>VZZY01024567.1:324749-577431 GCA_013400335.1 Eurystomus gularis | reverse complement strand
TCCCCCGTGTCAGGCCCGGGGCCGCTCCCCGGCAGGTAGAGCTGCGGGCGGCCGCCGTTACGTAAAGAGGAGGATGTGCCGCGGGAGCTGCCGGTGGGGGAGAAACTTTATTTTTTGTTGTTGTTTGGGTTTTTATTATTATTACTATTTTCCTTTTTTTTGTTTGTTTGTTTGTTTTTCTCCCTCAAGGGCCAGCGGTGCCCGCGGAGCTCGGGGGGAGCCCCGCGCTTTGCAGACCCGCGGGGACACCCCCTCTGCGGGCGGGGGCACCCCAGGGGCCTTTTCTTACACCTCCCCGCGCCCCGCTTACGCTCCCTCCCCTTCGTTCTGCTCTGTGTCGGCTCTTGCCCCCCGTGTCCGGCGGAGGCCGGCGCTGGCCCCGCAGGCAGCAAAGGGGCGTCCAGGGGGTCGTTCAGCGCCGGGTGCTCAAACGGGCCCTGGCCGGGGCCGGCCTCAGAAACGTGACATTTGTGTGTGTCGGGGTCCCGGGCACGGCCAGCGGCACAACTCGCTTCTCTGAGGATGTGGCGTTTGGTGGCTGGCGTGTAAATATTGATGGTGGGTAAACAGGGCCGGTGTCTCTGCAGGCAACAAGTGTATGCTTCTCTAAACCCCAGCTGCGGGCTCTGAAGTGATTGCTTTTTTTTTTTCCCCGTCGATTCTGATAATTTCCTGTTCCCTCTCCTCCCTCGGCCCTTCCTCCTGCTCCCTTGCCCTGACAATGCACAAAGAGCAGGCTGCAGTGGGTGCAGGCAGCTGCCAGCCATGTGGGCTGCTGCCAAAGCCACTGAAGCAGCAAAACCTCCACGGCTCTGGCCCTCCTGGGGCTCGCACTGCCTGGGGCCAGGGGCTCTGGTGACCCAATAAACCCATCCCTCCTGCCACTGCTTTGAACCCCGTGGATGTCCTTGCCTGCGGAGGCTGCGTCTACTACCTGAACTTTGTGATTTCGGTCAGCTGGAGAATTTGCCTGAGAGGACAGTGCAGCTGGAGGTGATCTGAACAACGGGTATTTCCTAACGCCACCCTTGCAGTTCACAGGCGTTTATGGTTTGAACTCTTCTGCGACCTCTCCCTCAGTGTTTGCACGAAGCAAAGGTTGGTGCTCTGAATGCCTGAAAACTTGAGGGTTTTTTTGAATCTGGTATTTTTAATCTGGCTTTGGTGGATGTGATGTTCTGCTTGTACTCCTTGGCTGTGTGGAGTGAGAGTTTTTCCATTCAGTGTAGGGTTTTTATCAGCAAGGTTAAGTTCTAGTTTGCCGTGTGCTTTACAGATAAAGGTCTGGTATTACTACTGATTCATAAAGAGAAGGAATGTGAGTTGGGACAAGGAGGTGAGCATTTCGATCTCTTCTGAAAGTGGTGACAACTCCTGGCAGACTTTATTGAAGCCATGCTTTCCTGGGTGCCTTCAGGGAAGTTGTACTTGATTCTCTGGATTTTGCTGCTTATTTGTTGGGTGACTTTGGGACCTAACTCAGCCTCACATGCGCCTGGCTCTTTGCAGAAGCTGTGCCTTGGGTGGGGAATACGGTAAGCAAGGCTCACAAAGTGTTTTGAGTCTGCATCCCCAGATGCCATGAGAGGGAAGAGGAGTTTTGTGTGCGACAACATTTTATAACTTCAGTTGAGTAAGTTTCAGTATGAGAGAGACTCTTGCAAAAGGCGTTTAGTTTATTGAAAGCAAATGCACTCAAACCTCGGTTTGTTGTTGCCAAAAGGGAAAAAGTAGAAGCTATTTTTGGTGCGAGAGAGGAGATGGGGCACGCACATGTCTGGGGCGGGAAAACACTAGTACTTTGTTCTCCTGGCTTCATGTGGGTGGTGGTTTCTGTTATTTAGCTGTGTGTTTCTGCCAAGTTGCAAAACATACCTGGTTCTGAAAACCCTGCGGAGGTCAGGGCCGGCTCTGCGGAGCTGGTACCGGGCCTGGATGGGAACGCTTCCCACGCCGGCATTTCCAGTGCTGGAGAAGTGGGTGGATGCTTCTGCCTTCGCACCTTTGAGTGACAGGGAGGTGACTGGCATTTTTTCACGACAGGATCTGGACTGAAACCATAAACTTGTTTCACGCAAGCCACCGAGCAGCTGCTGCTTGGCAATACCTTTCACTTGCTAATGGCTGTGGTTGGATTTGAACCAAGTTGCCTCGAGTGGAGGTTGTACCAGTCCCTGTAGCCATCCTGCACCAAATCCAAAGAGGGTTTGGTTCAAGTTGTGTTCTCATCTTATAATTAGGAGTTCCAGTCTGGTTAAGGCAGTTTAGCTATGATTGGCGATTAAGGCGTGCATGGAGCTCTGCTGATAGCTACCTTTGTTTAGGGAGCTACCCACCTGTCTCCACGGCAGCGCTGGGCTGCCCTGGCTGGAATTGGGTCATAGGAGATGTTTACATCTTTTGTGACATGGCTGTAAATTATTTGTCCCCTTGATGGCTCCTGGTGTTCCCCACTGCTGCTGGTTTTGGTTGTTAGTGGCCTCTGTTGAAATACAGTTGTGTTTGTGATCAGGTCATCCTGGGAGAAACCTGCTTATAGTCAACCATAATTTACATGTTTGACACATTGTCATCCTCACAGCTCTTTGGGGACAAAGTCAATTATGATCTCCCCAGTTTCTAGATGGGTAAGTAGGAAAAGAGGATTAAATTGGTAAATTTTCAGAAGTGTGCTTTGAGCAGCTGACTTGAGCTGTTCCAAAGGGACATGGGTTTGAGGGGGGGCTGTGTTTAGGGTGCAGTACTACCCATCCCTGACTACATGTCTAGTGATCAGGTCAGAATGAGACACGTCTGAAAATTGAGGCGAGGGGGGTTATGTGCAGTTCAACGTGTCAGAGCAAGTCTGTGGGAAAGCTGATGAAGTGGAGTCTCTTTCCCCATGATTGCT
This sequence comes from Eurystomus gularis, assembly GCA_013400335.1. Lineage (NCBI taxonomy): Eukaryota > Metazoa > Chordata > Aves > Coraciiformes > Coraciidae > Eurystomus > Eurystomus gularis. The sequence goes on along the minus strand of VZZY01024567.1, from coordinate 574,541 downwards.
CTGCACGTTCAGCCTAAGGGCTCGTTACTCCCAATGGCGAAGTACTGGTTTCCTCCTGGGTTTGAAGTGATTGCTTAGTGATCCCCCCAGTGCAGACTGGGGGCTAGATGCAGGGGTACTGGAAGATGGACATCCAAGGCAATGTGTTCTTAAAAGGACTGTTATCTTTGTGCAGCTGCATTTCTGCAAACTGTGGCTTGCTTGAGTCTTTGCTCAGAGGTTCAGTGGAGGGCAGGGTCAGCTCTAATGGAGTTAGAAATGAGGTACAGCAGCATCCAGTCGCCTCTGTGATTAGTGACTGAGGCTTTTGCAGCTGCTTAAGGATTTGGGCATCGTAAGGTCAAGGATTCTCATCTAGGATGCTGTGGCGTAGGCTCTTGCATGGCTTTTAAGAGCCTTTGTTGTGTATTGACATAGGAAAGTGGTGGAGAATTGCTATTTATGGCTGGACTTGTGCTGGCACGCAGGTGTCAGGGTCTTTGATTTGCCCTGTAATGTTGAAGGGATAGATCTTTGGAGGAAATGGAGATGCCTGTCACTTAATGAGCATGGCTAGAGCAGAGATGCTTCCTTAAAAAGGTTTGAAGAGGGGAGCTGGAGCTCCAGATCACAAAAGGCGTGAAAACGCCTGCAAGAGCCTGGTCAAAGTGAGGGAGGGATCTGATGGGAAGGGGAGGAGGACAGAAGAGCAGAAGGAAATGAGTGATTTGGCAGTTTTGGGAAGTGAACCCTGAGTCGCACACGAGGCACCAGCAGGACTGTCCTGGGAATTGAGAAATCTGAGTCGCATCTCCAGTCCTGCTGCCCGCTCCACTTGTCACTTCCCTTCTCGAGGCCACCAGTTCACCCTTCTGACCAACCTGCCCCTGGCAATGAGAGACTCTCAGGGGTGTGGGCTGACCATAATTAAAGACAAGGAGAATGCCTGAGGAGGGGGTGCTTCTAGTGGGCAGGCAGCGCTCATGCAGTGCTGCTACCCCTGCCATCTTCATGGTGGGAAGCTCAGAGATGAAACATGGTTGTGGTTGGGCAGGCAAGAAGAGGCGCTGATTGCTGCAAACCCTGCTGCTAACTGTGTGTCCTTGGCTGCTGGGCCAGGTTTGGCTTGGAGATGTCCAGAGAGGAGTCCTGCCTGCAGAGCAGAGATGACTGGTGCTGGAGGAAGAGCAGTAAAGATGGAGCTAGCTGGCCATGGCCATGATTGCTATCGCAGTGCTAAGGCTGGAGGAGAGCTGGGGCACAGCAGGGGATGGGAGAGTAAAGCCATTGGCATGGTTATGTGCCTGCCGGGTGGCACGGAGGATGCTGATAATGGTTAGTGCTCTCAAGCACTTTATAGCTGTGGAGCGCTGAACAAACATTAACGGATGTAAAGGATAGCAGCTTTGTCTAGTTACAGAGAAGGGAAGTTAACTCCAAATTAACTTTATGATCCGTGAAACTGAAGGTTATTTAAAAAAATAATAACATAAATGGAAATGCTGAAGTTTTCCAGAGTCACTGAGTGCGCTGCTTGTTGTTTAATGCCTTCCATTTTTTCTCTCCCAGTCTGTGTTTTTGGCTCGGGAACAAATTACAAGCAATATCAGCTTACGTTTGGATTTGAACCCACATTACTCTTAGTCAGCTGAAATATTTCCCCTTATCGCCGCTCCCATAATGTTTATTTTAGACCGGATAGTACCATGGCTTTTCTGCTAGCTGTAAGGAAGAAGCCAGCCTTTGAAACACCCCGGCACCTTGGAAAGAAATGATCTCCAAGCTGGTTTGGTTTCTGAGTGAGGTACAGCTTCGTTTTGCACCAAGGGCTTTATGTAAGGCTGTATCCCAGAACGATTCACGGCATTAAAAACCCAGGAGGCGGCAGATGGATGAATTGCTGACAGATTTAAAATGGTATGACAAACATAAAGCATTCAGACGTGAGGCCAAGGCAGGAGGAAGATTGCAGGGGGAGGTGGAGGCAGAAAGGTCGAGGAAGTTGTTCTGGGCAGGAGGAGATGTGCAGGCGAAGGCAGGCTCCGGTGGGTTCAGCCTACAAGAGGAAGGGAAGGCCTTCAAGAGGAGGAACGTGGTGAGGAGCATGTTCCCATCAAAGGGCAGGGAGCTTTCTTGTTCTGGACCAGCGGTGGGAGGAGGAGGATGAGGAGAAGGAAGGGGGCCAAGTCCATCCTTGGCAGCAGCGGTAAGGAGTGGGGCTGCCCTGGAAGGAGACAAGGTGGCGTGACCCAAATGGTTTCCTCCTATGGGAAGTGGTTCGAGGGCAAGTGCCAGCACCCGGGGAGGCAGGGGCTGGGCCAAGTATTGTCTCTGGTAGCTGCAGCCCTGGCTGGGGCTCTCCCGGTGCATGTGTCAAGGGAGGGAGAGCCGGCAGGATTTCCTTTCTGCGGCACTGGCTCCTGGGTTAATAACTAACCAAGCAGTCTAGGTTTATCCTTTCATTGTGGAAGAGAATTATTTACATAATACCACTCGGCGTAATCTTTATTTAGCATTGTTTCCCTGGTGTAGCAGTGGACACAGTGGCGGTGCCCAGAAATGCAGTTTTGGCCCAAATACGTGGGAAGTTAACTGTTCCCGTCTGGGTGTGCTTCTCCCTGGCCATGCAGGGAACTGGCTGTAAACTGAAGACATACTCCAGTGGCGTGACCATCTGTCATGTAGTTTTGGGGACCTTGACGTCTTCTAAACCCTGTTTTCTGTGGGCTTCAGGCTGGTGCTTTGTGCTGGTACCTGAATGCTTCTCACCAGCTTCCGAAGAAACATGGTTCTGGTTTGTCCTGTACGTGTTAGGGCAAGAGAGTGGTTTGTATTGCGCTCTTCTGTGTCTCTGTGTTGAAGAAAGCAGAAGGAAAGAAATGTGTCAGCCCGTGGGTGGAGGATGACAGGATCTGGGAAGGTTCCTGGTGCAGATCATCCCATTGTCTGTGATCAGTCCCTGAGGACTAGCTGTCTCCCAGGCAGGCAGGTTTCATCCTCCTCAGGGAGTGTGTAATTGCAAGGTCTGGAGGCTCAGGTGGTTGTGTAAAGAGCTGGGGGCTGATTATTGTGGCACACTATGGTGAGGGACTGAACCCTGGGCTTGGGTTTCAGAGGGGTGCTGTGGGAGAGGGAATCGATGTAGGATGGCAGGGAAGGTCAGGCTTTCTGAGAATCTGCCTGTACCTCCAGCTGTGCAGTGCTGGCTGGAGAGGGTGGAGGGTGGCTTTCCTCTGCTGTGGAATATGTGGGCTTCTAACAAGCAAACAATGGAAAGTTGGCTTTCTTCTGAAGTGATTTTGAAAACCTTATAAAATTACTCCCAACAGCTACGTTTTTACAGGACCAGGTCTCAGCTGCATGGTACTTGATCACTTCATAAATAGCTCAGTCTTTGGCCTCTGCAAACTTCTTGAACACGTACCTCCCAGCGCCACGGAAACACCGGTTAGCACATGGTTTATCGGTGGCAGCACCTGGCTCATATAGCAGAAGCACTTTGCAGCTTTGCATAAGTGTTTACTGCCGAGCCCGCGTGATCTCTTTGGCCTGATGTTGCAAGGAGCTGGTTTTGTGAAGGCTGCGAGTCCCCAGTGATTAACACCGGATTACCCGGTTGCATAGGCACAGTCCAGGCTGGAGGTTGGCATGTGATGGCCTCTCCTATCAACCTTGCTGGAGGGTGATGCAGATCCTGTGTCAGTTTTACGCTGGTGATGTGGACGTTACCCGATCAAGCCTGAAACTTGCTGGAACAAAGGTAACTTGTTAACACCCTCCTTGAACGAATTACACCTGGCAGGGTGAGCTTGGGCTGGATCAGTGCTGAGACGTGTGATTGCAGCATTCCTGATCCACTGCTCGAAGCCCTCAAGCTTCGTCTACTGACTCTTCAAGCCCTTGCTGTTGCTGTCATGCGATTCATGATATCATGTGGTATGTAAACCTTGGGTGTGTAAGAGAGCGGTGGTGGTTTGTATCAGAGCTGTGCACTTGGGAAGTTCCTCCAGTCACTTGCCTCGAGGTGTTTTTCCTGCATCGGTACCTTAAGTAACTGTGTCCCCTCTTCTGCGGCACAAGTTTCTTCTGTTTGGCCAAGGGGATGACACAGTCCTGTTGGAAAGACTTCCTTGATCAAGCCCATGTTTTTCTGTGGATACCATGTCACATAGTTCCATTAATAAACTTTTCAAGCTCCATCCTGAAAGCAGTTACAGAGCTTTTTTTTTTTTTTTTCCTTTGCTGCTTTCTTTTAAAAGATGGATCAGTTTCCCACACAGAGTTTCAAGCTCATGCCAAAGTCTCAGCTTCATTTCTAGATCACGGGTCTGCCCTTTCATTTCCCCCCTCACGCTGAAGTTGGCTGGCTTATTTTTATTTGAGGTGGTGTCCACAGACAAAACCAGGCAGGCCAGTGAAATTCATGTTTCCCTGCAGCCTTACTCCTGTTGTGTGTGCGTGTGAATAATAATTTCCAAATGCTAGACCAGAGGTGATTAAAAACTGTCAAAGAAATAAAATGCAGCAGGCTCTGCATTACAGGGATCTGTGTATCCAGTGTTTTGGGGAAACTCTCTGAACCAGCGGTGGAAAAAGCCTTAAGTATTCTTATTTAAAAGTCTTAAATAAATGTCACTTACTTGGGAGGTGCTGCTGAGGCAGCCTGAGCGTACGCAGGCTGTGCAGGAGGCTGGTTGCTGCTGGCTGTGCGCAGGGGCCTGGGGCTGGTAGCGCTGCTGTTCTGCGCTTGCTCTGCAGAGTTGTTTGGGATCCTGCACTGCTGTTGAGATGGTTTTGCATCGTGTGGCACAGGCACCTGGGCAGCCAGCTCGGCTGCTGGCTTGTTGCTGGAGCTGCCGAGCGTGACTGGCAAAGGGTAGAGGGGTGAAAGGCTTCTCTGCAGCCCAAGTGGATGCTTGAGTGGATCTGAAGAGCTGAAAATCTTCCTGGGGAGCAGCACGCAGTGTCTGTTCTTCACTCTGAGCGAGTACAAGTGCTTGTTTTTTGCTGAGCTGCAAAGCAATGGATGTTCAGAGGTTTTTATGGAGCTCTGGTGTTGGGACTGTGAAGCAGTTGTCATGTCATCAGTTAGATGCGTTGAGCATCTTTATTTTCGGAGCAAATGATCCTGCTGACAGCATGCATAGGAGGTGTCAGCCAGCCCTTTTTTCTTCTTTCTCTCTTTTTTTTTTTTTCTTCATTTGTAGGTTTTAGCCTTGGCTTTGCTTTACTCTCTTGACAGGGTAGCTGCTAAAAAATTTTTGGTGTTTTTCAGTTTTTGATCTGTGTCATAAGCCGCCATGATTAGAGATGCACATAAAGAGCTGCTGCGGTTTTGGTCCAGACCCCAGGCAGCTGCCAGGAGTGTTCCTGAGGGCTGTGTGGTGGTGGACTGAGAGATGCTGCCAGATTCTGGGGTTTCTCCAGCATTGTGAAACAGAAGTAAGGAGAGAAGTCACTGCGTACCTTAAGGGTTGTGTTTTTGTTCTAACTCTCCTTGTGGGAAGCTAAGGTTTGCATCTTCTCCACTGAGATTGGTGGTCGTGAAATCTAGAGCACTTGTATTAATGCTCGTAAGCTCTGTCAACAGCAGGTGAAAGCTGAGAAACGGGGAGTTTGGTTTGCCCAGGGCTGGGGGAGTCGTGCTGCAGAGGCAGAAGTGAGCACCCTGGTTGCTCCTGCTTGCCCTGCCAGAGAGCGTGAGTTTTGCTCTCTGTTTCAATGAGACGAGAACTTTAAGCTCCATCTGTGGCTTATTTCTTTTGCATTTTGTTCAGCTGTGCTTTTTAAATGTCTGGATTTCTCGGCAGGAGGCTTCATTCCCCACACAATGTATTATTGTGTTTGTCTTGCTCTAGTTCCTTGTTTTATGCGGAAACACCTTGAACCTTTGGCTGAGCTGGAAGGTGGGTGCAGAGTCAGACCCTTGGCTGCAGGCTGGGGCTGCTCCGGGAAGAACATGTCTGTGCGTGACTCTTCAGCCTTGAGTTACCCGCTTGCTGCTTGAGACATTAGACGTGTTTGGCTAACGCAGGCACTCCCCTGCGTTTTAATCAGGCAGTCTACACGTACTTATTTTTGTTTTACGGAGGCTGATCCCTCGGGTAAAGAAGGCTGTAGCCAGAAATAAGTGAGCGTTCACACTTGTGTTTTTGAACTTCTTGAGTATTTTGCCAATTAATCCTTAGGTATCTGAGGCTAAAACACCTACTGTACAGGACGTGGCCAGGAATGCTGCTAACCCGGGGCCTGATTCTTTCTTCACTCGTTCCAGTTTTGCAAAACTTGATAAAGGTGGCTGTGCTGTCTTGGCCGTTTGCAATCTGCTTTAGGAAGCCTCCGAACCAGCAGAAAGAAATGTCTAAATAAATACAGCAGCTTCGCCTTGCAGCCTTGCCAAGTCAATTTGGTGTGTACGTTGAGGAGGCAGAACAATTAGTTATGGAGACAAATGGGTCTTCTCTGTGTTCAGCGCTCCCGTCACACGGCCAACTCCCAGTGTTGCGATAAGCATAACAGTGAAATCTGTATTAAGCAACCAATTAAGGCATCTGCAGAAGAGCAAGGGTGGAAAAAAAAGTAGCAGCTTAACGTTAACCTGCTAAGAAAGGTGGAGCTGAACTGGATCTCTTAATGGGTTTGGGGCTGTCAAACAAGGGTGATTTCTTCTGCCTTTTTCACAGCATCTGTCTGACTTCTTTTGGGCTGTATTTCTGAGATACGAGGGCTTTGGCTGTGCTGGCGAAAGGAGTTTTCCACCTCGCTGCCCTTTACCATGTTCCTGTCACAGTGCTTCTCCCTCCCGTTATGTTTGACTCGAGTAGTTGAATGAATGTCTTCACCAAGCAGTCATGCTTTTGGTTACATGGGCAGCACTTTGGGGGAGTATGGGTGTTGCAAGGAGGGATGGGGAGCCAAGGGATAGACACCCTGAAATTAGGGGATAGCCTCTGGAATTTCCACAGCTTGGTTACCTTTCAAGCCTATGTCTTTTGTGAGTAAAAAAGTCTTGAAATTCTCCTCTAAATAGATTTTTCTCTCAGACTTCTGTGCAGACCTGTGCTTGTATCTGATTTGTCTCCCTTTAGCAGGGGATAAACCAGTGTTGGAGCAGGCGATACAGACCCTCGCGTAGGGTTCTATTCAGCCTGTAGTCATGCTTGGGAGAAGTTAGGTGCTTTCCTGCCATGGTCTGGGCAGCTGGGGAGGTTTGTGGGATTTGCTCCTTTTTGGTGGGCTGGAAGTCGCCTGCCTGGTTCAGAAACGTGGCAGGGAGTGCTCCTCCATAGCAGGGCTTGGGCTTTTCACATCACCCTCCATGTGCCCATTACTGCTTTGCATTGGCTGCCGGCTGCGTTACCTTTGTTCCCTGAACCTTGCTTGTGCTCCCCAGGAGACCTGAGTAGCCCATGTTTTTGTGCCTTCAGCCCTGCATATCCAGGGGAGAGCTGGTGAAGAGGAAAGCTGGTCAGATGCCATCCTCTGGGCTCTGTGGCAGCTTCTGCAAGCATCAGAGGTGGCTCAGGCACTTGAACAGAAAGGGAGAGAGAGGGGAGGGTCCTGTTCCCATGAGAGTTTAAAACTGCTCTTCTGCAGGAGCTGTCTGGATTGCAAATTGCTGTTTCTCTCGCACTTCTCTTCTAAATCTGCTGCTGTTGGAGACCTGGTGGTGGTTTTCACTCCTGTGCTCTAGCACTGTGTACATTCAATGTGTTGCAACCTTGAGTTGTGAGTAACTGACATGGTGTTGATCCTAATGTAGCTAATGACACTTAAAATATTTGTGTGTTTGGGGAAGTGCTATAACACACTGGTCTCTTCCCAGGCACTGGAAGAGACAAACGAGGCTCAGCTGTACCTGGTGTGGAGAGATGGACAGCTTTCTGTCACTTCTTTGACATAGCGTTTTTGAATTTTTAAGAGAACAGAGCATTTTTTTGTGTTCCACCACTCAGAACCCAACAGGAGGCAGGCGGAGGGCAAACCTCACATGCATTCTGTTTATTTCTGCGTGCAAATGTGTCTTCTTGATGTGTCATTAACCTGGTTGCTCTCTGGTGCTATTTTTAGCAGCCTTATGATCTATGGACAAGGAGCTCTCCCAGTAAGCGTTTGTGAGTAGCCCAGCCCGGGGTGGGTGGGTGTTCACGCTGAGCCCAGAGTGTCCTGGGGTGGTGGGATCCTCATCCCTGCCCTGCCAGGAGGAGTGGGACACAGCTCCCCCATCCCTGGTCCCACACTGGGAAATCTGTGTAAAGCATTACTCTCAGTTCCTGTGACCATGGAAACCAAACTGGATACATCAAACTTGACTAATTAACCTAATGGAGAGTCATTTCCAGACTGAGTCTCTCCCTTCGGATTTCAGAGCAGAACTTGTGTTGTCTGATCCACCGACAGCCTCTGCAGCCAGCACTGACTTTCTTGGGGTGGTTTCTTTAGCAGGTTTCTTTCCTGGGTCTGTCTGAGTTGAGGAGGATGGCTCTGAACTCGGCTGATTCTGCATTCCCCTCTCATTTTAGAATCTCACATTCCCATGGGAGCAAGGGCCCAAACTCAGATGGGAAAAACTTGCTCTGATTTCCTCCTTGGGCTGTGTGATGTGAAGGTGAATACTTCTCTGCATCTCTTCTGTTCCTGTGCTGCACTGCAGGATCTCGGCCACCCTGACTTTTGCTGTTTAAAATCTGGTCAAATCCTCAGGCTTGAAACAAAACAGCACATCCTGGAGATGTCTGAGCATGTCTTTGGTTTTCCTCATCTTAATATACTAGTTAAAGGAATTGCTCCTTCGCACTGTTTCTCCTGGGTTTAATTATTATGTCAGTGATTGCAGCTGCAGACTGCAGCAGGGACTTAAGAGTTCAACCTCAATTAAAACCCGTCCTGTGCCAGGCAGATAGCGGCAGGCAGCACTGCTATTCTCAAGTGTCTCCAGCAGTCCATCTAAACACCATGTGATTGCCTCAGTTGAGAAATCTGAGTAGGCAGAAAGCAGTTTCTGGGATAAACCTTGTGAGTGCTTCTCGAAATAGCCTGAAAGCAAGATTTTGCTTTCCACAGCCACCCTTGGTCCTTGAGGCTGGTCACAATTTTAGGTGGTTTACTAAATACTGCTAACCTCTGAGCTTCAAAAAATCACAAGATCCTTTTTTCTTTCATTTTCTTTTTTGATACTGCCTCTGATGTGTTTGAACTTAAAGGATTTGCATTTTCATGACTCTTTTAGCCTTAACTGTAAGTACTAGGACCTTCCTTGCTTGCAGTTCCAGCTTTTTATATTTTTCAGTGAAGCCGAAATCTCTGTGCAGTTGATGACCTCGTGTTTGACCCTTCGAAACCTCTTGGGCAGCCCGGCAAACAAATGTGCTGTGAGAGGAGCACATGAGAGTAGCCCGAGCCATTACACTGGTCAGTCATTGACTAGGACTCTTGTTTTTCTTCCTTTGAAGATCTGCTTAATCATTGGCATTGCAGCCCCTACTGTGCTGGGCACCTGGAGGGGTTCACTGGCTGCTCCCCGTGATGTCCCGGGTGACGTGGGAGATGGCAGGGGGGCTTTAGAGAGTCCAGTGCTGTAATCAGGTTTTACTGGGGAAGAGATTGTCACTGATATCCCTGGGATTTGGCATCTATATAAATACACGAGCCAAGCTCTATTTAAGTGTGCAGGTTCACATCAGTTCATTTGTCTGGGAATAGGGTAGGGAGCATCCCACGGCTGTGGTCCTTCTGTGTGGTTTCTATTCTCAGTATAAAACATAGATGCTGGTGAGATGGGGCTTGCTTGAGGGTAAATCTCTGTAAGTGCTGGTGCAGCTGGGTGGAAGGGACTGCTTCAGACAGGGCTTGTTTCAGGCCTGATTGAGAGATGGGGATAAAAACTGCATGGCTAAAACTGGTACTGTCATACTGACAGACTAGCGCCCATGGGCCTGGGTGCCCCACGGGTGACCGAAAGTTTGCAAAGCAGCTCAGATCTCACAGTTGTGAGTCAGTTTTCCACCCTTATTTACTGTAGTACCTCTGGGTGACACAGGGCGTTAGTTAGAGCTGAATTCTACAGCTGACTTCACACAGGAGAAGCGAGAATCACTGCTTTTTATTGGGGAAAAAAAATGTGCTCATATAAAAAGCTCATGATCCTTCCAGGTTGTGGCTTGGAAAATGGGAGCAAATGGATAGTGAGGGCTGACTGGCATGGGGAGAGAGGTGAGATCCTGGCTTTGTGGGCCTTATTTCATGAACTTTCTTGTCCTTCATGTGTTTGCCGATGCGTCAGTGGAACTGGATTTATTGGCGAAAATGTGGTTTGAATGGATATCTTAGATTCACTCACCTGAGGGTGATTTGAAGCTAGGTTTCCAGGAACATTCCTGCTCTTGCTGCGGCTTTGCTGGTCTGCTTTCCCCTCCCAGACTGGGCATCTCTGCAAAGAGCAGCGTGTTTCATACTCGCTGTGTACTGAGCAAAGGCCATGAAAAATGTTGTTTGGATGACAGTGATTTGGGGTAGCTCTAGAAAATAATTTTCTGCTGGTGGATAGTTCCAAACTATTTCCCTCCGTCCTCCCCCCCCTTCCCCAAAACAAAAGAAGAGATGAAAGGATTCATTAGGAATTATTCACTCAGCTCTGCCGCCTGTCTGAGATCTGGCTGTCTACGTTCAGCCCCCAGCTCAGGGAAGGTCAGAGGGCATCTCCCTGGGGAGGATTTGCTGTTGACTGAATTGCACTCTGTCATTATCCTGCTGGATAACGAATGCAGTGGCCTCATTGGCACTGGCTTCAGAAAAAGCACGGTCATCTGCATGTGGCCTTGAGGCGAGAGGCGAAAAACCTTAGGAGAGCGGTGTGGAAAACCTCATCTTGTGGGAAAGCTACGGGATGGACGCAGGCGGCTTGCTTGCTGCGTGATGCTGAGCAGGTCTGTAGCCACGCTGGATCTCTGCGTTATCTTCGTCTTCTTTGGGAGGTGGAGGGGCACAGCAAGAGGGTTTGAAGGACAAAACCTCTTCTGATGAGGTGAAACTAGTTAGATCTGTGCTTGTTTCCCTCAGTGGAAAATATGGTGTGCTTGTGACAGTTTGAGATCTTTTAATGAGATTTAAACCATTTTTTTCTGTTTGTTTTGTTTTGTTTTCAAATAGGTTTCCTGAAAGAAAAACATACAAATCCCCCTGAGCTAATTGGTGCGTGATTTGAATTCAGCTGCTACCTTGGAAGAGCTTTTCCAGCAGCTGACCTGAAAGAAACCTTTCCCACAATACCGTGGGTTGTCAGTCAGTGTTAAAGGATCTTGCAGTTGCTGGTGGGGAGGAGAGAGATGCATTTTGTTTGATATGCTGAATCTTTTAGTTGGAGTGTCGTAAAATGCTCCAGACGTGTGAAAAAGACCCTGCTGGAGAGAGGCTGTCAGAGGGATGAAAGTCTTGGTAGCTGGAAATAAGTCAGAAACAGTTGTGGGTGCCAGAGCCTGTTGGGCTGGCTGAGGAAGTAGATAGACCTGAAGAAAGTTTACATTTTAAGCACCGATTTCATGTGATACCCACCGCCTTGTGCCTTGATCTGCTGGCAGCCGCAGGCTTAGAAGGGCTGGAGGCTGTGCCCTTCCAGCGTGTGGTTGCATGTTGCTGAGCTGCACCGGGGTGGCCAGATGCAGCCCTGTGAAGTAAAGTATTATGCTTCCAATGTTGGCCTTCATTGCCTTTAGGCTAAGTCGGTTCCCTGGAAGATACTGTGATAAAATTGCTGGCCCAGATAATTTGCGTCCTGATGACGAGCAGCAGAGAGGAGGGCAAGAGTTTGTGTCTGCTTATTGCTGTCATCCGTCTTGCAATCAGAAATTTATGAAATGGCCTTTTGTGTTACGGCGCAGTGTGTGCGAGTGCATATTTAAGTGGTTAGCAAATACAGCCAGTTGCTAGATTGGATCACATCACCGTCTTAACAAATACAGACAGTGATGGCTCACATCTGGATGTCCTGACAGCACAGCACAGGAGGAGGTGGCCGTAGCGAGTTTTTTAAATCTTATACCCGAAGCAGGGTAATCATTGTTTGAAATCACTGTAATTCTGCCGCCAGCGTTAAAGGATGGAAAATTATCCTGTGCTGTAATAAAACAACAAAAAAATACAGCTGCCTGGAAAATGCTTGTTGCTGTAATCTAGCACAAAGTGTGTGGGACTGGTTGTGAATCAGTTTAATTGCTTTTGGGGGTCTGATCCTCCAGATCTTTTTCGCTGCGTGAAGGGCGGTTGTCTTCAGGCTGGCGTGCGATGCATGACCAAGTAGTAGCTTGTAGCATTTATGAACTGGGGCAGAAGTAGATCCCCTTTATTCAGGCAGACCTGTATAAGCCTTCGCTACTCTAAGGCCCCAAATTTGCCTATGCTATAAATATGTGGCTGTGTGCTTGTGTGTGCTTCTTATTTTAAGCTGAAGGCAACCCCTTAAGCTCTTTTCTGCAGGTCTGTTCAAGCTGGGGCATGGGGAATTCCTGAGAGGATTATCATGGTTTACTTGATACAGAACTTGAACTTGAGCAATGGCTTATCTTATCAGTGATAAAAGACATGGAAATGAAGTTTACGTAACCAAAGAGGCCTTGAACATGGCTTTTTTTCTTTTTCTCCTTACTGGAATGACTCTCTCAAAGAGCTCTCCTGAGTTCTCCCCTGCTCACTATTGCAGTGTTTCTGTTATCTGGTGTGTACTGCCTGGGTATGGCTCTAATAATTTATTTCCAGTGCTGTGTTTGGAATGGTTCCCCAAGAAAAGGAAAGGAAAGAGGTGGAGGGGGAGGGCTGCAGAGGCTTAGTAAGAGAGCCTGGACATTTGCTGCATTGCTGGAAAGCTCGGTGTCTGGGCTGGAGAGACTGGTGCTGAGCATGGCCTGGTTGCAAGCTTGTGTTACGCTGAGCTTGGCAGGTCATTTGCAGAACCACAGACCCACTTCACCAGTGGGCTGTGAGCATGGGGCTGGAAAGTCTCTAAAAATTGTGAGTAAACTTGACCCTGAGAACCAGAACAGGCCCAGAAATAGGTGGAACATAACATCTGTGCCTCTGCCCGGGTGAGGCAGGTGGTGAAGCACCCCAACTCCTGCAGGAGGCTGGCCTGAGCATCATGGCACAGCCGTGGTCTCACCCACAGCACAGTTCCCCATGCTGAGGATGCCTGCATGCCGTGGGCTGAGCAGCCCTGTGCGCAGCGGGGCTGCCGAGCTGGATGGGCTGTGGGTGCCTGCTCAACATTCCCGGAGCCCAGGGGCTGGCTCTCGCCACCCTGTCCCGTGTTTTTACACAATGCTCGGCACACCGCTATGCAACCAGGCGTTAGGAGGGTGAGAGGAGTCCTTCCACACTGGCAGATTTCAAGGGGTTTGCTTACCCTGGTGTCCTCGACTGGGCTGTGTGGGAGGAATTTTGTTTCTTATGCTCTTGCTGTCGCAGACAGTGACAATGCCACAGAGGTGCAGGCAGCGCCGTGCTTCCCGCAGAAGGACTCAGCAGACAGTCGAAGGCTGGCAGGCTGACAGCACTTATTAGAGGTAACCTTCAGGAAATGCCACACACAGCCCTCGCTGAGCTTTCTGGCTCCGGGCGCATACAGTATTTACACCACGCTTCTTGAGTTTCCCTGAAGGCTCTCAGCCTGCAGCTGCCTTTCTGTGCTCTGCCACCTGCCTCATGCTCCAGCGCCTGGGGTTGGTACGGGCTGCTGGGCTCACAGCACGGTAGGGGCTGGTAGGGACATCTGGAGATCATCTTGTCCAACCTCCCTGCTCCAGCAGGGTCACCCGGAGCAGGGTGCCAGGTTGTGTCCAGGCATGTTTGGAATCTCTCCAGAGAAGGAGACTCCACAACCTCTCTGGGCAGCCTGGGCCAGGCTCTGGGCTGTCATAGTAAAGAAGTTTATCCTTATGTTCAGACGGAACCTCCTGGGTTCCAGTTTGTTGCCCCTTGTCCTGTCACTGGGCACCACTGACAAGAGTCTGGCCCCATCCTCTTGACACCTGCCCTTTAGATATTTATAAGCATTGATAAATGCATATTTATCAGTTTATCAACCTGCCATGCTGGAAAGGACTGTCAACACCAGCTCTTCCTCTGTGCGTGGCACAAAGGTCATCTCCTTTGGCCTCCTAAAAGAGGTTCTTGTGGTAACATTCTTTTAGAGCCTTGGGTAGAGTCAGCACCAAGTTTTCACGTTTGCCTGTGCAGGGACTGAGCTGTTCAGAAGTGCAGCACCTGCACAACGGCTACTTCTTGGTGTGTGAGCGAACTATGCGGGATCAGCTCTTCTGTCTAAGCTTGCATGGCTGTGTGTAGAGTTAAAAGCCAAAACCTGAGCCCTAAGACTTGAAAGTTTTCTTCAGGTTGTTGTGATGGTGTTTCCCTGTTCCACATGGGATTGGGGGGAAAAAAAAAAAAGATAATATCCTCTTGTGGTAAATGACAGAGCTAAGCAGCAGCACCTGAAATACTTTGTGGTGATAGCCTGGACTGTGTAGGTGTGGGGACAGCGTGCAGTGCACTGCGCTGAGACATCCACCCCAAAGGCAGGTCAGGTATTTGCTTCCTGGGAGAGAGGTTGGGGAATGTATATCTGAAGGGCGGGATTATGGGATGTGCTTAGGTCTGGCCTTGCTCTGCTGCCCCCAGAGTTGGTGGCCCGTGTCTTCTACAGACCAAGCAGTGACTTTGCCAGCAGCAGCTGGCTGGAGGTTGAGCTCAGGTTCAGTTTCCCGAGTCAGTTCAGCTGCTTGATCCACCCACTCTCATCCCACTGCTTGTAGAAGAACAGAAAACTGCTGTCCTCCTGGCTGTGACCCTGCCTGGGGACAACAGGAGCTCACTGATGCTTGGCCCCGGTGGGGTTCTGCTCTGGGATGCTCCAAAGCTGCTTTTGGCACATGCATTTGCGGAGAGGGAAGCCTTCCCCTCCCCACTGCCTTGTGAGCATTTGCTGTCAGAGGGAAACCCACGGAGGGGCATTAAAATCCCACTTTATTATTGTTAATTTCCAGTGATACTTATTCCGTGAGAGACTCTGAGCCTTGCTGGCCTTGCTCGGTGGGGAGGAGTGGGACAGACTGCCTCAAGATGAGGTCCCTTGGCTGTGTCAGCTCTGAATCCCCTGCTCCTCTAGTGTGGATTTAATTTCCACGGTGCTGCAAATGCTTCCCCAGTGCCCAGCTATCAATTGAAAAGCAGTGGGGAGGTCTGCGGGGGGGTGGTGGCGATGGTGGGGAATGACTCGTGGTCTCCATGGCAACCTACAGACGATAAATGGATCAATGTGCTGTTCTGCACCATCTGAAACTCAAGCGGCGCTGGCTAAATCTGGGGACTGCCTTTGCCTGCCAGATCCTGCTGTGGGGCCATTAGTGTGAGACAGCTCGGCACGAAGCCTTCCCCAGCGTTGCCTCCGAGAATGGGCGCTTGCTGCGTTCCCTGCGGAGTTCGTGGGGTTTGTGCTGGAAACCCGTGCCTGGCTCCAGAGACCTGAGGGGTTTTGGTGTCTTCAGTGCTGCAACACTGCGTCGGGGTTAGGTGCTGGTACGGGCAGCTGGCCAGGCAGCCAGGTCCCTGGGTTTGTGGATGGTAAAGAGAAGTGGCTTGTTTCCCCTCCACCACTTCTTAAAACCTCCAGCTCTTTCTGCACAAGTACAGGAGATTTATGCTTCCCTTTCTGCAAGTTAAAGGCTCAGGATCATGGACAAGGTTTGTGTCAGGGTGGTGGGCAAG
The DNA here is from genome assembly GCA_013400335.1 of Eurystomus gularis. Classification (NCBI taxonomy): domain Eukaryota; kingdom Metazoa; phylum Chordata; class Aves; order Coraciiformes; family Coraciidae; genus Eurystomus; species Eurystomus gularis. The sequence continues at coordinate 558,809 of VZZY01024567.1, read as the reverse complement.
GGCAGCTGCCTTTGTTCTTGCTTCTGGTGCTGTGCATAAACAGAAAATCCGTCTTCTAAGCTGCTGCTCCAGTGTTTTCACAGTGGCCAGATTTACTTAACAACAGAAAATATTGATCTTCCTCTACTAGATTTCATAAACACTTATCTTGGCACCAAGTTTCCAATCCGCTGCTTTTTAAACAGTCTTTCCGGTGCAAAGGTCTCACATGTGGCTCTGGAATCACACCTGGCTCAGGGGTTCAACCACAGGCTCCCCAGTTCTTGGCCAAGCCTGGGGGCTGGTGTTACTGGAGCCAGCAGAAGGCAGGGGCTGGCTCAGCCCAACCAGGCGTGCTCAGCAGCACTTCTTTGGTCTGTGCTTTTCTGGCCATGTGATGGGATAATCCCAGGTGTCCCCCGGTGCTTTGAACACTGCAAATCTAAGGGGCCGCTTTCTTTGAGCACTGGAGGTTGGCTGCGGTGTGTGGATCTGTGCAGATGAGCTGTGATCTGAGGCACTGCCTGGGCTCTGCTGCTCTCGCATCCAGGCGCATCAATGCGTTTCCCCTCGCATGAGGAGGAAAACTGTTGCTTTCCATTTGACAAAGGGGCCTGGAGAGATGAGTTGCCAGAGGCTGCACCTGAGGCCTGTGATGAAGCTGGGAGTACTGCACAGAGCTCTGAGGTTCAAGTTTTCTGCCCGGACTTTCATCTGAGATGAAAACTGGTTTCTGTAGGGCTCTTCTCACCTTGATTTCCAAATGCCTTTCAGGATGAATGGAGGGACTCGGATTCCTCAGCCACGTCTGTTTGGGCAGGGATGTGGCTGCATTTCATTTCTAATTCGTGGTGTTATGTTTGTAATTTTGTTAATGCAGACAGGGAGACCTCCTGTCTGCAGTGGGGTTCAAAGTCCCTGAAGTATGCTATGAAACCATTTGTCTGCTGTGGTCCTGTCTGTCCAGCTCTGCCTGTAACCCCTGGCATGCCCTGCAAAGCTTCTGGCAGGGTGGTGGCCTGTAGCACGTTCAGGCACCCGTTTCGGAGATCGCTATTGCTGTTTATAAAGGCTCAATTGTGGGACAGTCTGGACAAATGATCTGAGCTCGTAATTTTGTGTGCTGCGGTGCTGAAATGTCCGAGATACCTGCCATCTCTGTTGCCTTGTGAATAATTTATGGGTCTCTTGACTCCAAGCTCATAAAAATCGATAACTCTTCTTGGTTCTCTTTTTTTTTTTCAGCAGCAGCTTGGTTAAACTCTCTCATTCCTCTGAGCTGCTGTTGTTGAAAGGCCATGGCTTGTTTGCTTACCTGAGCCATGTTTTCTTTTTGCAGCAGAATTGATCTAGGCTTTTGCACAGAGCTGTCTGTCGCTGTTCTTCACCAGGACGTCAGGCTCAGGTTACCGCAGGAGAGAATTGTCCTCCCTTGTGCCTTTTCTACGGGCTATTGCAAGTCTTTGCTGTTAAAACTCCTGTGCTGGGGCGAAGCTGTAGAGCTTTGAGAGGTCGAAGTGGTTTGATTTTTCTGCTCGAGGACTGTGGTGGTACCAGCTGACAAAAGGTTAAAGCAGCTGCTGGGAGTGACTGGCAGCAGCACAAGGCCAGTTCCTGCCAGCAGAACTGCAGCCCCCTTAGCCCAATAATTTGGATATGGATATGTTAATTTATTCCTGCGATTTCTAGGCCTGTCTCTGAATGCTGAAGCTCTCTGATGATCTTTGCTCCCTGTCAGGCTTGGAAACGAAGCCTGAAGTGTACCAGTAACAGCTGTGCCCTCTGTGTTGGGTTATTATCCTTTCAGAATTTAATAACGTGACACCCCTTTTTACTGGAGAGCTTGTCCTTCCCTCTAGGAACAGATCGATAACAGACCTTGTATCTGCTATTTGGATGTAATTGCTACTGTCAGCTGATGTCTGGTGCTGTTTCTCCAAACAGCCCTGGGAAGCGCGGTGGGCCGTGGGGAGCGATGATTTCTTCTCCAAGCTGCTGCCGCCCCACGTCTGTGAGCCCGAAATGAAGACATGGTTTCAGAAAGAAGTTTTGCTGCTCCCTTCTCAACTGTGGGCTGTGTGTTGGGGAGGGGGAGAAAAGAAATGAAGCCTCCAAAGGCAATGGTGGATAACTCCCTATGAGCTGCGATGCCATGTTTGGAGGACTCCAAGGAAATTAAAGCCGACTGCTCAGTGGTGGTCGTGGTCTGCAGAGCATCCAGATTGTGGTAGGGTAGCTGTAGATGGAGGAAGGGTTCAGCTTTGGGAGGGAAATAGGCAAGAGGGCTCTCCACTGCAAACAGTTTATTCTTCCTGAGTCTTTAGGGTAATTGAAGAGGGTAATTGCTGTACTTTCATGCATCTAATCCATGGGTTGCCTGGGGAGAAAGGAGGAAATGATTCAAGTGCAGTGCAGGGGGTGTAGTAAAAAGAGGAGGCTCATCCAGGGCTGCTCATCTCCTGCCTGGTCGTCCTCCTCTGCTTGGGTTTCCTTCTCCATGACTGTGGGGAGCCTTTGCTGGGATAACTGGTGGGATGCATAGCTGTTGGGAAGGAAAGGCGGTGAGTTGTGAGGGTGGTTTTTCAAGGGAGCAGTAGTTTTTTTTAATGAGTGGGTTTGAGGCGAGGATTACGTGCATGGAAATATAGTACTCGGAAAATACCAGGAATATAGTAACTATAAAGTCTGCAGTATCTAGAACTAAAATAATACTTTATAAATACTCCTCACAGTGGGGTTGGCCTGTGTCATCCTACAGGGAAAGAGAAGCAGAGTGATTGATGGTTGGCTCCGTCCTGCTGTATCCCTAGACATAGAGTGCTGTATTAAATATGGTTGTCTCTTGGTATCATAACCTTAAAGGGAGGCATAATATTAGGTTACGGTCTGTGTGGCTGGCTGGGGGAGGTCTGTGGGATGGCATTCCTGCCTCGTTTCAGCCTGTGGCAAGACTCCTGTGGATGGAGTGAAGGCCGGGCTCTTGCTCTGTCTATTTGTTTAATCACCCTGTCTCCAGAGAGTGCAAAACTGCCAGGAAATGCAAAACCATTTCATTAAGAATACTTGATGCCCATTTTCCTAGCTGAAAGCTGTGTGCTATTGTAGGCATATTTTTGTTTATTTATAATGCCTGCACTTAGAGCTGCGCACATCATCTGGAAAATGGGATGTGAACCTAAAACCTGGGGCTTGGGGGGAAGCATTTGGAAATATAAAACCTGCCCTGTGCAGCTGCATGTGCTTCCACCGAGCAGAGCTGTGACCCGTAGTTGGCCTATGCTGTGTACTACACTTCCCTCTCTCTTTTTTAAAAAATTTCATTTTTCGTTATTATCTCTGTTTTTGTGCCTAGTTAAACTGGGAGGTGCTGGGGAGGGAGAGCGGAACAAGACAGACGGATATAATGGGGCTAAATCCTGCCCAGCTGTTTTCTCAGCAGCCATCTCCCTTACAATCCCAAGGAAATAAATGCCCCTCTTGAGGGTCCTGATGGTTAATGATCATTTGAAGAGCGCACACAAACATCTCTGCAGATGCAGCCCGCCTGCGAGATTCCGGTCGTGCAGCGAGCCCTGGGACCCCGCTCCTCTTGCATTCAGTGCGATGATAAATCATTCATAGCCTTGGCAAATGCAATTCTCTTGCTTGCTCTGCACATAAACAGTCCAGGACCCTGAAGAAAGCCTGCATTTGTAGTCCTCGGAGGATGAGGCAAGCTCTGTGACAACTGGGAGGATCTGAAATTAAAGTTACAAGAAGGGCTCTGAGTGCATGGGTGTAAAAGCACTTCTGTGTGGGTGTTTTGTTTTGTAGCTGTCCCAGGGTGATGAAGGGAGAATAGGGACGAGTTCCTCTCGTTAGCGGACAAATCAAAACTATTGCTGTGCTTAGCCCTTGTTTTGTAGGGATCTAATCGCAAACACTGACCGTGATGCCTTGTATGTGGCTCTTGTGTTCAGGTGATAGGGGGAGAGGTAAAGAGGTGCTGAGGTGGAGAAACAGAGAGATCTGGAGTCCTGCTTGTAGTTATGCAGAAAGCATGTTCATGAAGGTCTCCTGGTTGTTTTTTTTGTTTGTTTTTTTGTTTGTTCAGCCTGAAATATGCAGCAGGTTGGCTGGGTGGAGGGTGAACCTGGAGCCAGCTACGGCTCAGAGAGGCAGCCTTGCCCAGCATTGTCACCAAAGCAGGGACAAGTGGCAGCCGTGGTGACTTGAACTCCTAATGTTGAAGCTGGTGTGGAAGCGGAGGGTGCAAGGGATGAATGGAACCTTGTGTGGACACCAAAAGCACAATGCATGTTGCTTCAGATATGGTTTGAGCACCCTTGCTTTCCCGGCGAGCTCAGCTCCCAGCCAGTGCTGGCCCTGTTAATACCCCTCTTGCTTCCCCACGTGCAGGTGGTGTGTTGGCTGGTTGATGTTCCAGCCCTAATCCCCTGGAAACCCCGGGCAGGAGGAATGCCCTTGGCCATTGACAGCTGCCAGCTCTGGCCAGCGTGCCAAGGAGGGTCACAGGGCTGGAATAACTCTGTCTCTTGCTATTTCAAAGGGACATCCAGCCCTTAGGCTTCGCTCCCATCCGTGAACTAATTTGTGTTTCTGGTTATGAGTGTCGCACAGGGGACTACAGGGAAAGGGAGAAACACTCATGCACCTACACATGCTCTAGAAATATGTCAGAGTTGGGCTTGCCGAGAAACTCAAGCCCAACCATGACCTACTTTGAGACTGTTATAATCTGCAGGGGAATGCCCTCTGGATTAGATCAGTGTGATCCTATCAATTTGTGCTTTGGACTGGAGGAAGCACTGACTGAGTTGCTTTTTTTTTTCCTCCTCTTTTGCTCATGAAATGAAGGAAGATTTTTTTTTTTCCCCTTGTAGCACTCGGATTTAAGACCGGGGAGGTGCCTTTGACAAGTACGGCCACCTGGGCTCTGCTTTTCCAGTGTCGGGCTGTGCTGAGCAACTTTTTGCTGGGGGGGCATCTGTACCATGGAACAGCAAAATCCATGCTTCTGGTCCTGGGCATGGAAAGGTGCCTCAGCCCATCTCCCTGGTACCCTTTTGATATCCAGCAGTTTCAATCTCTTTGGGCTTCTCCTTTCTGTCTGATCTGCTGCACTGAGAGACACTTAAGTAGAATGTGAGGAATTATCCAACCCTTGTCTTTCACTTCTTGTCACCAGCCATTGTTTATGTAGGAGCTAGAAATCTTTCTTTATTTTTCCCAACTAACAAATTGTTTCCAGAGCTCAGTGAGGATGTGCATATCCACAGCAAAGAGGAAGTAAACAGGGAGGCTGCATTTAATTTCAGCATCTGCCAGAAAGGGGGAACCCAGCACGTGCCAAGGAAAGATTCTTTGGAATAGAGGTGCACCACACATGATTTTCCAGGAGACTTTTCTGAGAATAAAGAAGCTGGAATGGAAATAACGCTTGCTGTGATGAAGAGAAATCACTCCCTGCTGGCTGGGAGTTTAGCCTTTGATTGCAGGGGTAGCTATGCCTCAGGTGACTCTGGGGGGCTTTCAAAGATGCTTTTCTCCCATCTGCAGTACCTGGCACAGCGAGAGGAGTGAGGAGAAGGGGTGCTCGGTCCACTGGTGTGAATTGTTCTGCCAGACTTCAAAGAGACGTGGAAATACCTAATCTGTCGCTTTCAAAGGGAGGAATAAAATATTCTGATAGATTCTAAATGGAATCGCATCAGTGGTGCCTCTTCCACCGATGCCTTTGAGCTGCTCACTGATCTTTCTGATTGGGGTAATGCAGTGAGGAAGATACAGTATTCCCTCGAGGGGAGCAGCTTGTGAACATTACTGTTCAGTCAGCCTGAAAAGCTCTATTACAGACAGATTTAGACCCGTCTTTGTGCGCTGAGAGGCACAGCCTGGCTTCCGGGAGTAGGCTTTGTCTGTGGGACAGGTGCACGTTGGGCTGAATTATATTTACCCTTTTTATCTCTTGCGTGCACCACTTTCACCTGCCGCCTCGGGAAGGGGGTTGGCGGAAGGGTTAGCGCAGGCTGTGGTGATGGTTATGGTTTGTGGGTCCTCTCTCCAGCAGGACTGCAGCATTGCTCGCTCAAGCCCATCTGGTTTTTGGCAGCTCTCCAGGCAGCTAATGAGCTGTCGTCCCTGAGACCGGGAAGGTGAGGTGGAGAAACAGATTTGCAAACAACCCAACTGGTATTGATTTTCTTCACTTCCCGTGCTCCCTGCCAGGTTTCTGTGTGCTAGCCTGGCAGCTATGGGTTGTGCTCATTGCTGGTGGGACTGGCGTGAGCTCATGGTACATCTGTGGGGGAGCTGAGGGGCTGCCCTACTGCAGCCATGGGGTTTCCCCATGTCTCTGCTCAGGCTCAGTTGGTTGTTGCTGCACAATTCCTTCAGACAGTCGTTGCATACAGAAATGGAAGAGTTGTGCCTGGTGGTGCTTCTTTTCCTATCTTATGTATTTCCATACCCTAATACTTGAGTTTCAGCCCTGAAAGCCTGATCTTGCAAGGAAAGACAGTGGGTACTGAGTGTGGAAAAAGTCCTAGGAGGTCTCTGTGTGTTACTGGGAGCTGCTGAAGACAAGTGAGGGACATGAAAGCCAGGTGGAAAAACCATCAGCCTGGTTGAATGTGCTGCGAGAGTGTCTGCAGGGTTTTGTCTGCATTTCCCAAGTTCCGTAGTAGCTTGTGCTGATTTAGAGGAGCTGTCATGTAGGAGTTTTTGGAACAGTATGAATATGGAAAAGAGAGGATTTCCTGAAAGCGCAGGACAGATTGTTCTCTGTGTCTCAGCTACACTGGCGCGTTTGAGAAATGTTTTTTTTAATCTCCATCGTTGTGCTCTTCACGTCTGTCCCTTGAGAAATTTCAGCAGGGTAGTTGGGATTGTTCAGCTGTCATGATAGAGTCAGCTCTTCACTGCTTCCCTTTAGTGGTCATGTCTCAGGTGCTCTTTGAGTATTGTACCTCTACGTGTCCTGGAAAGACCAGAGGCTCCCGTGTCTTGCTTTGCTGAAGCAGCACAGCTGGAAACAGCAGGACACACCACAGAGTAAGTGCTGCCTGCTCACTGACACTGTGGGATTGGGCTGCAGCAAGCAGTTTTAGGAGAATCAGGCCGTAAACCTCTTGTACTGCAACATGAGGGGGAAGCATTCCTTAGAGATAACCGTGAAAATCCATCACAGGGTGTTTTTGCTGCCCTGGCCGCTGTAAGAGGAGCAGAACTGATTCCCTTCATGCCTTGAATCTGTCTATCTACTCAGCAGGAGGGAGTACATGTGGTGGTGTTCCTGGGGTAACAGCCTCTTGGAGGAGCTTGAGCTGCTGCATATGGAGGGAGGACAAGGACTGTATTTCGTAGAATCATCAAATACCAGGTTGGAAGGGACCTCAAGGATCGTCTGACCCAACCTTTCTGAGGAAAAGCTCGATCTAAACAAGATGGCCCAGCACCCTGTTCAGCTGGATATTAAAAGTGTCCAATGTTGCAGAATCCACTGCTCCCCTGTGGAGATTATTCCAATGGCTGATCGTTCTTATTGTCAAATTTCCTCTTGTGTCCAGTCAATCTCCTCAAGAGTAACTTGTACCTATCACCCATTGTCTTTTCCGTGTGAGTCCTTGTAAAAAGGCAGTCTTCATCTTCTTTGTAGCCACCCTTTAATTATTGGAACATGGTGAGAAGGTCTTCCTTGAGCCTTCTTTTCTCCAGGCTGAACAAACCCAGTTCTCTCAGCCCTTCCTCATATGGCAACGCTTCTGGATCTGGCCCATTGGGGTGGGAGAGTTCCTTGGAGGCAGCTTCACATGTGCATGAGAGCAGCTCTGGTCACACCAGCAAAAGCAGCTCTTGGTGATGTCCTGGCTCTGGCAAGTTGTGGTCCCAAAGCACGATGTGTGAGCCCCGCAGAGCACTCTGCCAGATCTGGCTTAGTGTGGTCACAGCTGTTGGTTCGGCTGCCAGAAGAGATGATGCAGAAGGGGAGGGAGGAAGGAAAAGTTCCCTTTGAAAAATTGCAGTGACAGCAGGAGAGCAGCAAGGATGAGGCCTATTGATTACATGCTTATCTCTGTTTCTTTTGTGCCTCCATTGGGAGGCACACTGTGTGGACAGAGAAGCCCTGTGCAGTGGTCTGAGGAGGATTCTGGTGGAGCAGGGTCTGGTTCTGCCTCTGAGAACTGAAGCTGCCAAGTCTCGTCTGTTTGGGCTTAACTAAACTTTACCAGAAATCCTGACTTCTTGGAGACAGCAGAACATCCCCAGCGAGAGAAGCTTCCTGGAAGAAAGAGTTTTGTTCTTAGTATGGGCTCTGAGGTATCTAGTGAAGGCAGCCAGCATGTGGGCTTACTGAGCAGCTCTGAAATTTTGAGATGTCTTTGTGCGTCACTGTAGGAATCTGTGAAAGTCCTATTCATGTGGTTGGCATTAAAAAAAATTTAAAGGACCGTTTATGTAGGGAACTAGTCTTGCCCCTAGAAAGAGATAGCTGGCTCAGCAGCTGCTTGCAGATCAGTTGTGTCGCCACATGGTCTAGGATTTATCCTGCTTGTAAAATGCTGCATTTTAAAGAAGCTCTCAAGCTCTGAAATGCTTCCCCCAAAGCCACTTGTGCCACATTCTTCTTATCTGAATATATTCTCTTATCTTTCAGCTTTCTGCTTTCCAAGTGCGATACAGATTAGCTATGGAGAATTTCCAGTCCTTTTGGAGGTGGGCAGCGGTAACTGTGAGCCCACTGGGAAGCTGAGAAGAAGCATCAAGGTGGCTTAGCTGCTGGAACACTGGAAGACCTGTGGTGTTCTGATCCACGCTGACGTGCCGGGTTATCTTTGTCAGAGTGTTTGGGTGCCTGTTCCTGCATCAGAGGTTGTTCACAGTAGGCCCTTCGGTGTAAGGGTAGTTTTGCTCCTCTAACCAAGTATGATGACACCTTTCCTAAGTCTAGCTGTGTATGCTGTATTCTTCTGTACTTGAGCCAGAAGGTGGGACCTGCCGGGCTTGGCCTTTGCAGGCATTTCTGTCATCTTAGAGCCATGCAGAAGATGGATCTCTTGCAGCAGTACCCTCCTCGTGTTATTCTATTGCTATTCATGTGTGTGTGAGAGCTGGGAGCAGCCTGGCCCTGGGAAATGCCGCCTTTTCCTTTTTAGGAAGGAGTGAAGAGCCAGCATGAACTAGAGAAACAGGGTGGTGTCACAGGAAGATTTGACAGCTCTTCTTACATAGGCTCTTCAGCCAGAAAACCCGAGTGTCCCTGAGCACTGACCATGCTGGGGAAGGACAGTTCTGGGTGGATGTAATCAACATGACCAACTGATGGAAGCAGATTTGCTTTTGCTCTGTGTACCTCATGCTAAAAATACCAGAGTTCCTTGGGAAGGGTATGATGTAGGTTGGAAAGCGTGTGTGGGCAGAGAGGTATGGTAGCAGGCTGTTCCTCGGGGAAATGCTGAGGAAACCCAGTACCATTGGAACGAGGACCCAGCACATGGTCAGCCAGGTGTTGCAGCCTCTCACAAGGTACGTGGTCTCCTCTGGGAGGTCGGATGTTCCTCGTGGCATTTGGGAATGTGAAACGGGGTGAGTGATGCAGCTCCTTTCCCAGGTTTCTTACAAAGCTGGCTCTGTCCTCTGTGTGTCACTGACCGAGTAACACACTTGTTTTGTTGACTTGAAGTGGGAAAACATCACTGGAGTGGGAGTGCACATGGCAGATGCCTGTTTTCTTTCAGGAAGCCTGGGGGTAGTAAAGACCTAATTAGCATTCTTGTGAAGGCAAGTCATATGGAGACTCCCAAGATTTAGGTTTGCAAGGAGGGAGTTGGCATCGGTGACAACAACAGATTGCTCGAAATGTGCAAGCAAAGCACTTGATGCTCTGGTGGAGGAGAGAAGGTGGCATGGCAGGGGTTGTGGGAACAGGTACATGAGTCAAGGGCATGGGCTTCCTTTGATGTTGATTGAGTGGCAGCTAGAATCAGTGTCCTGTGTTAGGGCCTTGTACTTTCCAATGTGAACCCTACTCTGACGGTGCTGAGGTGGGAAGACCTGTCTCAGGCTTTCTGCTTGATGAGGAGGGGTGAGGGTCACCAGCCTGCCCAAGTACCAGACTGCTGATCATCAGTACAGGAGTTAAGTGGCAGGTTGCTTCATCTCTGCAGTCCCATTTAATTTGCTGTTTTGGAAGGCTTTCTTTGGAGGTGATCCAGGGATAAAATCCTTGTGTGAGGCCAGTGATTTCCAAAAGTTCATGGTTGTTTTTCTCTGTACCTTTTTGTCTCTGAAGGAGACTACGCTTGTGCTTATGTTGGCTGGGAGAGATGCTCTTAGAGAAAACAAATTAATGTTTAAGACATTGAACCTCCGGTGCACAGCTAATCACCGTCTTTCTGCATTTGCAGCGTGTTCAGTGGGTTTCATTTATCATGATGAAGTTTAGTTGAGCACAGCTCTCTTGCTGGTCTTCCAGTCCTCTGCCTGAGGCACATATGCTTCCATTAATTTTCTGCTATTATCCACTCAGGTGTCCTGTGTGATCCAACATGCTTAATTTCATTCTACTGAGCACCAGCTCTTCCGATCTGAAGTTAGCAGTGTGATTTGCAAGCATCATAAGGAAATGAATCTTTCTTTTCTGGAGATAACTGCTTCCTGAATTTCTGTTCTATTTGTAATGCGCTAATAACCTCCATCCACCAAATCCTGCTCAACCATTTGTGTCCCTTGGGTGTCTGTTGAACTGGAACCTTCCTCTGTGTATTATCGTTGCATCCAGAGCCTGCTGAGGACCGGTTGTGCTTGGTGCTGCTCCCAGTCGAAGCTGGTCCGTGCTTTAAGTGTGTTACAGGCTCTTTGAGGATCGGTGCGGTGCAGAGCCGCTGCACGTACTTGGAAAACGTGGGTGTCGGAGGCCTCGGGAAAAGGAAAAATGATAATGTTTCCATAGACTGAGCACGTAAATCCAGGGAATGTGGTGATGAGTGCGGTGTAAAGCTCTCACATAGAATGAAGATGATTATATAAAAAGCTCACTTGAAATGGGCTGAGTTTCAGAGCTGGCCTGCCTACAAAGCATGACCAGGGGCAGAGTCTCTTTGGTGGTAGGCAGGCGGACAGGAGAGCTTTGAGAAGGCGGTACCGTGGCTTTGCAGCTGCTTGGTGCTTTGAAAGGGTGGCTTCAAAGATGCAGAGCTTTGGGTGTCTGTCTTCCTGGGTGAAGAGGCTGGGCTCTCCTTTGGCTCTGACACTCCAGAGTTCTCTGCAGCATCCCTGACAGCCGCTCTGATCCTTGGGTAACGGGGTGCAGAAGCATCTCTGCTTCTCTGCTGGGCTGAAATGGCTTTTCATAGCCTGGGTCTCTGATCTGGAAATGTCTTGACTGTCAGGCCCTAGATCCGGACAAAAAAAATGCAGGAAACTTGTGGACTGAGCAAATACCTCTCATAGCAGACTGTTTGCACAGAGAAGCGAAGTTTAGAAGCTAAAGCAAACATGCACTGGCTAATGGAGAGGGCGAGGCAGGGGAAAACCGCCGAGGCACGTTGGTCTGTCTGCGGGTCCATTTCTTACTTGGCTGCTCCCAGGATTTAACGCTGATGATCCAGAACCTGACAGGGCAGTGTTTTGGTGTGTACTTGTTAAACCCCTCAGCCAGTGCACGCATTTAAAGGCCAACAATTTATGATCCCTTCTGCCTGCAGAGACACTTAATGGACGAGCGTGACCCAGGGGTCCCTGCTTCCCCGGGGGGTCAGACAGTGGCTGAGCTCCTGCCCTTTTGGCTCAGACAGTTTTGCTGCTCAGGTTTGTGTATCAAAGGAATCTAATGGAGCTGCTGACACAGTCGAGTTTCTTTTTGAATGTTCCCCTACCAAAGGATCGTTCTGTTTCCCAGAACTGTGTGAGTGGGCATGGCTGGCCTTAGAGGATGGAAGAGCGGTGGGGTTTTTCTTGTGCAACTCCCTCTGCAGTGCCTATCTCTTGCCTTCAAAATGCTTGTGTGGAGTCATAGACCATGAGGATCTGCAAGGCAGCAGGAGGAGGAGGGCTGCGTAATGATGGCCCCGAATATTTCATTAGCTAATGATGTCCTATAATTTAAAGTTTCTTAGAATTTCTATCTAGGCGGCAGGAGGAAGGTGTCTTTGCCTCCCCTCAAGCCTACTGCTGATAAATGCATTAATCCATTAGTGTTTGTTCTGTAAAGGCACATTTCTATCAGGTTTTCAGGAAGGTCTGTTGCCTTTTAAATGGAATAAAGATAAGGCAAGACACTTGAGTCCTTTGTGGGTAGAGCCTGTAATCCTCCACATGAGGGAAGTTCTGTTTGAGGCTTTGTCTAGCATTTCAGTGGTACGGTATGGTGCTGACTGTTCTCAGCCTGCTTTGCATAGGTAATTAACTTGTCCCCTACAGTAATTTCTCTGTAGTGATAATGCAGTAAATGCCAAACTTATGTGGTTATGTTTGAGTAAATGTAAAAGTAGTAGACATGGTATAAATGACTGAGATGGGTGTGTAGAAAATATTTCACATTGAGAGCTAACAACAGGCCGTGCTGTTTTCAATGTGGAATGCAAAGAGTTCACGTTCTGAACAATTCAGAGTTCGAGCCCTGATAATAGCGAGTACAAAGAGCGCAGGTCACACTTGGAAAATTCTTTTTTTAGAGGTGTTTACCCTGTAGCCCTTGCAGTGGCAAAGTTTTGTTCCCTGTTTGTTGGTTTTCTTTTTCTTTTTCCTACAGATGGAGAAATTGAGGTTTGGAGACCTTAAGTGACATGTTCCAGGAAGATGTTATCAGAGCCAAGATGAGCTGTGGGGTGTTTTGTGGCTTTCTGTCCTGTGCTGCTGAGCATCCTTGCAGAGAGAGCATAGGTTAGGCACTGAGAGATGCCAGCTCTGTGCTCCTTCAGGCTGGATGGCAGAGTGCACCAATGCCAGCTTTGCCTCCTGCCTTCAAGGGGTAGAGGAGGCTGGTTGCCAGCAAAGAGAGCAGAGCTGGAGATGAGAGTTCGCTTCCAGTAAAGAAGAGGCCCTTTATGGCAAGGGCACTGTCTGTAATTGGACTGAGCTGTGTCAGCTGCTTCCTGCTCGTATGGCATTTGATCTGCAGCAGAGATCAAGTCCTGATGACGTTGTCCATTGAAGCTTTTGCTGTTGTTGTTTCAAGGGAAGCCTGTATTACTTATTCATGTGGTTTTCAGAAATTGTCCCACAAGAATATGTTTCAGGGTCGTCTTGGTTTTGTTTTTCCTTCTCCAAATGCTTTTCATCTATTAGACATCCTTGTCTGTTGTTTTTTCAGAAGCAAAAATTTCTGGTATTCTTGGTAGTTTATATTTAAAGGAAGAAAAGTTGAAAATCAACAAAAAGGCTTCTGTTGTGCGTGCATTTATTTCTTTGTGTCCAGGGTCTTTCACTGCTCAATTCTAAACGGTTGAATTATTAAACTTGAAAAGCATCTGCTCTTTAGAAAGCATTCACGTGTACTGTAAACATGATGGATAACAAAGCAGAGCCTAATCTAATTGACACAGCTCTGTTGCTGTTTGTAATATGGGTTTGTGTGAACTCTTCTTTTAAAGTTGTGGTTTTTATGGTTTACTGCTGGTGTAGCTGGTGACTGGTCTTCTGGAGTCAGCTCACTCCTGCAGGACTGAGCTTGCTGTGTGGAGCTGGATTTCTGCTGGGTCAGTGGGGAGGCAGCCCAGGGAAGGCTGGTCCATGCTCACCCTTGGAACAGTCGAATCTCCCCAGCCTAGGGATGTTTGCATAGGTGCTTTTTTGGATGTCGTGATGTTCCCAAAGAAGTTCAGCCATCCATGAGCTTCAGGGAGGCTTCAGTTCACCAGGGCTGGAAGTGAACCAGTGCTAACCTGCGCCTGTCCGCTGGCCACCTCTCAGAGGCTTTTCTTTGATAAGGTGGTTGGGAGCTGGGGCTCTGCTTCATACCTGTGTCTATACCTGCCTCTGGGACAGGCTTGCACTGGCCTCTGCTGTGGTCCTACCCAGGGATGAGCTTGCAGGCTGAGGTGCTGCCATGTTCCTGGTGTGTGCTGGAGAGGAGGGAGGACTGCAGCCCCTGATCTGCTTGAGGTGTAATATTTGGGTGCGGTTGGTTTGGCTATACTGTCTGCGTTATCTAGAAGCTTTTCTGGCTGGGAGGCAGAGAGGGACTGATTGATTTGCACCGAGGCGTTCCTGAATCCAGGGCTGGCTTTCCTGTGTGCTTCCTCCTCAGTGCCTCTGAGCCTCATTTTTTCAGCTTACGGATGTGCAGAACCAGCAGCTCTGTCAGCAGCTGCCTGGGCAGAACAGGCGGCCTGTGCAGTCCTACCTACGGTATCTGAACCTCTGCTCCAAGTGGCTTTTCCTCCCCCTCCTTCCACTCCACCCCACTGAATAACTAACCAGTGCAGAACCGGTGGTGGCTGGGAGGCCAGACTGGGGTTGAAAACTTTCCCACATGAAAGGCACTGGCAGTGCCAGCAGAGATGAGGGTGAGAGGAGACTGCTCTGCTGTGCCAAAGCACTCTTTCATCTCTTTTCAGCTCTCCCCGTGAGGGGTCCTGGCTCACAGCACATAGATGCCTTGTGCAGATGTCTTGGCTGGGAAAGAAGTGGCCCCTTTTCCCTCCCAAACAGAGCAGGGAGATATAAGAAAGCTATTGATTTGCTTGCAGCCAAAGCGAGCTGCGCCAGGCTCTGCAGTGCTTTATTGAGCCTGGATTAAGGTTTTTTTTTTTTTTTACTCACCGAGATAAAAAAAAAGTAAAGAATAAAAGTTGAAAGCAGATTTTTTTTTTTTTCTCCTGTGTTGGTAAGCAAATTGCTAGCTGGGTGTTGTTTACCTGCTGGTGATTTCCCAAGAAAATGAGAGGCAGGGACAGACAGTAAATAAAGGCCGTGCTTTCTCATCCCGCTCACGAAGGAAGTAGCATGGACCCAGGAGCTGCCGGGCTTGGTTTGGGCTGGTGATGGGCAGGCAGAGCTGTCTCATTGCGTGAGGTGGCACATGTTCAGTAAGTTGGTGGCAGGAGTCCAGTTGTTAACAGGCAGGTGCCTCTCCTGCTGGTGGGAATTGCAGTGGGCTTGTTAGCGATGGTGAGAAGGGTGCCAAGGATGGGAAGCTGAACTTCACTGCAGCCCATTGGGTTGGTTGCTTGCCCCTCAGTGGTACGCAGGAGATCTTCCGGGCTGATCTTCACTGCTCTAGTTCACTTCTGCTGGAGGAGAAATGGAGCAAGTGGTCTACTTACTGAGCATCAAATTCAGCCTTGAAGGCTTTTTCCTCTGGCAAGCAGATATTTTTGAGGAAAATAAGATTTTGGGAAAAGCATATCATAGAACCATAGAATGTGTTGGGTTGGAAGGGACCTCTAAAGGCTGTCTAGTCCAACCCTCCTACAGTAAGTATAGACTTCTCTAACTAGGTCAGGGTGCTCAGAGCCCCATCAAGCCTGACCTTGAATGTCCCTAGGGATGGGGCCTTCCACCACCTCTCTGGGCAACCTGTTCCATTGCTCAACCACCCTCATATTAAAGAACTTCTTCCTAATGTCTAACCTAAATCTACCCTTTTCTAGCTTAAAACCATTGCCCCTTGTCCTGTCGCTGCAGACCCTCGAGTACAGATCTCCTCCTGCCTTCTTATAGGCCCCTTTCAGGTGTTGGAAGGTAACTCTGCGGTCCCCCCAGAGCCTTCTCTTCTCCAGGCTGAACAGCCCTAGCTCTCCCAGCCTGTCTTCATAGGAGAGGTGCTCCAGCCCTCTGACCGTTTTCGTGGCTCTCCTCTGGACACCCTAACTTATTTCCATGGTGCTCTCCTGGAGAAGTCATCAACCTTGGCTTTGCATTCCCGTTGCTGCTGTTGGAGACGGTACTTCAGTGCCATGGTCCTGGCGCTGCCGCGTTAGCCCGGGCAGGTTGGTTAACGGGGATGGAGCAATGGCTGCGGCGGGTGCCAGCTCAGATGAGGAGCGCTCTGGATCGCGTTCAGCGCGGGGAGGTTGGCCAGAGGACTGCAGCAGCCAGCTTGCGGATAGGATGAATTGGCGTTGAGACCCTGCTGTCTGAATGCGTTAAAATTGAACTTTAATTGTGTGGTGGAGTGTTAGCATCGGCTCGTACCGAATACTTCTGTTGGTCTTACAGTCAGGAAATTTTGGCGCGCATGGCGTGGCTGGTTTTGCTTTACTCAATAGAGCCAAGAGGTTGGCCGGAATTAATGCTTCCTGCTTGTCCGAATTGCTCTGCCAAAGTTGTGTTGTCTGGTTTTATTTTGAGGAAATAAGGTTGTGTTGTGGTACCATGTGAACTTCAGCTGAAATGTTCTCTGCTTGCTGCCTGTGCGATGCCCAGTGTCACCTCATCCTCACTTTGCCCACGTGTGATGGAAGAAACGCTCCTTGGGCTTGGGAGGGGAAGGGGCCTTTGCTGGGTGTTCTCCTTTGCTAGAAAGCTGTAGTGATCTTTAATCTTAAGGTGCTAATTGTCATTGCAACATTTTCCCCGGGAAAAGCAGCCCTGAGAGGAAATGGAGCTATAAACGAGCCTGGATGGGCTTCTGGTGGAGCATTCTGAGCGGAGTTTGCGCTCTCCCTTCTGGCTCCAGGCCAGGCTTTCAGAGGCAGCTTGGCAGAGCCGTGCTGCACGCTCAGGTACCCCCCTACCCACTGATGCACTGCTAAGCAAACGTGCTCACTCAGCCCTGCTCACAAGCAGCACGTTTCCGTGGATGGAAGAGTGCTGGCGTTAGGCAGTTCGCCCACAGACTTTGAGGAGCTAACCTTGTCATTTGAGCAGCTGGCTCCGCGCTACTCCTGAGCAGATAGGCTGGTTGAAACAACTAAAAATGCAGGCCTGTTTCTTGTGCGTGTCAATATTGGAATAATTTTAAATGGTGTGTTTTCCCCTGGTCACTGACCTATAGTTTATTCCATTATCGACTGCAGGGTTACTGGCTCTTTGTATTCCGTGGTGAAGTGAACTGTAAGGCTGAAATCACTTGGCTGGGATGGTGTTGGGCAGGAAGTCAGCTCTGGCTGACTCAGATTGGGGTGAAAGTGTACCCTCTGGCAACTCACACACTCATTTATCTCCACCTCCCCCCCTAATAAACGGGTTAAACAACAATAGTGGGGTATTGATCCTGCTTTCATCTGGCAGCCGCAGGCTGTAGCTTTTACCTTTGTGCCACATTCCTGCTGCTTTCCCAACAATGCCGTGCATTTTCTTTAGAGCTCCCTCCCTCCCCTTGGTGACCTTCTCCTAGTCTGGCTGTGATGGGCTTTGCTGCAGGACACCATCACTGCTGTGAAGCACATACAGCACCAGCATGGGCCAGAGCTTGGCAGCATCCATACATAAAAGCTTGCGCAGTTGGTTTCATGCTGTAAACATGAAGTTGAGTTTTGTGGCTTGGTAGCATGCTTTTGTTCCTCAAGCTCTGTTCTAGGAGCCGTTGGCCTCAGGTTGGTCCTAAAATAACCATGCTCTGTTCTTTCAGGGCTGCTACAGATAGGCTAAGAGTTGGTTGAAGACCATGCAAATGACCTTCAGTCTTTATTGGTGTTTGAGTTAGTGCCATCGTTACTGGCAGATGTTCAGTGATGGCCTCCTCATGTTCTTCCTGGAATACTGTGTTCAGTTTTGGTCCCTGCTGTACAAAACAGATGTGGACAGGCTGGAAGGGGTCCAGAAAAGAGTCACAAAGATGATCCAAGGACTGGGAAGCTGCCATATGAGGAAAGGCTGAGAGACCTGCCTTGTTTCAGCCTGGAAAAAAGAAGGCTCAGAGGAGACCTTATTATCACTATGTTCCAGTATTTAAGAGGTGGCTACAATGAAGGTGGAGACTCCCTTTTTACAAGGAGTCACATGGAAAAGACAAGGGGTGATAGGTACAAGTTACTCTTGAGGAGATTGACTGGACACAAGAGGAAAATTTTTGATAATGAGAACAATCAGCCATTTGAATAATCTCCACAGGGGAGTGGTGGATTCTGCAACATTGGACACTTTAATATCCAGCTGGACAGGGTGCTGGGCCAGCCTGTCTATATCATGTTTTTCTCTGGAAGGGTTGGACCAGACGATCCTTGAGGTCCCTTCCAACCTGGTATTGTATA
Organism: Eurystomus gularis; assembly: GCA_013400335.1. NCBI lineage: Eukaryota > Metazoa > Chordata > Aves > Coraciiformes > Coraciidae > Eurystomus > Eurystomus gularis. The sequence goes on along the minus strand of VZZY01024567.1, from coordinate 540,693 downwards.
ATTCCTGGTCTTGTGGCAGTGATGGACCTGTGCTGATGCAGTGACTTGTTTAAAATTGCGGTTAAGACTCCTGGCATGGCCAGTGCTGCTGCTCTTAGCAATACTGAAGCGTTCGGCAATCACTGGCATCCAAGTTGCCGGTGGGTGATCCGAGTACCGCGGGATCCGAGCCCGCAGACTGTCCTCCTGGCTGTGCTGCCTGCACGTAAAGGCTCCACAAATGTGGATGCGGAGAAACTATACACCCAGAAGCAGGGCTGTTACGTGGTGCTAACCCCCAGTAAACCATCATCCCTTTCCATACCAAGAGCCTGCAGCACGCTCTGCAGTGCTGGGGGTCTCCGGTCTCCGTGCCGAGTTGCACGCTGCTCCGCGTGTTTTATTTACGAGGAAGGAGGGCGGCTCACTAATTCTTTCCCTTTAAGCATGAACGCTTTTACTGAGCTTGCACGTCCTGCCTGGCACTGCCCTAGGCTCTTTGGGTTCTTTTGCTGCTGTAGAAAAGCAGCTTTAATACACAAATAGTCAAAAGCGCTGCTGTGTGTGATCCATTCCTATTTCAGGTCTAATGAGGACTTGATCTTTGTTGGTGACTGATTTGTGTGTCTTGCTTGTAGGCTGTGGGGGTGTTAAAGCCTTTCTGTGTGCTGTTGCTCAGCTTCCCAACCAGATGCATCCATCTTCTTCAAAAGAAGCGGGGGAGGAGGATGGCTCATACTTTTTTTTAAGCCACTGGTATTTGGCATCCAAATAAACAGGTGTTCTGGCATGGGAGCAGAGGAGTGCTTGTCTCTTGGAGCTCCTGTCTCTTATGTCACGTGAGGGTCTTCAGGGTGTTCCTATCAAAGAGCTGAGTTTAGTAAATGCTAATTTGTTGGTGGGTTTTTTGTTTGTTTTCTCCTGCTAGGGGACTGGTGAATAAGTGGGTTCCTAGTGTCTGTGGTAGGCTGGTGTAAGAGGTAACTATCTCTGGAGCGCAGCCCAAAAATGGCCTTGGATAGAATTAAACTCTGAAAGTAAAGAACACAGCTGCTCTGCGAACCTCCGGCCTTATGAGGCAAATATTTGGGACTCTGTCAGTCCCAGCGTTATGTGCCGCGTTCAAATGAGGTCACGTCTGTTGTTACTGGTGGACAGATGCTAGGAGTAATCTTTGAACCTCTGAGGAACCCAAGTCTGAAAGGTTTTGGAGACCAGGAATTCTGGCACTTTGTGAGACGAGTTGAATTATGTGTCAACACTGGTCAACGTTTTGTATGCAGGTCTCCCCACAACTTGATGTCTTACCTCCAGAATTTGACCTCTCAGTCTGGACTTGTTCATTGCTTGGTGTGGAAAAATCCAGTATGTATGGTACGGAAAAAGCCTTCTAATATCAGTTCCCTCTTGCCTCAGCTCTGTAGAAGGTGTGTGCAGGAGACAGGCTGGTCCTTGGCAAGACCAAGACAGCAAACCTCGGGTCAGTCTTAACTTTGTTCCTTGGCTTCTAGGTGGTGCTGATTCCCAGAAAAAGGCAAACGCTACGGTGGCCTTCGCCAGGGTTCTTGCTGACGTCAACATGTGCCTGTCCATTAACCTCGTTGGACTTTGGGTCAGGTTTCTTTGAAGGCGAAAGCAAAGAGCTGAAAGGCTAGCTGGGGTCATTCTAGTCTTTGCCGGGGTAACTCCAGCAAAGACAAGGGGCAGGCTGTGTGGGCCCAGCCTGTTGGGAAGGTCAGCCCAGATGTGATTGAAGGCAGAGCTGTCTTGAGCTTCTTATGCCAAATATCTCTTAGAGAGCTGCTGCTGAGCCTCTTGACAAGCATCTCCCTTTAAATGTTTGTTTATCTGCATGTCCCCAGGGCGCTTTGAAAAACCTCTGGGGTTGCCTAAAAGGACTGAGGCACCCAAGAGTGTGTGCTCAGGGTCAGCGCAGCACACTTGGTTTTATTTTGTCCTTAAATAAAAGCAGCTCCTGAGCAAGATGGAAACATTAACATGAGGGCGGTGCGACTTTGTGTTTTGATGCTGTCTCTGAGCAGCTGGAGAGATGCATTATGAAGCTCTTGCTTTAAAAGGACCTTGTTCAGCAGCCTAGCGAGGGCAGCACTGGAGACTGGAGACGTCTGGCATGCCATTTCTTGGTGCTTTGTGTTGTGGAGTGCTTCAGGGGCTGCCTGTGAATGCATTGTAACTCTTGTGACAAAAAAAAAACCCAGATGCAAGCCTAGATTTGTAAGTTGTAAGTGAAGAACATTAGTTGGCCAGGAAACGTTGCTGCTTGGCTTTAGTGCTCCACATAGCAAACAAAGAAACAGAAATAACAAACATTGGGTTTACTGGGGAATAATGTGAATTCACTTTTTGTTGTAAGCCACAGGAGAACAGTAACTTTGACCCAGTGTGACCTTCTTACAAACCACAGCATCCCTCTCACTTGCTGCCTACGGTACGAACCGGTGGATATCTGCTCCTCAAGTTGCCTGCTGTGTTCATCGTGTTGGTATCAGAAGTGTCTTGGTACCTTACTGACTGTTCTCTTGCTCCATTCCTCCCCCACGCACGTGTTGCTTCCTTGAGGCATTTTTGGAATGGAGGAGAATGCAGAAGTAGCATTTAAAGCATAAAGGATTCCAGATGTGAGCATGCCTCAGATGCTGCTGGTGGAGGAGAGACGTGTAATCCACACAGGTGTTGACACTGTGGTGCGGCCCCATGGTATGTGTGGCTAAATACATCCCAGATAAAGTTGATTGTTTTTGTAAGTTAGTTTCCTCTCTTCTTCTTAAACTGTCACTTGAAATCCCCACTCTGGGGAGCATGCAACTGTATACCTGTCAGCTGCGTTCCCTGCTGCGGTGTCAGCTTGATGGCTGGAGCTTCGCATTCTTAAATGTCAGCAATTAGGTGTTAGAAGTTCCCCTCTTCCTGCCGGAGGAGGTTGGAAGAGGCCCCTGAGAACTGTTTGCCGTAGGAAATGAGAATTGCCAAGATCCTCTTTCTGTGGAGTCTACGTGATCCCTTCACCTTGTGAAGGCTGGAATAATCCTGGCATTGCCACTTCAGCTCCATCCCTGGCTGGATGGCAAAGCCTGGTCCTTCTTCTGAAGCGACAGTTGGCCTTTGCTGCCATTCTCTCTGAAGACAGGCTGGCAGAGATGGCTTTGCTCTGAGACTTGAGTCTCCTTCCCTGTTGACAGGAACTCCTGCACTTCCAGTTCCCCTAATGCTGTGCAAATCATTTTGCGACTTTAATTCACAAGGAACAGGCAAAAGCTTCATATCGCACTTGGGGGAGGTAGCGTGCTAATGAAACCAAACATTTGATTTTCTTTTCCTTGGTGTGAGGTTTAATTTTGAGCATCTTGAACACAAGATTGGTGGGGGGCTGTGAGCGAGACAAAGTTTAATTTTCATGAGAGCTGGCTGAAAAACTCATTGCTTCTGGTTCTCCTTGAAGGCTTTATAGTGAGTGTGGCTGTTACTGCTGTTGTGACTGCATGTTGGCTTCGTGAGAGGATTGTTAATCTTTGTAGCAATGATTTCAGTCCTTTACCTGGTAACCTCAAAATAAAAGACTCTGCCTGTGAATCTGTATCTTTTCCAATAATATAGCAGATTCCAAAGTGCCAGGTGGGGAGCAATCTGCTCATAAGGGTGCTCCTCAAAACTTCTGATGCTTCAGACAAGCCCTGTGCGTTGGTTGGAGCAAATTACATTGAACTCCTGAGATCTTAAATTATTTTGGGGTCGGGAGTTAATTTGAAGCATGAAGAAGGATGTCACATCACTGTCCCCAGGACACTACATGAGGTGATGTTTGTTCTAGGATGTTTCAGCAGCTTGCCTGCCCACTGTGAGCAGCACCTCTGCACTAGTGGAGCTGCTACCAGGGATGAGGGGCACCCTGGGCTGTTCGTGGTCTTCTACTGCTGTCTGACTTTTTATTCTTGTTTTTTTAATGGCTGCTCAGAATATTTGCAACCTTCCATTATCTGAAGGGCCCTACAGGAAAGCTGGGGAGGGACTTTTTACAAGGGCTTGTAGTGATAGGACGAGGGGTAATGGGTTCAAACTGGAAGAGGGGAGATTTAGATTAGATGTAAGGGAGAAGTTCTTCACTCTGAGGGTGGTGAGACACTGGCACAGGTTGCCCAGGGAAGTTGTGGATGCTCCTTCAATGGATGTGTTCAAGGCCAGGTTGGATGGGGCTTTGAGCAACCTGGTCTAGTGAGAGGTGTCCCTGCCATGGCAGGAGGGTTGGAACTATATGGTCTTGAAGGTCTCTTCCAACTCAAACCATTCGGTGATTCTATGAAGGAAATAAAAAAAAAAAAAAAGAAACCCAACAACAGAGGATTACCTAATTTCAGGCTAGTGTCTATACCATTTCACACTCTCTTACTCCTGTCAGTCAGGGCTTGCTTTATATTTATGAATTTTCTACACAGACCTTTCTGTCTAAGGCTGAGATCTTCCTACCTACTGCAGGTTATGTCAGGGATCTGCTTGAGGTGCTGTTCCTCTTTCCCATTTCTCAACCCAGGTGCTGCATCCCTTCTGATCAGGCAGAGAGTTGAGCCTTCTGACTCAATTCCGAGTCAGACTTTCCAGGACACTCCTCAAGTTGACTGGGTAAGTGCTGCCACATCTGAGCTGCTGGAGAGGGCAGCAGAGCTGGCAGACAGAGGGATGTGGCTGTCTGAGGCAGTAGGGAGGAGGATGCCCATGCTGACCAGGAAGGCTTTGGGGACCTGGATCCTCCGTTTCTGGGCTTGATTTGGTGTGAAAGGTTCAGCTTCAGGCTGCTGACCTCCCAGACCCTGAAAGTGTTGCAGAAGCAGTTGCTTGCGTGAGACCTTTTTTGATTTCTGTCCTGACCTGGCGTGTCATGCTCTGCAGACGATGGTTTTATAAGGGTGCTCTTGGGTGATGAGTGAGTGCTCTGATATATATCCCCCAGGCCCCATAGGGTATTATTTTTGTGTATATCTCAGGTGAAAAAGAAATATCTGGCAGCTGCGTAGGAGGCTGCTGCTTCAACTGGCGTGCACAAGCATTAACGATGATAAATATGGAGGGGGTTGCTTTGGTGGGTTTTTTCAGTCCTTTTTTCCTCCTTGAGCTCCTCTGGACTTCTCTGCACACAGGAAGAAAAATGGAGGCGTAAAACCCAAGACATGGTAAACGCCTCCATCCCAGGAGAGGTGCTGAGTGCCAGGGGAGCATGGGCTCGGGACCGCGGCATTCCCAAACGTGTCCTCCGGTGCGCTTCCCGCTGAGGTGGGGCCCGGAGTGGTTATCTGAAACAGTAGTAACGTAAATTGAATGAGCAGGCCAGTTAAATAAGTAATGAAGTTAGCAGGGTGCCTAATTAAATTAAATTCAAAATTATGTATGGATGATGCCTTTCTAATAGCTGTAGGTTTGTCATTGAGGTGCTCCACAGTACCCTCTCGGAGGAGGTTTCCCCCTTTCCCTGTTCTCAGGTGGATATGTTGGTACCACAGAGGGATGCATTTAACCTTCGGTTCACTCTGGCTCCTTCCTGATGCTCTTGTGCCCATTGCACTGTTGCTGTTTTCTATTTTACTGAGATTTGTGGAGAGAATTTGGGTGATTTCAGTCTCTGGTGCTTATATGATAGTGGGGTGGGGTTTTTTTTTCCCCTTGAAAGGATTTCTGCTTTGCTCCTGCCCTCCTAGTCCAGCTCTGGTGCTTCTTCCTCTATCCGTGTGCCACACTGGATCTCACAGGGACCATCCTGTGTTGTTCCCATCCCACTGCATGCCTGGAGAGTCTCTCCTGCCTTTGTAAAGCTTTGGGGTCTGATAGCACATCTGGTAGCTCTGGCCACAATGACTTAACTCATCGCTTTATTTGAAAATAGTCTCTTAATTTCCATCTTTCCGGGCTTCTTTCAAACGGCAGTGCTTTGAAGGTGTGTGTCAGTTCGAGGGTAAGCGTTAAGCTAAGGTGGAAGAACAATTCTGAAGTGAGGGAAAACCGCTGAAATTAAAGACACTTGAGAAGACGCAGCCATCACAGCCACCAAAGGAAATTCTCTCTCCAGACAGCACGTTGAGGGCAGTCTCTCTTGATGTCCTGGGCACGGTCAAGCACTTAGTGCATTTGGAAGATGGGTTGTCAAGGCAGAGCTGGCTCTGGCTGGCAATTACTGACCTTTGAGGTAATGTGTCCTTAATAGAAGGATGTGAGTACATCAGAGGAAGAATTATCATTGTCATAACCATCTTTTCACCTCTTTTGAGGAGGACAGGTCCAATTAAAGGACCTGTGCTCCAGTGAAACTGGTCCTGCCTCTCTAGATGAATGCTGGCTTTTCTCAAGGCGAGAGTGGATGTGGGGAAGAGAGAGAGCTAAAATGACCAGAGCTCTGTTGCTCATTTGTTCATTTTTTTTTTTTTAGTCTCCTCTCTGCTGTTCATTTTGTACCAGGGCTTATCTATTAAGTCCCAGACAGCATCTTCAAGGCAGTGTTCCAGCCTGTCTGATACAGGGGCAAGGCTCTTGGGGACCCGCAGCTGGCAGTGCCTTTTGAGCAGCGTGGATCAACATGTGCATTGCAGAGACGCCGGGGACAGCAGCTACGGGGATGAGTTATGGAAGATCTTTGTCACATTTGGGGCAGTGTCTGGTTGGTCTCCCAGGGAAAACCTCCTGGTGATGAACAGGAGGCCTTTGCGCCCAGTTTTTGTCCAGGAATGGCAAGTGCTTGGCTACAAGTTGCCCTGTGCTTCTTGATCAGAATCTGAAGGTCCTTTGCAAACCTTTAATTAGTCTTTGATTGGCCTTGACACCTTCATGACTACTGCCCTTGCAACTGAGTGGCAGACTGGGGAGCTGCCTAAACCCCCCCACCTCCTGGAGTGGAAATGTGGAGGTAGAAGGATCTTGGCCAGATCTTGGCCCCTTATGAAGCCAGAGGGGTTTAGAAAACCACAGGGTCTTAGTGGCTGATACAGCTCAGCGACTTGCATGGGTGCAGTGACCTGAGCAGGGCTCTGCACATTTTATGCACAGTTGCTTTAAAGGGATGCTGATCATTTTCAGCATGACCTGCTAATTATTAGAGCAAATGAAAGCCTTTTTTCCCCCCTTCTTTTTCTTTTTAAATCCTCCTCCCCCTGCATGTTTTCTTTTTCTCCCTGCTCCTTCCCCAAGTTCTTATCTAAGCTAATCAACATGACACAAACAGCCGAAAAAGCAGAATTCTTACCGCAGCTATTAAGTAGAAAGAAGACAGCAGGCGTCTGGAGCCCCTCAGGAGGGACTCGCCTGGTATAACCCATCGCTTTTAACAGCCAAAGTGAGACTGCAGAGTCACAGCAGAAGAGGTTTAAACCTTTCTTTTGAGGTCCTAATACTCGGTGACCTTTGTCGTATTATGTAGCATTTTAAGAAGACCAAAGTGTGGAATTTCAATAGTGGTGAGAGGCTTCCGGGATATCTGATACATCCCGGATTAAAAATAAATGAATATCAATATCTATATATGGTTTTGAAAGTTCAAGATGTTTGGCTAGGCCCTTCAAGGAAAGCCTTTCCATCCCTAATGGCCATTTTGTGTTGACACAATGTCCCTCAGCAGCAGAAAACACAACTGGGGGAGGGTGATGTTAACTTGGTGCAGAAGTAGTTTCTGTGATTCCATGAAGCTGGACACGTGGGTTTGTTTTCTCCCATATTTTGAGCTTTTTCTTACCTAGAGCCACAGGAGGGATTTTCCAGCATCCTCTGCTCTATTTTAGATGAATACTTAACAGTTGTGCTCGTGGTGATCACAGAGTAGACTGAGACAGAGAACAAACCTGTCTTAGCAATTTCAGCTGCGGTGGTAGGTTGGAAGGAAGCTGAACAAACGGACACAGTGTTTAAATAGTGTGTCCTGAATTGCTTTCATTTGGTTCTTATTTTGTAAGCCGTTGGCTGGGTTTTCTGTCCTCTCAGAAATCAGCAGCTTCTTATGAAATATGGAGCTGTTTAAAAACAGACAGCAGCTGCTCCATCCTTGCGTCAGCAAGGGCTCGGCAGAAGGAAGGGGAATGGTAGACGGTTGTTTAGCTGTGATATTCTTCCCTTCATTGCCGTTGTCATATTGTGTTAACAGAAGGGCTGATCAAATATACACCAGGAAAGTAAGACTTAATGTTTCTTTGTTCTCCTGGAATGGTGCTGGGAGGGGTGGGGGGGGGAGGAATGTTTGAATGAGACTTTTATTTATGCGGTTCAGATAGCTTGGCATTGCCTGTGTCGGTGGATGTGTCGTTCTGCTTTTATTTCGTAGGCTGTTTGCTGTATTTTTAGCTGGGAAAAGTCTTTGCTTGGTTGTTTGTACAAAACCTCTGCTATGTGATACAGAAACCTCTGGGGCGGGGGGGTGGGGTGGTAAATATTTAGTGGGGAGAGTATGCTCTGTTCGCAATGACTTCCTAACTTGTTTTAAATTCTTTTTTTCTTTTTAAATCTCAGCCACATTATTTAAAAAATAAAATGAAAAATGAGGAACATTGTTGCACAAGAACTGGAAAGAACCCAAATAGTTTGCTTACTGTTAAAATTGCGACATGACTGGAAACATTTGGTAAAGAAAAATTAATTGCCTGGTGTATTTGTGGTTTCCTGTTGAATCTCAATTTCTAGAGGAGTTTGAAAAACCCGTGGATGTTTCCTCAGATTACTAGATAGCATTATACCTTGCGTGCATGATGAAAGACCTTCGGCAAAGTGTGCCAGATATCCATGACTTGCTATAAAAAGTCTCTCCCATTTGCAACATGACTGTTTTCTCCTTTTTAGTTGGATGATTTGAGCAGAGATAAACATGCAATGAAATATAGCCTGGAAAGCTGAGTCTAGGTACTGCTGAGAAGCATCCTACCTCTCCTGGAGTGAGGGGTAGGGACAGAGTTTCTGAGCAGTTTCTTATGCCTTCTTCCTTTTGATAATGATTTGCTAGCAGGGACTTCCTTCCAGTCCTGAAGAAAGATGCTTCTGTGGTTGTTAGCCCCCAGGTAGACCTTTTAACAAGCTTTGAAGCCACAGAGAGAGCTGGCTTGTACAGAAGGAGGAGAGGGTCAAGGAGTCCTTCTGCAGAGGAAGGGCTTAAATGTGGTTAAAGATCTGCTCTGGTTCATCTCAAATCACTCTTAAAGAGTGATCAAGAGCTCAAGAGAATCATATGGGAAAAATACCAGGGCTGCTTGGAGTTCCCTTTAAGGTATCCAGAGATGAGGGAGCTGATCTGGTATTATCTTGGGAACTTGAACTATGGTTTAGGAGCCAAGAATTTGTCAAGGTACCTGCAGATGCCCTGATGTGGCCACTTCTTTTTCATGTTGTACACAGGAGGATGCTGGTTGCTGGTAGCTGCTGCCCTTTGAGAAGCACTGCTGTGGCCAGTTGCAAAGTCACGTCTGTGCAAAGTTGGATCTCCTTTTGAGGAGCGCCTGGTTGTGTAAAGTCATGAGTAGGAGGGGCTTGGGTGGACAGGTAGGGTAATGAATGCTGGGGCAGGTTGCTGAGGAACCTGGTGGTTCCATATCTGCAGGCTTGGGGCGTGTCTGAGAGCAGCTGGGTGAAACCCAGGGCTGGAGACATCTGGTCAGAGGTCAGATCAGAGGATTGTAGTTCTCTTTTGGCCCACAGCTCTTGCATCTGCGTCCTGGTTTGATCACGCAGAAGATGTTTGTGTACGCAAAAGTGTAACTCGTGATGACAAAGGGCTTAAGGTTGTGAAATCTTTGAGGCCCCTCTGGGCAGGGAAGAGTTATCCCTTGGATAACTTCCATGGGGAAATAGTTAATCCCACTAAACACCAGGGGCTGGGGGGAGCATTGTGAGCCGTGTAGACAGGCTAAAACTCATAAAGGAAAAAATGTATGTAGGAGTTTATAGCTGTGTATGAGTGTATTAAAGCTTTAATATGAGGTCACTGGCTGAGATCAAAATGAGCTGCTGTGAAGCTCCATTGCTTTCAGGGAGCTGAAAACAACTTTTTGAGATGGATGTTGGCCCCACAACTGCAGGCGGTTGATGTGTGAGAACACACAGTTGTGTAAAATCTGCTGGTTGCCCTGGAAAACGGTGAAGTGTTGGGTTTTTTGGTGTGAGTTGAAATAATGAAAAACTTACTTAGAAAGTCATGTCATCCAGTCCTTCAGCTTTCTCAAAGTCCCCCATCCAGGGGGGACCGGGCTGCTGGGAGTTAAATTTTCCTCTTGACTCAACTGTGGAAGTGGTCTTCATTTATCATTTCCCAGTTTAGCTCCTGTATTAAAATTATAACCAGGCTGGGGTTTATTTTTGTCTTGTGTACATTTATCTCCTGTGTATCCTTGTGTCTATTATTAGAGCCCTGCTCCATTGCTAAGTGGATTGGCCGAGCTCTTGGGGACAAAATATTGAAGCATCTGATTAGTCTGCAATACCCCTCAGCCACTCTGCTTTTGCAGCAATCACAGCGAGCGGGTTTACCCAGCATTTGTCATCACTTGCTTATTTTAAACACTGAGGATACGGTGGGCAGAGCCAGCAGATAGGAGATCTGAAATGGCTTATCAGTTTGTAAGTGGAAGGAGGGAGGAGGTGGATGTGGAGGGGAAGCTCCAGCTGAAAATAAACAGAAAACAGTGATGTGTGTTTGGGAAGCATCTGAATTGCATGACCTGGGTACAGCCTCTTGTTTTGTTGTTGGTTTTTTTATTATTTTATTTAATATTGACAGGCTATTTCTGTTTCAAACTGCAAATAAGGGAATGTCAAACCCTCTGAAAGAGGACTGCTGTGGTGGTTGGCTGGCTGTGGACTTACCCTTTCCTAAATTTAAAAAAAAAAAATTGGAAACTTTTGATGGGTTTCAGCCTTGTTTCAAAATCCCTGTGACCACCACTTCTGCTGGTTGGCAGCTGGACACTTGTCCTCAAATCTATACCTCTGTTTTTGGCTTCCACAAGAGTGACTTGTACTTCTGCTGATCTCGCTCACCTCCCGTTTCCGTGTCCAGCCTGAACTAGCTGGGTTTTTTGGCCTTTCTGGGATTTGCTCTGTTTTGTAAGTGAGCTACTGAGTAGCTTAGCCATGTTTTTGCTTTGCTTGCAGGGTCTGTTTGTCTGTGTGGCCTCTTACATATTCTGCAAGTCTCCCAAGTCTTAGGAAGATACACTGTAGTGGTATTCCTTTCAGAGGACTAGTTTTTGATGCTTTTAATTTTTTTAAGCAGCCTAGGCAGTGCCTTTGGCATGGACATGGTCCAGAACTCACTGAAACAGTTAGAGGAGGCTCTTAGTCATACAGCACGGCTTGGGTTCAGGTTCTTACTTTTTTTTCCCTTTATTTCCTTCTAAATTCTTTCTCTAAAGACATGATGAAATACTTCTCTTATTCCCCTTTGAGTTTCAAGCTATCTTCTTACCAGTACGGATTTTCTCCTTTCACAGCTACTTCCCACGCGCTGGTTTGGGATGTGTGTAACCTTGGTTCTGCTTTGCTGACATGGGCTCGTGAAGTCCACAGGATCTACTCTGCAGCTGGACAACTCGATCTAGTTGGAGGGACGCCACCTGGTAGTGCCAGCTTTTGTGCCGATCCCTCAATGAGTCATCTTTTTCCACATCCTCCCTTCTTTGTGTTCCTCATCCAGCATCCTTTGGCTCCTACCTACCTGCCACGTGCTTCCCTGTTTTGCTCATGTTAGCGGCATTTTCTGACATCAGAGCCTGTTCCTAAAGCCGCGGCTTGGCCCATGGGAACCTTTTTCTTTGCTAGTAAAGGCAGATGTGCCCAGGGTGTGATTCTACCTGGGGCTGGGTGTGTTTGTGAAGGCTCTGGCTTGTAGAGCAAGAGCTTTGGCCCTGGCTGTGCAGCTGTGGGTGTAGGAGCCTGGGAGCTGCCTGGTGGGATCAGGGCACAGGGCTGAGTTGCCTGAAAGATTTGCTACTGTGGCCACAGAACTGCTTGGCAGGTTGGGGAGAGTTGATCAAACAAACCAGCTTCCACTAATTGTCAGGCTTTTGTATTTGTTTTTGTGATTATTTTTTTTTTTTTTAATTTTTTGAGCTTTGAAGCATGCATGACTGAACAGTTTAATTAGCTGTGGGAACTGCTGGAGATAACTTACTGGGATTTTCTGCAAACCTCGCTGCCCGTTTCATTTTTGGCACAGCAGAGTTGCTGTGAGCAAGCAGGAGTGCCTGTGAACATAGCCCAGTTAAGGTGTTATCAGCCAGAGGTGGAGGTGGCTGTGCAGTTGACTGGTGTGTAGGCTGGCTGCTTGGTGGTGGGAACTGGTCCCCGATCTGGTACCTGACCCCGGCCAGGCTCCTCATGGGGACGAGGTGCACCTTGGGCAAACCAGGGCGGAATCCAGCCACATGCTTGAGCCTGTGCTCTTTGGGCATGTCCACACCTTGTGGACGTAACTCTTTCATCCACGTCACCTTCTTGCATGCCTCTGTTGCAGGGGAGACCTTACACATCCATTGCTTCGTGAACTGCCCTCTGATTTGGTAATCTTTGGGTCGTCCTCTCTTCCACTTACCACCCCAAAATGCTTCTGTGACTGTGAAGTTGCTTACAGGAGGAATACCAGTGGTGGTGTTGATGTTATATGAGCTGTATGGAAATGTGGAGGTTTGTCATGGTCTGCTAGCATGTGTTCAGAGGCTGCTAATGGATGATATTCCCAGAGGTCACACTTGAAGTCCTGTTCCCCGTGCAGTGAATGGAGGCTCCCCTTGGCTTGGCAGAGGCTAGCGTTAAGCCCAGGTTCTTCTCCCAGTCCCATCAGGTGAGTGGTCGTGTCTGGATCCCTTGCCATGGCTGAACGTGTGTTTTCCAGACCGTGGGCACTACTGGAGTGGTGGTAGAGGAGCTGTCAGTGGCTGCAAGTGACTCCTTCTCCAGAGAGAGCAGAAGTGAAGACCCACCTTGGAATACTGGAGGCTGTAACAACAATTTCTGGCTCGTGATTCCAGCTTTAGTAGCAATGACCAAAATTGGCTTTTTGATGTATTTTTCTTGCGCTCATGGTGATTTTCTGCTTCAAATCTGCCTTCTTGTTTTGTCCCCGTGCATGAATGGATTGTATTTGGAGCTGGCTTCCATGCTACAGTCTGCTTTGCCCTGACACCCAGCCCTGAACATATTCTGCTATTGCAGTGTGTCCAGAGGCTCTACACGACTGAGTGGGTTAAATTGGTTTTGAGCAGTTAAAGGTCAAGGACATTATTGCTAAAGGTCCATTTAAAAAAGGCATCCTGTGAGAGGTGCTGTTGGTTATTTCCCTCAAATCCTTAGATTTGGGGTTTGAGAGGAAAAATTATTAAATGATGTCTAAAAGCTGAATAAAGAAGTCAGTATTGAATGTTTTAATGTCTTACAGATGCTGTGGGGTTGCAGGGTTTTATTTTAAATTTAACAATGGGAGTTGGAGTGGCTCCAGCGCTGTAAAGAATAGTCCCTTTAATTAAGGGTTTAAGCTGGAAGAGCATGTGTAGTGTGATGCCATTTTAAAGTTTCAGCGGGGCTTTGTAGTTGTAACTTGTTATTCCACATCTTGGATCACACATCTGCGTGCTTGGGGTCGTGGTAGGGATGTTCCTTATCCGGAGACGGGAGGTTGGTCTGTGTAAGGGGAGCAAGGTTTCTGCAGGAGGTTTAGCTCTAATTTTATTATTTTCTCTTTTCTGTGGCTCCTGATACCTGCTTTGAAAGTGCCACATCTTTGCAGGCACGTGCCCATGGGACATTACACCCAGGGGGAAGCATCAGCTTTGTTTTTCCCAAATTATACATATATATATTTATATGTATTTCTTGTCAGGTTGGGAATAGAATTTTGTAGCCATGTTCTAAGATGTCATCTTGATAATAACTGCTTGTGAGGCATGGGACAGGAGACCAGGATCAAAGGTAGTTTGCTCAGGAAGGTGTCCCTCAGACCCAGTGGAGTATGAAATGTAGCCATGTGCCTGCAACATTCAGCAGAGCAGGCCTAGATCCCATCCTGAAAAAAATTCTTAAGTTTCAGTTCTCTGTGGCTTGTTTGCCTCTTCTGGGGTGCAACCCAGAAAATTGATCATTAAACAAGAAAAATTTAAATTATTTTTCTCCCCTGGAAAATGCAGGTGTTCCAGGTGTGTGTCCCTGAGCTCTCATCTGAAAAAACCCCCACAGTATTAAGGGATTTAAGGTTTTTTTATCTTCAGCCCATTCCCAGCTCCTGGGACTCAGGTGGATGCTCCCAGTTTGGGGTTTCACCCCCATGTATGCTCTGTGTAGCACAATGTGCATCAGTTATCATTGGCAAATGCTGCTGCTTTTGACCATCTCGGATGCTTTGCTATAAGGACCAGCATCTGGCAGGGTTTGCTGCAGCCTGGTTTGTGCTAAGACGATTGCTTGACTCCTTTTTGGATAGTTCTGTGGCATTCGGAAGCGCAGCCTGGTAGTGAAGGCTGAGCAGGTGTGAACCTGGCGGGTACCGAGGAACCTTTAGGGTTTGCGTTTAGTGTCTCCTGGAGTATGTTTATCCCCATAAAATTAATTGAACTAGAGCTCCAAGCAATGTTAGCACCTTTGCACATTAAAAAAATCATAATCATGCTCTCTGACTTAACGAGATTTAGAAAGAAATGTTCTTTTTTTGTTTGCCTTCTGGTTTTCGAGTGTTAAAGACTCCCATGGGCCATGCCTTCAAGCCTTTTCTGGAGATCAGGGGGCAGTGGAGGGCTGGCTGTGGAGAGTCACCAGCCACCAGTGCAGAGCAGAAGCCTTTGGGTTTCCCAGAGTCGTTGCCAGACTTGGAGCTGGATCGTGAACGCCAGCAATGCTATTTTGAGCGTTGAGAAGGGAGCTAACTGTATTTTTGTGGTGGCCTTGGCTCTGTTGATTTTTAATTTTCTCTTTAATTTCTATTGTTTTCCTTGCTTGTTTGCTAACTTGCAAAATTCAGCAAATTGCAGAGGATCTCCCAGCCCCTGGGGGTGAGTGTTACTCAGAGCTGCAGTGAGCCAGCACATGGCAGTGGCTCTTGCTGAGCTCCTGCTCAGAGGTGTAAATGAGGCTGGTGTCATGGACTTGCTGGCCTTGAGGTGGTCAGAGTCTGGGCCAGGGTGGGGTCATCCTGGGCAGCTTTGTGTATCTATTAAGGGTAAATATTAACTTCACATGATCTTGGGAGCTGCTATGTGCTTGTGTTAGCTGCTCATTTTTGTAGGATTTGGTTGAAACTCAATCACGAGGCTCCTTAACTTCAGCAGCCTTCACTACACCATTGACTTGAATGATGTTTTCAGTGTCTCTCTTCCTCTGTTGGAGTTTTGCAGCTGGTCCTCAGTCTCGCTGGGGTGTGTTAGCTCTTTTAACTCTTTTAGTTGCAGAATAAACCCAAATGTTGTATGACCACATGGCTTCTCAAGTGCAGTTGGTTCTCCAGGACATCCTTGCAATGCCATCCCAAAAGAACGAATGAGTTCCCCCAGGACTTGCTGAGGGAAGATTTCTAAAGCGTCTTGCTTCTCTGCAGCTCTACAAATCACTCATGGAGCCCCACAAGCCTCATCACTGCTCGCACGGGAGGGCAATGACATAATTTTACACCCAAGTGTTGTTTTGCTGTGTTTTCTCTCGAGCTCAGCGAGCTGAGTGGAGAACCTTGGGCACAGCTTTGCTGGAGCCAACGCAGCAGAGCAAACATACCTGCTGAGTGACGACTGAAAACCAGAAAAACCCAAACATTGCGCTGAGTTGGTGGCAGTCGCTGCAGATGCCGTGCCGGTGAGAAGTCAACAAATCCATTAAGTGGGAAGCGATCCCCGTGTGCCGTCCCTGGGAAGAGGCACATCCCTGCACCGCTGCCCAGGGATCCCGGACTGTGCTTGCGCCATGGTGGGCAGCAGCACAGGAAGGAAACGGTTAAAGGAGGCGAGGTTGTCGAGTTGGCTTAGCAATCAGATAGCTAATATTTTAAAGGTTTTTCAGAGCTAAGCTATAAAAAGGCCGTAGCAGTATTTCAACTCGCCCATTGTCTGCTGGAAGCCAGCCAGCGTTGCCATGCCGACGAGGAATTATTACTTGCTGCCAGAGCTGGAGGAAAAGCTCATACTTTTGGCTTCAAAACAGGAGGGGTGGACTTATGTAATCCACTGTGTTTATAGGCTGAGACTGGCAGGAGCATTGAGAAATAATTACAGGCTTTCCATTTCATTTCCAGCTTGGTTTTAAGACTGTGTGGCCTCTCTTTATTTATTTATTTAGAAGTTGAGAGGGTGGCTGCTAAAGATGCAGGAGGTCGTGGAGGTGATGCGGGGATGCTGCTAGGTAAGTACCCCCCTCCTTCCCTCCCCAGCCTGGCTGGGGCTGCTTTTGTTTTGGTGGCGTTTTGTCTGGAGAGCTAAACTAGGCCACAGCAGAAAAGAAGTTGCTTTGAAAAACTAGGACTTGGCCTGGCGACACAGAAACAGTGTTTGGTGCTGGAGGCTGAGAACACCCTGCTGCGGTTCCCGGCGGCCGCTGGCCCTTTGCCGACCGAGGTGAAGCGCAAGGTTTTGCAAGCCCTTGCTGCTTCCCAAAGGGATTTTATCCCTCCAGCTCTCCTTAGCTTGGAGCCTGTAGTTTTGGGGGGAGAGTAACAACAAGGAAAAAAGGAGATTAAAAGTTCTTCTTTCTTTTTTTTTTTCTGAACATCTTGATCATTGCTCCGTCGGCTGGAGAGGGGCTTGTCAGTGTGATCAAAGCACTTTTGCTGACGTTTCACGCTTTGGAGAGGTGAATCGCAAAGTTTAGCCTGTAGTTAATGTGGGTTTGTTGGTCCCGGGAGCGGTCAGCAGATGATGCTGTAATTTGGGTTTGCCTGAAAAGCCGTGTGCGGGGTGTTCCGACTGCGGTCAGGCCGGTGGGAGTTTGCAGCTGCTGTTCCTGCACTGGCCGTCACATGGACAGAGTTACTGCTGGTAAACTGCTCGCACAACTTGGGGGGCAGGTGGCTTAGCTGGTCCTGTGGTCCTGGGGAGGATGCTGCCGGCACGGTGGGAATCCTTCGCCCAGGAGGAGCAGTGGGATCGTGCTCTCGCTGCTGGAAAGCCGCGGCTGAGGAGGGGGACGCAGTGGGTGGGACGCGGGGGCTGGAGCGGGGCAGCGCCAGTGCCCCTGCGCTGGGTGAGCATCGCCTTGTGCTCAGCTCTCCTTCAGCGATGAGAACGCTACACCTCTGGCTTTAAACCTCTCTGACATTGGGTGTAAAGCTCCTAAGTGTGGGTGAAGCGACTTTTTCCAGGGGATACACAGAGGAATGTGCTGCAAACTTGCTGTGGAAGTTACAGAGGCGTATAGAAGCTGCAGTGTACTGTGATTTTTATTTTGTTTTTACATTTTCCTTCATTGCAGTGTCCTACCAGGGAGTTATGTTCTCAGTCCATGCTAATCTGACTTTTTGCCATTGCTGTGTGGTGTGTACAGATTAAATGTCCCTGCTGCTGTGCCAGTCTACTCTAGAGAGTGGAGTCTAGTGCTGGTTAGGACACTTAACTTCAGAGATACTGCACTTTCCAGGGACAGCTACAGTCCCCTGTGAACATGTTTGGGCCCTAACTTGAAATATAGGGGTGCTTAGTGGAACTGATGT
This sequence comes from Eurystomus gularis, assembly GCA_013400335.1. NCBI lineage: Eukaryota > Metazoa > Chordata > Aves > Coraciiformes > Coraciidae > Eurystomus > Eurystomus gularis. Next base: position 523,070 of record VZZY01024567.1, on the reverse strand, counting down.
ATGCGAGGGGTTGTTGAATGCACACTGCAGAAATAAACTGCTTTTTCACAGTTAAGGGCAGAAAGTTGGGGGAGTAGTGGCACGCTTTGAGTTGGGAAATATCCCTTGAAAGAGCAGGCTTGACTGGTGTTATCAGAGACATGGGCGTGTTACACAAAATAATTCAATAACTTAATGATCCGTAATACTGCTCTAACTCCTACCACAGATGCTGTTGGGCTCAACGCGAGTTAGATTTGTTACTGCAAGGCTTTTTTTTTTTTCCCCTTCCTCTGGGACTCAAGCCAAGATGAACTGTATGTTCTGTTCTTTAGAGCTATGAGTAATGTATGTGTGAATCTATAACATAAGTAATACGAGTATATAAAATGTGTGAGTATGCAGGCTTGGTGTATTGTGCGTCCGCACACATGCTACACGTGCACTCAGAAATAGGGTGCGATACATGTCTGGGCAGAATTAATGACATGCCTCGCAGTTACTGCTCACTGCAGAGAGGCTGATGTGCTGATCCCAGGGAGCTGAACTGAAATCCCAGTTGCCAGCTATGCTTTACTGATGTAATTGTCCCTTTGGAGGGGTTACAAATGGGAGAGAGCTGGAAGTCCCTCCCTGCGCTTACAGGGACAGTCAGCCTTAATGAAGAGGAGAGGAGGTGCTGGCACCGTAGCCCGGTGTTTCTTGAGTAGTCAGTGGGGCAGTGGGGTGTCTGGGGTTAGTGGGGGGGCTATGCCTTGGAGCGGGGGGTGCAGGCTGTGCTTGGGGTTCCACTGCACTGTCCCAGGTGGGTGCTGTTCCAGGAGCCATTGTAGAAGTGCTGCACTCCAAGGCAGGCCTGCTGCTTCTAATGGGATTTTTTTTTTTTCTTTTTTAGATGAATAAAATGGACTTTCTCTCATAAATTATTTTTTTAATGTGAAAAATGAGAAGGTGGCAAGTAGCCAACTCCCCCGCCTCCCTCTTCCCAGCTCCGATGAGGTCATTGCCTCTTAAAGTTTATACCACGTGCTGTGAGACATGGCTGGAGGAGCAAGAAGGCAACAAATGTCTCTCTCGGGGCGGATGGAATGATGACCGCCAGGCCCTGAAATATTAGTGAGCTGTAAGTGATGCCTGAGCAGGACTTGTGAGTGGGGAGGGGGCTGGTACAGCTGTCTGAGAAAAGCTCGCAGGATGCAGATCCGGGTGGCAGGGGAGCAACCCTGGTCCTTGCTTGGTCCCTGCAATGTTCCAGATGCAAGACAGGACCTGGGATGCTTTGGATGCAGGTCCAGAGGGGGGTTTTGCTGCTCCACGGGCTGCCAAGTGGAATGACCGTGTGTATGAAGGGCTGGACATGTGCTTAGGTGCAATGTGATCGGCAGCAGTTTGGGCACTCCTTGGCTGAGCTCACTCTTGCATCCATTTACTTCTCCTTGGGAATTTCCCCAGTGCTGTTACTGCAATGAGGTTGTGAAAGTTCATGACCCAATGAAGAATCTCTCCAAGACCTTTGTGTCCCTGGCTGAGTGGCTGCGTGGAGAAGTTGGGTTTTTTCCCTTGAACGCCATGCTGACCTGCTTGTGGATTCCAGAGCTATGTTTTCTCCTTGTCCATCTTCCCCACCATCCTGATTTTGCTTTCCTCTGTGCTGGAAGTGATATGGAAACCGGAGGGTCCAGACCATGAGGTGGTCCTTGGGGCTTTCCTAGAAGGTGCAGCCCAGGAGTGTGGATTTTGAGGGCTGTGCTTTGCAAGGACAGTAAAGTCCTGGGAGGAATGTCTGGGAGATGTTTCCATTTGCTGATGTGGGGAACTAAGATAATTTTTAAATGAAAGCTGGCAGGCAGCTGCTCTATGTATAAATGAGTACCCAAGGGCCCTAAGGTGCACCAGTGTCAGCAGCCTGAAGCTTCCTTGCATTGGCTTTGGTCTTGTGCTGATAGATCCAGCTCTGATCATCCCTGGCACCAGGGGTGGAAATGAAGACGTGCAGTTGGAACTTAGTAAGGGAGGGGCCCTGGGAGGGGTCCAACATGCTGTGCTTCTAGGCACAAACTTAAAGTTGGATTTGTTTTTATTATTTTTTTTTTTAAAATAGCTGTTCCATCGCAACTTGTCCATTCTGTGGAAATAATTTAAAAGTGCCATTAATTGCAGCTGCTCTTGTGCTGCTGCACCCCAATGGTATCTTCTGTTCACTTCTTTATCTTTAGGCTTCTCCTTGGCAGCCTCTTTGGTTTGGGTTTTTTTTCCTGTCAAGGCGATGCAATCACTCCTTGTTAGCCTATCTTGCTCCTTCCTCTTTCAAGGAAGGGAAAGAGCAGGGGAACCAGATCTGATAATTCCAGTGAGTAGAACTGTTCCCCTGAGCCCTTTATAAAGAAATAAAAAGGCTCTCCTTCTCTCTGCGTCTCTTTGAGTACAAGCACTTTACCCTCTTGGATTCCCTGCAGGCTCCTCATACTGCTAAAATTGAAACATCAAGATGTCTGAGGCAGCAGGAATTACCATCAGTGTTTTGACACCTGGAGGTACAATTTCTATTAGCTTTTATATAAAAACAACACCAGTTTTGCCAACAGAGTTCTCGTTAAATAATGCATGAAGACCCCGCTCCTGACAGTGGGTATTTTTCTTTCTCTTTCCCGGACTCTTGGATAATGGCTTAATTTTTGTGACCATTGGGGAAAAAGATCCTCGCATGCGGAAATATATATATGCGCTCACACGTGCTTAACTCCCAGGCAGAGAGTCAATCGCCCCATTTGCTAATTACTGTGGAGAGATGGGGGAAAGCAATTTAAGGTTGGTTTGTTGAGAAAGCTGAGATGGTTGTTTTATTTTTTGGAAGCAGCAGAACAGTCTTTCTGAAAGCTTTGGTGGTAAATAAGGCTGCTTATTTATGATATAAGAGAGACTTGAGGAGGGTCTCTGGACAGAGACAAGCGCAGGGTCATCAGAAACAAAGCATGGGTAGCTTGTGTTTTTGCCTGGATGATGCCTGGCATCAAGCATATGCTGCGTGCTCGCTTTTGGGGGAAATGAAGTGAAACAGAAGGGCACAGCATGTGGATGTGACTGCTAATAGTGAGAATCAAAGTACAGTTTTGACATTTCTAACCTAATAAGTGGTGCTGCGTGTGAGAGCCTGCTTATTTTCCTTTTCACCATGAGATGCTTTGACAGAGGAGTAAAGTCCCATTTTGACATTTCTGTCATTTTAACTAAAGAGAGAGATTACAGTAAATTGGATTAAGTGAAAATCTTCTTCAGATGTTTGTGGTTTGGGCTGATTTATGGATAGATGTCATTTGAACGTCATTCTGCATTTTTTAAGCATCTGCTTGATGGTTGCTCTAATGCTGTTGCTGCAAATAATCCACACAGAGGGAAGGCTGAGCAAGCAGCAGCTCCCCGTGACAGATCGAACGCTGGTGTGTGGCAAGGGGACAGCAAAGCACTGTCCTTCTCACGTTCCCAGCCGCATAGTGCCAGATTCTGTAATGGGTGCTTGGTTCTCATTTGAGTTCCTCTTATTAAACTTTGTTATCTTCTGCTGAAAGTCATTTAAGTAGGCTTTTCTAAGTATTTTTCCCATCCTGGAGGGAGATGGTTGAGTGCACGCATTCCTTATCATGCACTTGGCCAATCTTGGGTTGCTCATTCCCCTGCGACCAGCAATGACGTTCCTTTTGGTGACGCTCATGCAAAGTCTCAGCCTTGGCCGTCCCGTTGCAGAGTCCTTCACTCGCCGTGAGTGCGTGTGTGACTTGTCCAGGAAGCCAAACATTCTCCTAAGCATGTGCTGGCTCGCTGACATGAGCAACCACATGTGAAAATACTTTGTCCGTGTACTGATATTTCCCAAAGATAGTGTTGAAAGTTCTTCCATTAAATTAACAGCGTGAGACTTCTTAAATATGTATGTCCTTCGTGGCTTCCTCAACCTAAGCTATTTTGGAGCTGCTGGTGCCATTTGGAAAGCTGCATAATCTCATGTGGGTGATGATGTAATCAGCACTGTAATCAAATCTGCCAGTGATGTCATTGATGGGAGTAGTCCTCTGTTGCCTGCTGCAGTGATTTGTGGGATGAGATTGGAGTCTTTGTGCAAATGGTGATGGGAAACTGGGAATTCCACATCCCTAAATGGCGCCATTTGCGTATATAGATTTCAATTTCTGGCATCGTTTTGGGAAATACTTCTAATCCACGCTCAGAATCACTGGGTTTGGATCTAGGTGTAGAGATTACGTTTCAGTTGTGATTTCTAAAGGTTTATTTACATGTTTAATGTTGGTTTAAAGTTTTGTACCCATGCTGGGAGGTGCAGGGTAGTTCTCTGCCAGCTGAGCTCCTGGAACTGCCTTGGCTCTACCCAGGCGAAGGCAGCGCTGGCCCAAGGGGGCGTGCAACTGGGGATGGGAGCAAGAATATAAAAGTTGTCCTTAATCCTCTGAGGCAGCTGGATGTCTTGAACTGTGTCTGTATTGATTTTTGCAGTCCTGGGGTAAATTCCAGGTACAGAGAAATACCGTCAGAAGCAGAGTGCATCAAATCCCGGCTTCTCAGGGTGAGTCAGCTGGTGATGGCTCGCATCTTCCTTCCAAACTGAGCCCCACTGGTTTGGTTTGCAACGTCTCAGCATGGCCTGGGTTTTACTGGGCTGCTGGTGACACCGAGATTCTGGTGTTTTGTTTTGTCTGTGCTCCCCCTTGGTGGTTTGTGTCACCCCTGTGCTTACAAGAAGAGATTTTTGCTGTATGAGCTTTTTGGGCCTTGCTAGTGACTCAAAGTGCAATTCTTAAAATATTTTCTATACTTCTACATTATTTCCTGTGATACGATTATTAGTGGAAGATCACACTACCAAGGGAAGATAAATGTGTAATCCTGCTTAGTGGCTGATCTTATCCCAGCCGAGTAGCTCTTGTTGCATAAGGGACAGTGACCTGAAATCATCTTTTTAAACCAGCAGACAGAATGCCTCTCCCTTCTTCTCTTTGCACACACAGGTGTGGTACAGACTTTTAAAATGGTTTAAAGTTTAGCGATTTTACTTTGAAATCTGAATACCTCCTAATACCTAACCTTCAGACTGGTGTGCCAAAGAACAGCGGTGCTGCAGGAGGTGGGTTATTTCAGTGCATCAGTCTACGTGCTAAACAGACTTGGCCTGCGTCTCCTACAGCCCGGCTTGCTTTTTGGGATTGCTAAGAAGTATTTACAAAGGTTACCTGGCACGAGTGACAAGGAGGAGCAAGTGAAAGAGCTTGATCACAACCCAACCCAAGGAGTTGAATGAAAGAGGCTGGGGTGGGAGCTTCGATGGATGGCTCTGGCACGATGGAAGGGCTCTGCTTCATCCCTCAGCATCACGCTCCCACCACTGGATGCCAGCAGGAAGGGTAGGTGGGGGAGCAGGAGGGGCAGAGCTGCTGCTTGTGAGCAGAGAAGAATTAAAAACATCTGCTCCAGCTGTGTGCCTCTGCACTTACTGATTTTAGCTTCTCTCAGTAAAGCGAACGAGGAACTGGTGTTACGTTTCTTGGCAGGGACCTTGTTGGAGTTGAAGAGATATTTCCCTTTCTGCTCAGTTGGCCCTTTTTCCTGCCATCGCTCCCAGACACGTAGCAGCCCCAGGTTGAGCTCAGGTGAGACATCTGGGCTCTCCCTGGGAGATGTTACGTTAAATATCTTAGTGTTATGAGCTCCATCTAAAGAAGCGAGGCTCCTTCTGTCACCTCGCCTGTCTCCTTTCAGAAACGCCTGGTTGGAGGAGAGAGCACAGGCTGCTCCTGTGCACAACCAAAGAGCAAGGATGGGAATTGCCACTCCCAGGCGTCAGCTTCTCTTTGGGTCAGTGGAGCAAACTCTCAGCTTCCCATGGCGCATCAGACCTGGGGTGTGCAATTCCTCGAGTCCTGACCGCTCCGAGCTGGGGGTGACTCGTGCTGGATACAGCCTCAGGCTGCTCAGGAGCTTCCTCCAAGTTGAGCAAGCATCTGAGCAGACAGGAGCCCTTTCTCCTCTTGGAAGCTCGACTGCGGTGGGGTGTGCACAGCCCCTGGAAGTTGCTGCTGACGCTTGGGTTTGCAGCCTGCGGAGCGAGCGAGGGAGGTTCACCAGCCATGCTTGCAGCAGCTGGGAAGTGGTGTGCTGTAGGCAGCACTCTGGAGGAGATGCTTCCTTCGTTTACCAAAGGTGATATCCTGGTGGCTGGAGTAGGGAGGGAAGAGGAGGGTTTTTTCTCACTGCTGCGGGTGAATCAGTGCTGTCTGTGATGGATTCTCACTGTGATAGGCTCTAAATGGGAGCTCCCGAGGGAAATTAGCCTGCACTTTTGACTTCATTGCATATTCTCCAGTGCCATCCCAAGGGACCACTTTTAAGTGCTCCGCAATGTTTTGTCTGTATTTTTAACTTCACCTACGTGGAGTGTGACCATGTATGGTCTATATCTACATTAAAGTCTACATACAAACAGTTAGGAAATGACAGATACCATGTTCTGTTCCTCAGGTCTATAACATGATGACCTCTTATAGGCAGATGTGAGAACCTCAGCTGGAGATACTGCAGATTATAAAGTCCGATAGCTCACTTAGAGCTATGGTTTATAATGATTGATTTAGCCCTTTATTAAAACACCTGTTTAACGATTGATTAAGCCTTTATAAACTATTTGTGACATTTAAAATGTGACCTGATGTATCATAGCTCCATTAGTATCTAGCTAGATCCCTGCTGACTTGGCTTCCTGCTAGAGCAGGTGGGGTCCTGTGCTTCCGTCTGTGGCCCTGTTTGGTCTGTGCTGAGGGAGCTAAAAATGGTGAAGGGAGGAGGATGGTTTGATTGGAAGCATATGATGCCAAATCTCAATTTAATTGTAGAGGCTGGGGTGGAGGTGGGGTGAGGGGGAAGGCTGCCCCAAAAGAGAAGAGGTTCAGACTAAGCTCTGCATCCTGCTCCGTCTCTAGAAGTGTGTTGTCTTCCTGGCTTTTCATATAAGCATAGAATGGTTTGGGTTGGAAAGGACCTTAAAGATGATGTAGTTCCAACCCCCTGCCACGGGCAGGGACACCTCCCACTAGACCAGGTTGCTCAACACCGCATCTAACCTGGCTTTACCTTTATTTAACCAAGTGCCAAAATCTAAAGGTGAATTGTGCACTCAAGTTTATAGGGGACTTTTTTTTAAAAAAACAATCTGCCTTCTTTGTCCGTGTGTAGAAGCATTTTTTCCATGAACTGCTCAACTTTCCATTTGCTTGAGCTGTTTGGAGCTGGCTGCTGGGGTGAGCTCTGTAATGGGATATCTGAATCGTGGCAAGAAACCCGTTCCAGTTCAAGCAGACCTGATTTAAAAGCCAATTCAGTCAAACCAGTACAAACTCCTGCACGGAGAAATGAGAACTACTTCATGTCCAACTGATGTCACTTCTGCTCAGGTCAGTAACTACTGCTGAGGGCTGCTCAAGCGGACAGTGAGTAAAACCTCTCAAGTGCAGGTTGACCCATGTGTGTCCCTGGTGCTCTGCCTTTCTCACCAGGCTGAAGAAGTAGGTGAAGTTTGGCAAGGAAGGGCTGTGGTTTGATGTGCTGCCTTCTCATCTGTCCCCTCTCCTAATGCATGAGGTTAAATGGTCTGCCCTGATGAATGGGTGCGTGTTGGAGGAGGCCATGGTGTGCTCTTCCTTAGGAGTCTTGAGTCCCTGAGACTCGGTAATGTTATAGCAAGGCTGACGATGCAGATGAGCACATGGAGATTCACGGGATGTGGGAATGGTCTTCCCGTGCTGGTGGCTGATGCAAAAACAAAACTCAGAAGCCTTTTGTGGACTGGGGGAGCAGGGAGGTGGTTTTAGGGAAGGCTGCAATTTATATTTCTCTTTCCATGTTGTCAAATAATTCAGCATTCCCTTGCTTACCTCTAGCATCTGTCTGCAATATTTATTTGCTTGTTTCTGGAGACTTCCAACTAATCAGTAACCAGCCATGCTGTAGGAGATGTGGGGAGAGGAAGGGATTGGCTCTGGTGCCCTGTGCCCTGTTGTTCGGTTCCCAGCCAGATGTTCTGCAGCTGTTTGCAGTTTGAGAGCACAGGGATTTAAACTTGGGGGGGAGTCCCGGAGCTCTCCCCTGCAGTGGCAGAGGTGACAGGAGGGGAACACATCCCACTCTCCTCCCCATTCATTCCTTGCCACCCTGCCCGCAGCCCTCTCCAAGGGGAGGTGTGTGGGTGCAGTGTTCAGTGCCAGGTGCTTTGCTGGGACACTGTGGTCGGGTGAATAGAGGCAAGGTTTATTTACCCTCTCTAACTGCTGAAATCTTTTTTCTTGATTTTTTTTTTTTTTTTCCTTTGGAAGTTCATAACTTTATCCCAGAGCACAGAAATAAACTGTGGGGGACTCTGATGTATTACGAGGGGGGAAGCAGTGAATTCCCCTTTGGGTTAGAGTTTACCTTTCAAGCCTTGACCTTGTTAAAACATGTTAACTCAATAAAAATCTGGGTATTTAAAGAGAAGTGACTTCTTCCTGCCTTGAGGGGCATAATTAAGCTGTTCTACACCCCTTCACCCAGAGCTGTGGGAGGAGGACTGTGGAACTCCCTGTCCTGCCTGCCTCAGTCAGCAACCTTCTGCTGGGATCATCTCCATCCCACAAGGCAGCTCCTATGGGCTGTGTGGAGCTGCTGCTGGGGGGCTCTGGAAGTGCTGGGAGAGTCTGGCAGTGATTGCATAGGAAACCCGCTACTTCCCAACTGTTGGGAGGATGACATTGCTGCTTTTGCAGGGCAGGCAGTTCTTGCATCGGTTGAAATTGTGGTCAAGGGTTTTGTGGGAAAGCAAACTGAGTTTCCTGGGTAAAACATGCAACAGAGCTTTGCGGAGGGAGAAAGTGTGGGGGTTATGTTCACCCATAAAATTCCTGTACAACTTAAACATGGGAGAGTTATCCCTTTTCTCAGGGCTTCCTTGTTTAAACATTCCGTGTAAGTTTGTCAAGTACATCATACTTTTGTATAATGTCCACAGAATGGACCTTAATACAGACACAATGTATCCAAAAGTACCTTCAGCCCTTAATCAACTACAGGATTTTTCAAGGGAAGCATGGAAACTTGCTGTGCTTCCAGTTTGAAGGGGCATGTTAGTGCCTACTGAGCTGTAGTTGGTACCCGCTGGTGTGGATCCTTCAGGAACCATGGCTCAAAAGATAAACCAATAAGGAATCTTCCATCCCAACCACACCCCAGGAACACGCACATGCTTTGGAATATCATATATATATATGTATGGTGCGTTATAATTACCCAGGAATTATCTCTGCTGCAATTGCTTTGCACTTAGAGTGCTGTTATTGCCTCTTGGCTATTTAAAAATCACTGAGCTTCACTTTTAAATTTTTCTTCTCTGAACTCTTCACTTCTGTGGTATCTCATCCCTGGGTGAAGTGTGTTTTCTAGGACCCTTCCCACAGCAAGTGTCTCTGAGGGCCGGGTCTGTGCAGCAAAGAGGGTTTGCAAAGTCACGGCATCCAAGGGGAGTCCTGTTTGTATGAATGTTTGGGAGCATGGGACCACTGTTGACGCCCTGAGTGGCAGAGGTTGATGGGGTGTGAAGAGCAGGGGATGTTGGCTTGGTTGGATTTGTCTTCCTTGGGTGGGCTCTGAGGGGTTCGTAGGGCTCTGGTGGGGCAGGAGGAAGGGCTGTGTCTGCCTGTGCCTCGGTAGAGTCCTCACAACACCACAGCTGTTTTATGAAATCCACCATCATCGGCTACTCCCATTGAAATACCAGGGCTGTTGACTGTGGTTGCTTCATGAGCAGCTCAGCTGCCCAAGCAGAGGTGATGGAGATCTGGGGACAGTAATGCTTGTAGTTATCCCTGGGCAAGCTGTCCTGCATCAGCTTGATACCAAGGGAAACTCCTTGCCTTCACAGAGACCATTTCAGATTCTTTTCTTGCTGTGGGTAACCAGTGTTCATCTTAATTGAAATCTGAGGCCTTCATCAAGGTTCTTAGATCAATGTATGAAGGCGCTGGGAAATATCCTTAAGTACGCGGCAGATGGACTCTGGAAAGATTATCATGGTATAATTTGTTTCTGTAGCTCCACAAAAGCAGAGTTTGACCTTGGGACTATGACTCTGCTCCAAATTCAATGAGTCGATGTTAAGAGTTTCTGTTTGCCCATGAGAGGTGCTTCCCAGCTGCTGAGGGTTGCTTTGCATCAGATGTTTCTCTGGCAGTTTCTCTTTGTTTCTGCTGTGTGGTTGAAATGTTGGAGGATGAGGAACCATCTGAAACCTCAGCCCCAGGGCAGGTAAGTGCAGGGTGATGGGAGGTACCTGCTTGTGCCCGCACAGCAGCAGCAGTGAATGGGGCCAGGGACTTGTCTTAGGAACAGCTTGATGTTGGCAGCTGTGGGTTAATTAATTAATAATTATTAAGTAGCTTTGAGTTCAGCAATTGCAAACCAGAATGGACTGATAGCCCAGGGACTAGGCATTTTGTTGGGAAACGAGGCAAAACTCTCCATCTGGTACGACGGGGTAGGGAGGCCAGAGGTTTCCAACCCTGTCATGCTGGCGCTCCTTCCTTCCCCATGGAAGAGTGGACCTTTTGAGACGTCTCATCTGTGTAGCATGAATTTCAATCACCTTTCAAGGACTCCTTCAGACTAGTCCACAGGCTCCCAGAAGCCTGTAAATGACAGGCTGAAAACCGTTGCTCCAAGCTCAGGAAAGGCAGATTTCAAAGAGTATGACCAGGCTGCAGTTTGAGAAGCATCCTGATCAGCAAGCCAGGACTCCTGATCTGCTGGGGACTGACTGACAGCTTTGGACAGCTTGTTGTCAGCAGGACTGAGCTTAGCAGGCCAGCACTGAAATCTCATTTGCCCACTTGTGCTGGTTCAGTTATTAAACACATCAAGAATCCCCATCTGCTTTGTAAGCCTGTCTGCAGAAACACGACCCGAAGCTCTGCTCCTTCAAAGTGCTGTTTGCCTTTGAGTGGAGTTGGAGGGAGCTGCAGCTGTGCAAGACCCTTCTTTTAGGGGTAAGACTCCCCTGTGGATGCAGAAGGATGGAGGTGATGTTCTCCTGTCCCCCTTCCCTTGCTCCAAATTGCCCAGTGTTCTATGAAGTGCTACATGTTGTATGCAAATGTTGAAAATTTTTTTTGGTGTCTCTAGAGAGGCTTTGACTTTCTGTCTAGAAGCTATTAACTACCTAGACAAGGAAAACAGAACGTACCCAATTAATGGCTCCTACCACTTAGACCTGTCTCTCCGGCTGATCTGCTGTGAACTAATGAGCAGCTCCTTTCGCTGGGCCACCAGCGAGCTTGAACTTCTCATCGGTTTTCCTGGGGAGAAATGAAGGCAGCAGCAACATGCAGAAACAAACGGCTGGAATTCGGTTACTAACCTGGGCTGAAAATTGACTCTATCTGCTAGTAATTACCCGGGGAATGTTAGGAGAAAGGCCTGGTGGAGGCTTCAGAGCTGGTATCTGACAGATGATCAGAAGCAATAGAATTCACATTGCTGAAGTTCCCATCCTTCGTCTGGGGTGCAGCGAAGTGCTGGGTGAGCAGCGGCTGCAGTGCCAGCCTGGAGTAAAATGGGTTAGTTTAAAAGAGCTTTGCTCCCAAATGACTCCCTTCTTTAGTGATGTTTTATGGCACAGCTGCATAGCATCTCATATATTTTTGAGTACCTTAGTTTACAGGTCATTTAATTTATTTGCAGGCTTTGTTTCGGTTCCCAAGGGTAATTTTGTTCCTTTTGCACATGTCTTCCTATGGAGGCATTAAATTGTGCAGTTTGTCACAATAGTTCAGCTTTTATGCTGGCAGTCGCTGCTCTTCAAAGAGCCTCGTGTGAAGTTTAGACTCCCGAATCATTACAGGATCATGAAAGAAAAGGAATAATTTAGAAGGCAAAGATGTTTTGTCGTCTTTGAAATTGGGAACGTGCGAAAGGAGAAAGTGTTTAGCAGTACAATCCGCCTCAAAGAACTTATCTTAGGAACTCCGGAAAATGAATTTCTGTTCTTTACTCAGGATGTAAATAATCGAAAATGTCACTCCTGAGCTGAGTAATTTGTTCAACAAAAGGATCTCGAGGAGTTGACTCCCCCAGCTTTCATGAACGTGCCCAAGACATCAGAGGATCTGTCTCTTTAGTAAAATGAAGAGTTTGAAAATCAAATGAGCAGCGTGTTCCGTGCAAAATGTATAAATAAATCCCGCAGGTGCTTTGTACTCTCCCTTGCATTTTAAAAGCCTTGTTTATCTGGATAGTTTGGGGTTTAGGTCAACTCCTGGGAACTGCGGATGGGTGTAGGGATGGTGTGTTGTTCCAGCGATGGTTGGTAATGTGCTGTTTGGTGTACGTGGGAGCGTGGCTGAAATAGTCGCTGTTACTATATCATTGCTGCGCATTGCCAAAGAATTGCTTTGTTTTTTCTTGACGTAGTTGCTTGTGTGCATTTATTAAACTGAGATTAGTACTGTGTAACAATATTTAAGCCTGTATTTAACGTAAGAGAGGGGCAGCTGAAGTGGAGAAGATGTCACACGATGTGGGCAGGGAAGGGAGTGGGGAGCGAGGGGGATGTGGGAGGAGGGAGAGGAGAAGCTGTGCCCTTTAACCGCTCACCCCACGGTTAAAATTGCCCCAGCCCCCCGGGTGGATGTGGCAGCACGGGGCGAGTGTTGCAGCATCTCAGGCTGCCGGGGCTGGGGAGAACAGGAGGAGGGTTTGGTTTGTGTCTTTGCACAGTCGCTCTTGCCCAAGGAGATGTGCTTTTAGTTTCAGGTCGTGCATTTCTGTATCTGGAGCTTTGGGCTGGGCTTCCATCAGAAAACAGCGCACTTACAGTATTTTTTCCATCCCTGGGGTTTTACTAGTCAGTTCTGCTGGTTCAATTTGCTGTCCTGCACGAGTTTTCCTACCTGTCTCCTCTCTGGCTGCCTGACGTGTGCTCTGGCATTTGCCCATCACTCCTTTCCTTTCCCCCTCTAGTCCCCTGCCCCATTTCCCTTTGCAGTCCCAGTGCCCGGGTGGTTTCATGTTTGGGGTTGTTTCTTTTTTTTAATTTCCTCTCCAGGCGTTTCCATTTGTCTTTGCAGATCATCTTCAACAAAGGCCTCGCGTGGTCTAATTTGTTTTCTATTTCCAGCCTAGCCTTAAAATAACTCCTTTGTTCCATGAATGGCCTGTGCCTGGATCCAAATCCCACCTCCCCCTTTTTTGTAGCTTGGATTTCTTTTTCACTGTTCCTTCTCAGTATCTTTAATTACTCCAAGTGTCCCTTTTGGGCTTTTAGCCTGCAGCAGCCAGTTGGTATCTGCGGGTTGTGTGTTGCCGTGTGTGTGCTGGCTCTCTCCACTTCCTGATGGAGCAGCTTGGGAATGGTTCGCAGGGTGCCCTGGCACTGGAGCAGCAATGTCGTTGTGTAATGGGAGCAGCTCTGCCGTCGCATCCCTGCTGATGAGCTCGCCATCCAGATGATCCACGGGTTGTCCGCCTGCTTTTGCAATCTCAACTGCAAAAACCAGGAGGTGCATAAAGGGTTTTTGATTGATTAGGAGGGGGAAATCGAACAACAGGAGTAGGGAAAGTAAAGGAAAAGAGGCATGTTATGGCAGGATTTGAAAAGCGAAGGCTCAGTCTCGCTGATGCTGACCTGAGGCTGGAGCCGTGGCCAGGGTGGCACTTGGTGTGTGGCTCGTGCCTTTTAACAAGACGACGTCCCTGCAGCTGGGGAGGGACAGCTGAGTATTCCTGCAAGGAGAAATGGGTTAGTCTTGTTCATTTAAGCATATATGTTCCCCTCTGGGAGCTGTCACAAAGTCACCTGCAGGTTCTTTGCCGAGGGCTGGGAGGCACTTGAACCATGTGAGATCCATTGCAAGTGTCTGTGGTGGGGAGGTGGTGCAGATGTCTCATCTGCTCCCAGCAGCCGCATTGTGCTGCTGAGGGTTGGGGTCTGACCGAGGGCTGCTGGCGGCAGGAGCACAGCTCACAGTTCACATGTGCTTTCCTCTGCCAGAAGCATCAGGCCCATGTTGTGTCACTGCTGAGAGAGCCTGTCTGGCAAACCTGCCTTTCAAAACACAACTGGGAGCAGGGCTGGCAAAATATCACCCACCAACCTTGCTCCATGCAGCCACGGTGCCAAGATCTCTACATAAATGCTGGCAAAGGTTATCTCGGGGCAGAGCTAAACATGGGTCCTGTGCCCAAAATAGCTTGGGAAGATTGGAAAGGAGAAACACAAGTCGCAAATCCTGCTTTGCTGCTTTGGGCGGCGATAGGAGCAGGGCAGAGAAGTCACCTTTCGTCGAGGATGGGAACCGGTTCTGCATGGAGCCGTGCCGTGGTGGGAGAGCTGATGCAGCTGAGAGGTTTCCAGCAAGGAGGCAGCAAACCAGGATGAGAGTCTTCAGCTCCTGAGCTTCTGCCATCCCCTCTGTGGCCTCAGGGACCACTTGTACCTTCTTACAAGGGTAACATCCTGCCCTGGGCAGCTCTGTCATGGTGCTGCAAGGCCCCTTCTTCCCCCAGCTCTGCTGCTGTAATTGCTTGTGCATCCGCACCGTCAATTAGGCTGGAAAATTAATCTAGTTCTAAAGTCATCTGGCCCAAAGAAAGGAGGGAGGAGAGCTGCCGTCAACGAGTGAACTGGGAAACAGGGCGAGAGCTGCTTGGGGTAGCACTGTTTGAGGAGCATCAGAGGAACTGCAGGGTCTGGCCGTGACGTGCAGGGTGCTGCCAGCCCAGCTTTGCTTTTGTACCTTCCAAAGCAAGAAAAACGATTTAACATCACACACAGATACAAGCCTTGACCCCTGGGGTTGAAATAACCTCTTCTCTGTGCCACGGAGCTCAGGATGTGCCTGATCTTTCCTGCTGACCCTGTGCTGCTATTTTAATTTAAAACCTCTGTACCCCGCTGTGATTGAACGCTACTGTGGATTCCCAGGCTGCAGACACCGCCATCGTAGTCTTTGTTACTCTGAATAGAGCCCTAAATTTATGGCAGGCGGCCTGCTTTCCTATTGAAAGGGCTTAATAGATACAGTACATGCAAATATTTGTGTGTAACGTCAGCTGTCTTCCAAGAAAATTTCATGCACATGTTGATTAGACAAATCCATTACTGTTACGTTGTGGTGCAGTTCTTAGGAACGTCTCTCTACCCAATTTCGTCACATCTTAATTAGTTTTGCTTCTACTAGCCTTTTAAAGCAAGGGTGGGTAAATCTCTGAACTTCTCAGGTCTGGTTTTGATCCAGAGCTCTATGGCATGTCAGTGCCGTCAGGGACCGCGGGACAGCTGCTGACAGGCGATGTGCTGTTCTGCTGTGCTGGGGGTTGGTTGGTTTCTTGGAGGTGAATGTTACAGCTTGGTATTAAGTGTTCAATATCTTCCTTAATTTTTATTTCAAAGACACACCTTGGCTGGAGGGTGTATACCTATTCTTTCTTGTTTGAGGAGGAAATCTGTCATGTCTTTAGCACCGAGTAAAGATGACTCGATTGGTTTTTCCAAAAACTTGTATCATTTAGGGTAATTAAACATCAGCTTTGTTGTCCATACTCCTCAATTGAATGTGCTCCGGTGAGTGCCAGCAGCGTTTCGCTTATTTGCCTTGTCTCCATAGTCTGGTGGTACCAGTTGTTGCCTTTAAGGTCTTTTGCAGTCATCTTGTGGGCTCCCTCCTAACGTCTTCTGTAGACCATCCGTGGTCCATAGACCACAAGTTGAGTAACATTATTCTAGACTTAAGAAACAAAATATTCTGTTAATATTATTTCAGCATGTCCTTGCTTTAAAAAAAGAAGCTTTATTTTGAACTTGAGCAGTGTGTTTTCTCTGGGATCTTCGAAACTCTCACGAGGACGGATGAACCGGTATTTTCTGTGAGCTGGGAGTGTCTTGTTCTCACCTCTCAGACAGATGAACTAAGGCACGGGGTAATTACGGCAACTTGCCCACATTTGTATTGTGTCAGCAGCAAGCCAAGGACCTCACCTGGGAATCCTGCTCTCCCTGAGGAGTGTGGAGTCCGTCAGGAGGGTTGGCTCTAACTTTGAAAAGCAACAAGTGTGAATGACATTAATTAAATTTTTTTTTGTGTCTCACTTTAATTGCAAAGCCTGATTTTAGACCTGTGGGGTTTTTATGTGGTCCTGAGTGCCTCAGTGTGTGCCTTTGCTGCGGTCAAGAGCTGGGCTGAAGAACCAGCGCAGAAATGAACACCTCTGTGTCTAAGTGAACCTGTAGATGACTGCGGGGCATCATGAGCTTGTCTGTGCCCAGCTTTTGGGCTGGGCATGGGTCTGCTTGGCCTAGTGCTGTACACGCTGTTAGCATGGGCTGCTGGGAGCTGGCAGGTTGGGCAGCCGGGCAAGTAGGCAGAGCTTCTCTGCGTGCAGGTGAGCCTGCAGCAACTTGCAGTGGCTTGTACAGCACTTTCGTGGTGTAAATAAGGGAGAACAGGGGATGGGGAAATGATTTTAGACAGCAAATAGCACGTGAAGAGGAGAAAGAGAGGAGGAAGAGGAGGGTGGTGGTGGTTTGCTGCGTGGAGTTGGCAGGGAAGAGGGTGGGGAGTTTTTGGAGGCTTGGGCAGTGGGGCAGGATCTCTGACAGATGGAAATAAATCGGTGCAGGAGCCTCTGTGGGCTCTTGCCTCTTCCACAGGTTTGTGTTGCAGCCCTGGTGCTGGGTTTGCCAGTAACCTCCCGCTTTCTCCTGTTCCTAATCAGAGACTGTAAATCTCCTCGTACCTAGTGCTGTAATGGCTAACGCAGGTCTGCGGATAAAAGTCTCTGATGGAGACTCCAACTGGGGGGGAAATACTTTTCCTGTGAGACAATGTCTGTTCCTCATCAAAATCAGTTGAGAAAAGTAGGAACGAAACAGTTCAGTCTTAAAGATTTAAAGAGCCTGGCTGCACTATTTCTCTTTTATTTCCATTAATCTGCTCCTATTGTTTGTGTTCCTCTTTTAAAACTAATTAATAAAGGCTTGCTGATGAGGAGGCACCCCAGTCTCTTTTGCTGGGGGTAGGTGGCCAAGCCATGTCCCAGCTGCAATGAGCTCTGAAGCAGTACTGGTACATCCCCAGCAAGATGTAATGCTCCCACTTTGTTCCTGGTGGGAGCACCCACAGCCCCAGGCTGGCCACGGACCCTCCTCTACTCCGGAGTGGTGCTGGGCTGGACACACTGCAGCAGCCCCTTTCTTCACACGTGGACTGTAGAAATGGGAACTAAGGTGATGGGATCTAAGGCAAGGGCATCGGTGGAGCTGCCCCAGCACTTTGGTGACCTCACTTGGCTCCAGCCCATAGTCCAGCTGTGGTGGAGAGCATCCAGGGCCTGTGGCTTGCGCTGGATCTTGCTGGTGACCTGCTGCTCCATGGTTCGCAGGTGCAGAAACGCATGGGCAGTGCTTTGCCTGTTTGCAAGCAGATGTTTTTTATTCGTGGCTTTCCAGGGCTTCTTGTTGAGACAGAGGTAGTTTGCTGCCCTTGGTAAGGAAAAAACCGTGTTGTGGTCCTGCTAGCGTACGGT
This sequence comes from Eurystomus gularis, assembly GCA_013400335.1. Lineage (NCBI taxonomy): Eukaryota > Metazoa > Chordata > Aves > Coraciiformes > Coraciidae > Eurystomus > Eurystomus gularis. The sequence continues at coordinate 505,484 of VZZY01024567.1, read as the reverse complement.
TAGCTCACAGCACGAGCGTGGCATGGCTCGCAGGCACTGTGCCTCAGTGCAGGATGGTTTTGCTGGCTCCCGTAACTTCACCCTGTGTGCGTATCCCTCTAGTAGAGAGCTAACTTCTTTTTCTAGTTGCTCTGGTTAGAGCTTGACACCATGTGGCTTTGCACTTGCTGCTGAGTTTTAAAGCTGAATTTCTGTTCTGAAGAGTTAAAAAAACAAAAAAGAAAAATCTCCCCATTTCTTTGAGCCACAGCATGGTCTGGGCTTCCAAGGGAGCAGTTGGCTTGCTGAAAGCTGCTCAATGCTCTGAGCCCCCCCAGCTTGGAGTGTGTGTGTGTATATATATATTTATTTTTCCACATGTGCTAATTAACTCTTGGGTGGCTTCAAGCCAAGATGTCCAAGTGTGAATCCGTTATTAGGAAAGTACCTTAAACTTCTGCAGACCCCAGTGAGCTTTTGGAGCCCTTGAGAGCACCGTGCACGTGTCCTCGGCAGCTGCAGGGAGGGTTTGTCCCGCTAGCCGCACATGTGGGCTGCAGAAGGGCTGCGAGGGTGGTGGGGTGTCCCTGGATGGGCAGCATTGCGGGTGTTGAACTGCGTGTGCTCCCCGCATGGTCTCCAGCTTTGGGTGGGAATTGGCGATTAAAATCCCATCCAGTCGGAAGCGCAAGGGGAAGTGGGGTAGTCATACTGGGAGTGTGAATACGCGCCAGCTGCCTTCTGGGTGCCTCTGAATTCCCCCGTGAGCTCGGGGGCTTTCCTGTCCTGGGGTGGATCGCACCGAGCTTGCCAAGCTCCTGCGTGGGGAGGTTGTCCCCAGCCCAGATGACGGTCAGGCTCCTCCCTGGCCACCAGTGCTTCCCGGGACTGGGGTAGCAGGTAAGGTGCTCCAGGGCTTGGTGGGGACGTGTGGGTGCACAGCTGGGGAATCCCAGCCCCTGCATGGGGAGTGAGCCGAAAGCAGGAGGAGCCCTCATAGTCCCTCCTCTCCCTGCCCTGAGAGCCAAACCTTGCCGTGTGTTCTCCTATACGTAACTTGGCAAAACACCTTGAGCTGGCCCGTGGCGGGGACACAGAGGTGTCTCTGCATGTCTGTCATCCCTAGCTAGACCTCAGTTGGAACTTGCTGAGAAATAGAATTTTTGTAAAAGTGGGCCTGTTTGTACGGGGGCCTCCTTAGGCTGCTTGTGGTGCCCAGCCTGCAGGGACCGTTGCCTTGGTTTGATTTTATTTCTGGCTGGTGAGCAGTGCATGGATGCCGGCAAACCAGTGAGGCGGTCCTGTGCCTGCCTGCAGCAGATAGCGAGTGGTTTATCAGCACGGGCTGATCTGTGGTCTCACAGGAGTTAGAAAAAAAAAAAATAGAAAAACTTCCTCTTTTTTTTCTCCTTTCTTTCCCACCCCTTCTGGTTTTCATGCATGCCAACTGCTGTTTCGGTTGAAATTGCAGAGACCACGAGAACATGGGGAGATGCCACCAGCGAGCTCACAGTGCTGCTCCCTGTGTGCTGATAAAAGATTTTGATACTGCCAAAAAATCTTGTCCAAATTCATCCGTACTGTGTATCTCCACAGGGGAGGAGGTGTGGGGTGCGCTCAGCATTGAGTGGGATGGAGAATGGGTCCTGGGGAGGGGAACCAGGGAGCTGAGGCTCTCCCTGCTCAGGACCGGTCCTGGCAGCATCCCCCAAGTGGGAATTTATGCTTTATATAACTAACCATTAATATGAGCACTATAGTTAATGCACCTTAAACTGTCAGTGATGAAGGGCGGCGTTTAGACATGTTACTTCTGTGTTGAAATCCAGACAAAAAACAGAAGGCTTGAAGTCCTCTCCAAACAAACTACTTGAAGTATCTATAAAAACCAGTAACAGGTAAATCTCCTCATGGGGCCGAGGGGAGTTGTACCTCTTGGTTGGTTTTCTTGATTTTGTTATGGCTGTGAAAGGAATCTCAACACATGGTACAGCAGCAAGGGTGTGGGTGTTTGTGAAGTACCCTCAGGGCCAGTGTCTTCTCTGGCTTTTGGTCCTGATCAGAAAGGCTGGTCTGGGTGGCACTGGAAGTGTGTGGTGCCCTTCAGTCATGGCTTTTAGTGTAGCCTCATGAATGGACATGGCTGCTGAGAGGTTCAGTACCCGATGTCTCTCCTGGCATAGACCAGGGGTTACCTCAGGTGGCTGCAAAAATGGCCACAGCTTGGAAAGGAGGGCACTGAAAGAAACATGTGTGGATGTGTGAGAGTATGGGTGGGGAAAGCGATGGGCTGAGGAGGGACCTTGTGCCTTTGGACCTCATGTTGAAGTGCTAAAATTCTAGTTTGTGTTTTTGGGAACAAAGTCCACCCCCGAAAAATAACCCCACCCGCCTCCAGGAGACTGGGAGACACAGATCACCAGGGCCTCAATAAATTGCCAACAGTTTACAGGCCTGGTCCTGCTGGTGCTGGGGAAGGCTTTTCAGGCCGCTCAGGTGGGATAGTCTTTTATCCGGACTCCTCTGTGGAGTAATCCACAGCAAGAACTTGCAAGGGGTGTTTGCCAAGTGGAAAATGGGCCTGCTGGAGGATTACGAGGGCGGCCAGGTTTTGGTGATTACCCAAGGCGGGATGTTTAGTTGTCTTATAGGACCATGGTTGACCGAATTTTAACCTGCTGCTTTCCCATTCACTTCCAGTTCTTCTGTGACGTGGAAAGCACACACACGATGAAGAGGAGCTCTCGGCTTTCCTAATCCTGTGCTGGTGATTTGGAAGCAGCAACCGCCGCGCCTGCTCTTTCGACATGTCTGGATCTACCCAGCCCGTGACGCAGAGCTGGCGTGCTGCCGAGCCGCGCTACCCGCCGCACGCCATGTCCTACCCGGTCCAGATTGCTCGACCACATGCGGTAAGGCAGGAGACTCCCCTTCCCTCCCCACTCGCAGGGTAGGAGCTGTACGGTGTGCCCCTGTCGCTGGGGCAGTGGTTCAGCTGCGCTGGTCTCAGATGTGGCTGTTACAGAGAAATCAGACCGTTTCCGTGCCTGTGGTACGGGATGTCATCGTTCCTCTCTTGTGGGATCCTCTTTTGTTTCTCCATATGGCGCTTTCAGCTTTTCTGTCCCTTTCCAGCCTCTTCGCAGCACTGGCCGTGGTGGTTCTCATGGGCTCTGATTCTTTGTTTCTGAGCACCTGGGTCTGTTCTCCTGGCAAGAGCACACTTGGATGCAGCAATCAGCTTGGTGGGAGAGGGAAAGATTGACCATCCATGTGGAGCAGGAGCACATGGCCTCCAGCCCTCTTGGACTTGACCTTCCTTTGGTGCCAAATCACAATGGAACAAACATCCTCTTGTGTGTGTGGGCTTACTGCTTCCCAGCGAGCCCAGTCCTTGCTCCTCACACCTATGGGAGAGTTCTCCTGATTTCCAGGCAGACTGTGTGGGTGACCCTGCTGCCTGCCCTTCGGTTAGGACACCTGCCCCTCTCTACACAGTGTTCTTGGCTGGTGATGCCGCTCCTGGGGAGCAAGAAGAAAACTGAGCTGCTGATTTTTTAGCATTTTATCCTTCCCAACTTTTATCCTCTCTTACCCTTGACCCATAGTCTTGTCTCCTCTTGGATCAAGGTATAAGCCAGCGGTGATTTTGTTGCTGTTTTGTTGAATGCACCAGAGCTTGCACAGGTTAATTCACCCAGATCTAGCCGTTCCTTTCTGTGCCATGTCACTCACGTCTGTGCTTGCTCATCCTGGATGGTTGAATGTTTTAAGTTTAAGCCCTTGACGGAAAAAATTCTCCTTAGTGGAACAGCTTTAGTCGGCTCAAGCTGCTTAAGTGAATCTTATTAGGTGCGGGAGTGTGGCACATGCTCACAGGGCTGCTCTTTGGAGCTGCTTCTTGGTGGGTTACAGCAAGGTGGCCACAGCCAGGAAGGTGCTTGTAACACGAGTTAGTGAGGAGACCTTGTCTCAGGGTCCTGACAGTAGTGGCTATTGAATAGCAAAATTTCTGCTGTGATGGTTTTAGGGTTTGACTTGAAAGCCTGGAAACCCATGAAGTGTCATTGAAGGAGTGAGATTACCTTGTCTGCCCTCTTTGCTGGGCTTCAGCAGAGCAGCGCAGGGAGCAGAGCTGGGGTTCGGAAAGGCTTTGAAATAGAAATGTGAAGGAGGGCACAGGACGAGCTTTTGGCTGTGTTAGATGGCTTGTCTAGATCGCTCGGGGCCTGCATGCTTCTGCACAAAGAAGCTTTTCATCCAGGGTATGAGACACGCTGACCTGGTTCGATTTATGAGAGTTTTGCTTCCATCGATGCGAGTGTGTGTGTTTGGGAGGTGGGACGGAACAAGAGCGTTTGTCTCAAAAGGAAAATCCCAGTTCTCTTTTTGTCAGCAGCCCGAGCAGGAAGAGGATGTGACCAGGTGAGCAAGAGCTGCAGTTGTTGCAAAACTGTAATTTAAAAACAAAACAAAGAAACCTCAATACCCAACATAGAGATGGATTTTAGAAGAGTGTGACAGGCTCCTGGCCTGGGGGTGTTGAGTCCTGGTCTCCTGCAAACCCTGGTTGCTTTCCCTCAGTGTCGTAACAGCAGAGTGAACTAAGCAGGGCAGTTGTTTGCAAGTCGGATGGAGTTCGGAGTCTCTCCGACCTGCCCTGCTCTCTGGTTACAGTCAATACTGGTTTTATTCTATCATATTAATGTTGGAAGAAGTTGCTGGCGTTTGCTTCTAGAAGCTATTTTTACAACCGCACGCAATCTTCCAAAGTTACGTGATACCTTTTTATGTGTCTGGGTACATGAGAGGTCAGACTCGAGGGTTTTGTATTTTTTTTTTTTTTTTTTTGATAGGAAGCCGAAAGGGTCTTCTCGACAGAAGCGTGCCAGCCCCACGCCAGCCAAAGGCACCTCTCCTTGGGAGGTGGGCAGAGCGTGTCCCTGCGTGAGCCGTCCTGCCACGCTCAGCTGTTTGCAAGCACGTGGCTCTTGCTCGGCGGTGCCGTGAGCTGGAACCCGGCCATGGCTCTGGGGCTGGAGCTGATCTCTGGTGGGATGGCTTGGGAGAGGAGAGCCCAATTGCTTTGAAGTCGCTGGGCTGTTTAATATTAAAAGTCAGCGGTATTTGTTTGCATGTCTTGGCCAGGTCAGCTTTGTCATGGGGTGTGTTTGCACAGTGAGAGCTTGTTTGGAAGAAAGCAAGAGAGGCCAAAACCAACCTGACATTAGCGTGTCTTGCATCTAATTAGGTTTTGATTCTGGTTTTCTGCGTTCCACGACATCCTTTCCTGAGAACTGGGAATTTGTCAGCCTGGGGAACCTTATCCTGGTGGTGGAAACGCCCTGGGTCACCTCCTGGGTGTGCACGCAGGGCTGAGCACAGCAGGGCTGCAAATGCCATTATAATATAAATAAATAATCACAGTCCAACTGTGACAGTCGCACCCAGGGAAATGCAGCCCAGCAGGAATACTGAGCTCAGAAATGAGTTGTGACATTATTTTAGGCTCGGAGATGCTTTATGAAAATTGATTTAAAGGTTTGCACCCGCTTGATTTCACAAATGAGGCAAGTGAGAGGGGACGTTGTGAAGGGGCAGAAGGTGGTGGAAGCAGGCTTAGGCATTTTTCTTCTCCCATTGGATAAAACCCAAGGGAATGCCCAACAAAGTGGGGAAAAAGGTGCATTTCAAGTGAATAAACAGAGACTTTGTACATATGGGCACCATATGGGCAGTGCATTCAAGGAGTTACTGCTGAGTTTGGAGCTTGCAGAGAAGGTCCAGTATGGGATGAGTGAGGATGTTTGCTGGCTGGTTTCACTCTTGGGTGCCAGCTTTGGGCAGGGCTGTGAACCTGTGGATCTGAATCAGGCTGAGCTCTGATGGATGATGCAGCGAACAGGCTCTTCCGCAGGGTATGTTGGTCCCCAGTTGTAACTGGGGTGTCCTTCTCCTCCTCGCTGAGAGACATCTGGTCCCAGCAGCTGTCGGGGAGGCTGGATGTGAAATGGTGCAATATTTTGTAATGACCCTGGGTTTAATTCCATTTTACTAAAAAAATTACTTGTAAAATCTTCAACAAGGGTGCCTGCTTCTAAAGGGAAGAAGGAAGCTTGGTGAAAATGTTCTGGTTTCTTTGACTTTCTAAAAATCACCAATAATCAGTTTGTTCTTAAAAGCACTGAGTGATTCTTGGGCAAACAGCAAGAGAAGCATTTTTGTTTTCCGTATTCATTAGCTGTAATGTTGGGGTGCTTAGCTGGCTTCTGTCATGTTCCGCTTGGGAACAGAGGAATTGTTTGAATGCTCCATGACCTTTAGCTAAAGGTGAAAAACCACATTACTTACGCTCTTAACCTTCTAATGTGTCTGAAGTTCATGCTCTCTCACAGGAAACTTTCACATGAAGGATATTCATTTTCAGGCAACTGCAGGTATTTTCCGTAAACAGATCAATTTCCCTGCCCAGCACATGTCCCCCTTTCCTTTTAAAGCCCCTTCATGATCAATATTTCCTGAGGACACAAGGGTTCCCCTCTTTTCCTCCCATGTAGATCCAGTCACTTGAATTCCCATTGGGAGCACAATCCCCTCCCTGCAAAACCAGAGGTGCTGGTCGTGCCTCCTGCGTGCTGTCTGTCCCCATGCCCTGTGCAGGGCTTCAGCTGAGGTGGAAAGGTGTTCTTAACCCCCCCAACCCTTCTGCTGCAGCTTTGAGACCTTCGTGCTTTCTCCTGTGCCACCTCTCCTGTCAGGGAGCAGCTCTGTAATTCCTTCATTAAACTCCCTGTTTGCAAGACAGCACTTGTGCAGGAGCGTCCCGGCCCGATCGCTTGGTTTTTTTGGCCCGTGATAAATAACTTCCTTGTCTGTCTGAACCAGAGACAAGAGGTTGGTGCAAACTTTGTGTGCTGATTTGGTGTCCTAGACAAACGGTGGCCTGGGGGAAATCGAGTGCTTTCCCTGCCCAGACTCCTCCTCCCAGCAGTTTGAGCAGGGCCAGTTAAACCCAGTGTCCTGCCGTGGAAGGTGCTGCGAGGAGATGGAAGCTCTGGAGATGACAGGAGCTCACTCCTCGCTGCAGTGACATGGTCAGCGTGGCAAGGTGATGCTAGGTAAGCCTGCAGAGAAGCAGCGTGGTTTGCATTATGAGCGTGAGGCGCCTTTGCTGCTGTGTTGGTTTTCCTTGGAGTAGTTATTCACACTTTTTTCTGCTGGAAGCAAAATGCCAGCCTGTGTCGGTGCTCCAGGAACTTGAAGAACGGAAGAGTTTACGGTGCCAAATGCTAAAATCCCCCAGGCTGCGAAGAGCCTTCTCCAACCACCTCCGAGCGCAAAGTCTCCTGCTACCAGCTGCGCAGCTGAGCGCGGGGCGGTTCCTGCCAGAGATCCACATCCCGAGCTCTGCCTGCTGGGCTCTGGCTCATGTCAGAAGGAATGACTTGAAAATCAAAAACATACCTTGGAAGTACTGACTCTGATCGGGTCTGTCAGGAGAACTCGGCGTGATCTCTCTTCAGTACCTTTCCAGTGGAGGATTGCTTGAGTTCTGAGCAGGGATTTGGGAATTTTGGCTTTCTGCTGTGGGACTGGGAGAACATGGAGGTGAAGGAACAGGACACCTAATTCTCTGCCCTGGGGTCTCTCTCCCATTGCTGGGAAGGAGCTGGCTTACAGCAGTTCATATTTAAAGCTCATTTTCTCTAGAATAAGCCTTTGTCCAAAACAGCTCTTTCTCTTCAAGCTACTGTAAACTTCTGTGATTGCTCCCTAATCTGCTTTTTGGACATGATTTGATGCAGAGGGTGGTGCTTTGCTTTTGGTTGATCTCAAGATTGTAAGCACAGGAGAAGAATGAGCTTTTGCTGCATATGTGGTTTGGCAAAGGTAGAGACCCAGTAAAGCCATTTTTGGAGACGTAAAGCCTTTGCCTGCACTCCTAGCCTGACTCTGCTCGCTTTGTCCTACCAGCCCCTGGAGACACCTGCAAGACTAGGGGCTTTTGCTGGTTGTCACTGTCACTGTGTTTGCTCAAAATTCTGAGCGAGTCAGGTTCTTTGACCTGAAGGATTTGCTGTGGAGGTGTAGAGAAGTGCAGGAGAATGCTGAGTGGGGGACATAGGAAGATGAAAGGGTCCTACATGGACCTGCAGATAGGTTATGGGTGTTGTGTGGGACCGTGTGTGGTAGGGGGCTGTGCTGCAGAAGAAATGCGATGATGAGTGAAATGACCTGGTGGTTTTAAGGTTTTGGGTTTATGTGAAGAGAACTGCTCACCTCTCATGGGTGTTGGTGTCCACAAGCGGCCTCAGGAAGCTGAGCACCAGGCATGGGGAATGGAGGAAGGGCAGACAGGTCATTCTTGGCTCAAAGGCGCCTGGATGTGACTGGGACGAAAGTCTTATGATGGAGAGAGACTCAAAAGCAGCACTGTAATGGATGTGCTGCTGCTCTGCGGGCACCTCTGGCTGCCAGGGAGAGGGCTGGCGGCTGGCTCCAGCACCCGCCACCGGTCAGATGACCGGGAAGCCACAACAGCTGAGAGCTGCCCCCACCGAGACGTGACTTCTTCTCCATGAATGGCATACTCAGATGGGACAGTTAAGCGCTGCTGACAGCCCTGGTTTGCTAGACAGGCAGGGAAGAGGGAGTCGAGGAGGACGCATTACCCTGCAGCTGGTACGGACGCTGATGGTGCTGGCAGCAGACGTGGCCTCGGTGCAGGGCTGGCAGCAGAAATCAATGCCTTCCAAGAAGGGGCCACGCGCAGTGTGGTCACCTCCTCAAACAAAAGGCCAAGTCAGCAGCTTCTGGGAGATGGATGGCAACGAGACTGTGTCAGAACAATAAGGGCATTTGTCTTTTCAGCACATGTTACGTCCCCGTAGGCAAGATAAAAATGCCTGTATTCAGCCAGGTTTTTATTACTGACCTTATCTTCCACAGTAGAGCCAATTGTGGAGGAGTTGTTGTTTGGTTTATGTTTGGTTTTTTTGTTTTGTTCTTTTTTTCCTTAAATCTGCAGTGAGCTCCTCCCAGGGTTTTGGGGAGGAAGTGAGGCAGACAGCAGCATACTTGTGGACAACCTGTTTTGATCGATAACCACCTCCTCAACACTTCAGAGGAGGTCTTCGGTAGTGGAGGATGGAGAGACTGAGGACAATGAGCTCTGTACCACGGTGGTCCCCTCGCAGCCCCTGATGGGTCTGGACCTCATGGAGCTACAGCTCTGCTACTGCCCCAGTTCCTCCCACACCTTCCCCTTCCTCTTACCTGGATTGCCTTTGAGAAAAATTATTTTCCCCAGGCAAAGGCTAAAAAGTGCATTTCTTGGTCTGATGAGCAACTGCTGTGCTGCCAGTGCCAAGGGGTACCCGGGCACCAGAGAGCTTTCCTTTTATTGCTAAACTAGGTCATGCTCGCTGCTGGCAGAAAGAGATTTAAAGCAACTTATTTTTTTTCAAAATTCAGGGTGTGTAGAGCAGGGATGGGGGGATCCCCTGGCTCTGGCAAAGCTGCTGGAGCAGTGGCCATGGTGCTTTGGCCACCCCACCTGGGACTTGGAGAGCTGGTCCACCTGGCTCACAGGCAGCACTGATTGCTGGCCCAGGCTTCTGCTGCAGCCAGGGTTGCATCAAGGGGCTCAAGCAGCAGCTTATTGCACAAATGAATTGCTGAATGGTCTGAGGCCTTTGCAGGTTTCAAGCTGGGATTTGTGCTCCTGGGTGTGTAGAAAGCTCAACTTGCCGTGTGTGCGCTGGGAGGACAGGGTGGCTTTGCAATCCGAGGCTGTGTGGGCCAGGCGTTGGCCACCATGTTGGGCTACTCTGACTTGTCTCCTCTGGCTGTCCTCATTGTATAGGGAATAGGAGGTGGCATCGGAGGTGCAGAATGTTCTCTGATCTGGGGAAACAGCATCAGAAAAGCAGGAGGAGGAGAAGGGCGGAGCATGTGGGCAATGCGGGCACTGCTCGGGGCAGTGCTGGCTGCAGTTGCTCTCACCTCTCCTCTCTCCTTTTGGGAAATACGAGTGGAAACCCAGGATGAAGGTGAGGCGTAGGGTGGAGGAAGGTCCCCAGAGCCAGCAGGAGGTTGTTGGGGGGACAAGAGGAGTGTGGGACATGCCAAGGCAGCAGTTGCGAAGTGCCCAGCTCTGGCTCTGTGTGCCACCAGTGCCACAATTTGGGGGACTCCAGCCCCGTTGCCCTTGCCCATCAATTCTCCTGCAGTTAGAAGGAGCTTCCAGGACAGCACATGTGCTGCTGATGAGCAGCAGGAATGGGCCAGGATCCTCTTCTGAAATTAGATAAGGAACCGTTTATAAATAGCGAAATAAACAGGGATGCTTTGGCATTGTTTTTTCGCTCGCTATTCGGACCACGCTGTTATTAATCGGCCTCATTTAGCCTAAACGCTTGGGAGTGCTTCAGCAGAAATAGCACGTCATTAAGAAATACAAATTTCTCACAAGACAACTCTGGGCAAGCTCATAGCGAGCAGCCCACGGACCTAATCCTTGGCAGAGGTGGCGAGGAGCTGGGCTTCGCTCCTCAACGAGCATGTGCCATGCCCTGGCCTGTTTGCCCGCCTGCAAAAGGCAACGAGCACAGAGTGGGGCAGCAGCCGGTGGCTGGGCAAGGGTTCCTGTGCCCGGGGAGCTCTGCAGGTGAGGAGGTGCCCGTGCCCGATGCCGAGATTGGAGGCGGCTGCTGGCACGGGTGCCACCCTCCGCCCGGAGCCGGCTCAGCTGGTGGATGTGGTGGCTGACCCCGGGACCGCTCCTCCTGACGTCACTGCAAAACAAGAGCCCGTGGTTTTGTATGTGAAGCTGCCTTTGCACCGAAACTCAACCGGGGAGCTCCTGGTTGCTTTCTCGACTAAAGACGTGGTAAGCGACGGGGGACGGAGCTGATAGTTGGGGCTGCTCGAGCTGGGCTGCAGGTGTTGGTCTGACTGCGTGGTAGGTCTCCACGGGTTTACTCCAGAGCTGTTTTCCGAGGAAGCCAGAAGCACTGGGTGTTTGCGCTTGTTTTTCTGCTGGTGGGAGGAAGAGAGGAGGAGCAGTTCGCCTTTCTGGTGTAAGGCCAGCTCCAGGCTTCCTTTAATGCAGGCCTCGCATCTCTGGGGTCTTCTCCTTGGCGGCTAATTCTTGCAGCCATGGGAATGCCATCTGGATGGGAGCAGTCAGTAGATGCCTTGTCTGGATGGATGTGCTGGAACTGGGAGAGCAGGATCGGAGCTGCTGTTGGCCATGGCGTAGCGTTGTCTGGCTCAGGGTGCTGTGGGTCAGCGCCCGGCGGCGCTTCCAGCATCGCTTTCAAACCTCCTTTTCTTTCTCCTCGTTGGAGGTCAGACAACCCAGACCCGGGCAGCTGCGAGCAGGGGAAGGAGAAATGAAGCGCACCAGCAAGCGCACGCGTTCAGAACAGAAAGTGAGAGAGGCAGGAGGGCTGCGTGGCTAGGCACAGCTTTTAGTTTAGCGTGGGGGTTATGCTGAGGTCAGGGGACAGCACAGCAGGTTTGGCTGGAGACCTGAAGGTAGGTGAAGCAGCAGCCTGAAAGTTCTGAGAAATTTAAAACAGGGGAAAAAAAAGTGTGGCTTTTTTTTTTGTGTGTTCCTTCCATGGGGCTGTCTCCGTGTTGCCAAGGGCTTTGCTGTAATACTGCGTTCAGTCTCCTGGCTTTAGACAGTTTGATTAGTGTATCTTAATGAGGCTGATGGACTCAGGTTATTTAGGGTCAAAGGGCTTACCAGGAAGAGAAGGGAGACGGAGCTCGCGGCGCTCCCGAATCAAGTAATAACACAAAGAGACCTTGAGACTGGGAGTGCTTTCACCAGCTCCCTCCCAGCACGCCCAGGCCGGGGCAGCGTGGACGTGTCCACCTTCCTCGCTGCCAGCAAAGGATGGTCCCAGCACTCGGGCTGGGCCCAGGTACCTCTTCAGGCTGCTGTGTGGAGAAGGACATTTTAAGGAGGCTGCTTTTGGCTCTTGAGCATTTAATTTATCTGAAGGTTGGCCTTGTGCTGCGTGGCTCTGCGGGGGTGATTTGTGGCACTGTAGGCTCCCTTGGTGTAGGTCTGTCTTTGGAGATGCTGCTGGTACTGGCTCAGCCCAGTCAGCGACTTCTCGGGGTGTGGGGCCAGGAGCTGCTCGGAAGGACCCACTGGAGCAAGCTCCCATCAGGGCAGGTCTCTGGCTGTATTTAGGCAGCAAGCAGCTGCATTTGAGTCATTTTCCCCATAAGACTCTTCCTCACCAGTTGCCACGGTAGGCAACAGTCATGAGGTCTGTTGTCTTCAGCATCATCCATGTCAGACTTTGAAACAGGTTTGATGAAAGGGATAGGGAATGAGACCACTCTGTAAAGGCCAGGGCTTTGCAGTGTTCACGTGGGATGCTGCTGGGTGCTTGTGGTTCCAGCTGACGGCTACATTGCAGCGTATGCTATGCTGAGGGCACCCCAAATCTCCTGCCATGAGGAGCTGCTGTTTTGGTGATGGTACCAGCAGTGGTTTGTTTGCTCTCCCCATCGCTTGCCTCCTGAGCAGCAGCTGCACAGCCCCGCGTTGCTGCTACGTGTCCCTTCTGCTTATGGCAGCCCCTTCTCAGGGGGTCGCTCGGAGCTGTGGCCGTGCAGCATGAGGCTGAGCTGCCTCAGCCTTCAAGAGCTTGATTCAATTTCATTCGGTTGATGTGCTCAGGAGCTAGTGCAGGTGCATAGTTAGAAACTGAATAATGTAGATTTTCCTTGTCATTTTTCTAAATTTAGTTAGCTGGCTTCACCCTAAGCTTTGGAGCTGTGGTGTGCTGGTTTTGAAGTGTCTGCTTCTTGCATGCAAAGCCGATGCTCTGGGCCAGGGCAGCTCTCCATGGAGTAATACCTGGTGGGCTGTGAAGGACCAAGACAGCAATGCATTTCTGGGACTGGAAGACAGAGCCAACCCAGCCTCTTCACCATACTTGGAAGTCAAGCAGCTCCCAGTGACAGGGATCCAACCCTCCTCTCCTGGCTCAGTGACCTCAATGGCTTTCCAGGTCTGCCCCTGACCTGGTCCTACTGGGCAAGTATGGGTTGGCTGGGCTTTGGTGGGTGAGTTGTCGCAGGAGCAGGAGGCACCAGAGCAAGGATGTGCCTAGCAGGGTTGTGCTGGGCAACAAGTGTCTGTACAGGAGGACAGGATTCTCCTGCCAGTGCTTTGCTGTAGAGGTGTTTTGGGGGGACCTCTGTGCTGGCTGTGACTGGGTTGTAAATCCAGCCAAGCTTTCCTTACTTAGAAGGCTGCTCCCGTGGCTTCGTGTGGATTTGCTTCCATTGAGGAGGGTGGATGCCCCTGGGACTAGCCCGAATAAAGTGCTGCTGTCATGGCCAGCAGAGAGCTGCAGCCAGAGAGGTGTGTGTGGGACAGAAGATGTAACCCTGACCATGACAACTCAGCCTTGGCATCATCGGGCTGGGTCTCAAACCATCTACAGCTCTAGATGGTGTGGTCTGGAGAGAGGAATCTCTGGCCTGTTTATATTCTGCCTACCCGGTTTGAGGGGACACAGTTCCTCTCACTGGGGGTGGTATTTTGGGAAGCTGCTTTTTTATCAGGAGATTGATAAGGTCGTGATATTGAAACTTGCAAAGTGATTTTGGTTGCTTTGCTTTGGAAACATTCCCTCTCCCTCACCTGAGTAAAGCAGCTTAATTTCTATCAGCAGAAGTGCAAAAGGTGCTCACCTTCTCTTCACCTCTCTTCCTGCCCTCTGCAAACCCTCCTCCCACCCCCCAAATCTGTTGATGTGACAGAGCCCCTGACTACCTGTGGTCCTTCTGCTTCCTTAAATTTTTATTTCATGACATTTACTGAATTACAAAATTCTGCAAAACTTCCACAAAGTACATGTGTGGGAGCACCTGAACCACAAGGAACAACAGGAAGGTTGGTGTGAAATGAACAAAGTCCTGACCAGAGGCAATTGAGGGTCGTGGTGAAGCTGCTCCAATGCATCAACAGATTTGAGAGGGTCGGAGGAGGGTTTGGAGAGCACAGGGAGAGAGGCAAAGAGAGGGAGAGGATTTGCAGAGGGCAGGAAGAGATGAAAAGAGAAGGAGAAGATGAGCGAAAAATAGAATTGAGCAAAACCCAGCAAAGCAATGAAGGGGAAAAGGAGCAACATGTAGCTTGGGGCTGCAGAGTTTTTTAGTTGTATTATTTCAGGTGCCTTTCAGCTGCCCTTAAGCAGGTGCCGAGCCTGCGCTAGATATTTTAGGTCAGAATGGGGACTAAATCCCATTTGTGCTTTGGTGGTGGGGGCATCACCAGCGTGGCATCTGCTGGCTGCTGCTCCCTTGTCTCTGCCCACGTGTGGAAGGGGCCATGATGCTGGCAGCGAGGTCCATCCCAGCATATGTCTTTGAAACACAGCTAAACAAAATTTAAGCCTCTTCTGAAGGCAACTCATAAACCTTTCTGACATTTGTGTTTGAAAAGCACAGTCATAGGTCTCAGTGCAATTTACTGCAGTAACTTTCTGAGCAATTAATCCACCTACATCCTACCAGGTCTCCTGCAGTTCCTTTGACAGTTCATCACCAGGCACAGAATCCTCCTCACTAATTTTTAGGTTATGTTTTCTTCTGGTAAACCTGAAGTTTGATGTGAGCAAAGAGGAGCAGGTCAGAGTGAGTTGGGCGATGTCTGGAAAAGCAGGAGCAGGTGCTCACCAGCCTTCCCCTTGGTGGGGAAGCTGGAGAAGCATATCTGCCCTCCCAACCCAGAGCTAACGGTCTGGTGTAAGGAGCTTCCTTGTCACTCCAGGCCATGCCAGCAAGTTCTGAGCTCCACCAGCAATTTTCTGACAGGGGTTAGAGGAGAAAAAGGCAGAGCTCAGCTGAGTGTGGGCAGAGGGAAAAGGAAAGACAGATGGTTCTTGGGACATGCAAGAGCCTTTTTTTTTTTTTTCTCTCAAGGGCACAGCCTTCAAGCCTCCCAGACGGGTAATTCTTGTTTATACACCCACAGAAGGCAGTGGTTCTGGTCGTGGGCCTTATTGGTGTGTCTTCCCAGACATGGTGTGTTTGTTTTGTAGGTGAATTCAGGAGCTGCGTCACTCTTTTGGGTTTTTTTCATTTGAAACCCGGATGAGTGTGAACGTGGGGAAGCTTGTTGTAGGCAGCGATTCTGCTTTGCTGGGGCTGTAAGAGCTAACGGGCGCCTTCACTCCAGATGTCTGAGTTTGTCCCATCTGTGGTTGGACAAATGGGATATTCTGTCCTGCAGCCCCCCATGGTGTCCTGCATGGGTGGACTCTAGAGATGAAGGAGAAGCAGTGTCATGGGGGAGCGTCCTCTCTTTAACACCTGGATTTACTGCTGGAACATCCCTGGGAGAATGAGTGGATGCTGTCCCAGTAATGCCCTCATGTCACAAGAACCTGTCTGAGGACACTTCTTGCCCCAGAGGCTGAGGTTTGAAATGGCCAGGCTGGAGGTGGAGACCGGGAATTTGGGGCTGGCACAGGCCCCTGGTTCCTGGTGTTTCCCAAGATCGGTCAGAACAGAAAAGGAGCAGCACCACCACACTGTTGCCTGATGCCAGGGAGAAATGAACCAGATTCCAAAAGCTGGTGCACCTTTCCAGGCATGAGGAGAAGTGGTGGCCATCAGACATCACCATTCCTCTTCCTCCTCTGTTTGATAGATGGCCTTTTCAGCTTTTCACAGAACGGTTTGGCTTGGAAAGGACCTTTAAAGATCGTCTAGTCCAACCTTCTGGTTGTGTGAGAGAGCTTGAATGTGGAGTAGGGGATCTACTTTGCTTGGCTTTCCTGGACCCAGTGCTTACAATTTCTGATTGTCTTCCTGGCTTTCCGGAAAGCTGCCATGCAAACATCTTGTTTTATCCACTGGTGGCTAAAGACACTGGACTTTGGTATTCCCTTCTGCTGTGCAGCTGGCTGGAGGAGAGCGTGGCATCCAGCGCTGGGCTGCTCTGTTCGCTTACAGCCTGGACAAGGGGCTCTCCGTGGCAGGCTGTAGGTGTTTAAGCTCCCAGATCCTTTCTCTGCCTGCCATGCACCTTGCTGGGGCACTTCTCCAGCTTCCCTAGTGCTGGAGCACTTCAGTCTTCACTGCATCTGATCCAATAATTTCTGTTGCAGATAGGATGGGAGGTAATGGGTTCAAAGTGGAAGAGAGTAGACCTAGATTAGAAATTCTGTGATTCTGTTAGGACAGAGAGGCCCCAGCTCACATGCAAGTGGTATTTTATTTGTGGCTTTATTTTTCTTTTAGACTCTGAAATTTTCTTTTTCTTTTTGAGAGAGTTGGAGCTTTTTTTTGTTCCACTTGAGGACTGTTCAAAATAGACTCCTGGGTGGGATCAGTTGTTCTTCTTCTTCGGTGTGTCAGTGTTACCAGGGATATTCTGTGACAGGGCTTTCTGTGCCATTGCTGAAGGTCTTAGTTAATTAGATGATTAGTCTTCTGGTCAAGTATCTATCTGCAAATAAAAAATAGCGGTTGAAT
This sequence comes from Eurystomus gularis, assembly GCA_013400335.1. NCBI lineage: Eukaryota > Metazoa > Chordata > Aves > Coraciiformes > Coraciidae > Eurystomus > Eurystomus gularis. The sequence goes on along the minus strand of VZZY01024567.1, from coordinate 488,987 downwards.
GTAGCTGCTAAAATACTGTAGCTGGAATCAGTCTGTGGCACAGAGCAGGAGGGCTTCTTATTTAATTAAAATCAGGAACATACTGTACTGTACTCTCCAAGGGTCAAGGAACAAAAGGGACGTACACATAATAAGTAGCAAACTGTCCTTTCAAACCCCTTGAGCTCAGCCCAGGGGAGCTGTCTTTAAAGGGACACTCTCTTCTTGCTTTTTTTTTTTCTTTTTTTCTCTCTCCATACTGCTGGGTGGATTATTGAAGCTGAAAGTATCCTCTGACTTTTAATTTTCTTCTTACCTGTTCTTCCTCTTGCATTTGAAGTTATCGGGACTGCTTGGATGGCAAAAATCCCTGCGTGTGTGCTCGGTGGCTGGGTTGAGCTTGCTGGGGTCCTGTCCCAGGAGCTGGCCTGCAAGCAGCCCCAGTAAAAGGCTGGAGGCAGGTTGGACTGGGCACTGAGCTACCATCCCAGCATGGTGTAGGACTGGGGGCTACTGGGAACCCTTTGTGGGGGGAAAAGCACTGAGCTTTGTGGTCCAGCACCCAGTGCTTCAAAGGAGGGGTATCTATATGGTTCCTTCTCAGCTGTCAGGGTTCATGGAATTATAGAGTGGTTTGAGTTGGAAGGAACCTTAAAGACCATCTAGTTCCAACCCCCTGCCGTGGGAGGGGGACACCTCCCACTAGACCGGGTTGTTCAACGCCACATCCAGCCTGGCCTTGAATACTTCCGGGGATGGAGCATCCACAGCTTCTCTGGACAACCTGTTCCAGTGTCTCTCCACCCTCACAGTGAAGAACTTCTTCTTCACATCTAATCTAAATCTACCCTCAAGTTCAGCACTTGCTTGAAAGTTGCCGCCAACCTAACGAGCTCTTCTGTGTTTGTTTCTGCAGGACGTTGCGCTGTTGGAGTACCAGCATCATTCCAGGGATTTCGCTTCCCACCTCCCGCCGGGGTCTATCATGCAGCCGCAGCGGCGGAGGCCATCCCTGCTCTCTGAGTTCCAGCCGGGCAATGAAAGGTACCAGCTCCTCACCTTCCCATGGGCATCCTTCCCCCGGGCCCTGGGCATTCCAACTGTGTTAGTGGGTGTTTTTCATAGGGCTGTGGGGTGGAAGAAGGCTGGGAGAGACCAGGGCAATGTTACGTTGGTGGTAACGTAACTCTGCTGGTTTAGCTTCGTTGTGCAAATACCAGTGACACCTTCTTTGCCTTCTGGTTTCTTCCCTTGGACTGTCACGCATTTTAAAGACATCTTAAAAACCACTGAACATCAAAAAAAGCCACCCCCTTCACTTCTGCGAAGCTTCCCATCGCTGTAACTGGCTGCATCAGCTTCCTTTAGTGTAGAAAAGAAAGGCATGTGGTCGAGTTTGGTCTGTGGCTCCGAGGCTGGAGGGATGATTGAGAAGAGCTCATTTCCACTGCACGTCTCTGCTTCCTCTTCAGCTGCTCTTCCTCCCCACTTTCATTGTTTTTGTTTCTCTTTCTGCATTCCCCTCGCAACTTTCTCGGAGCTGCATCTGTCTGTCTGCTCCCCTCATAGCTCTCCTGGGGTCCCCGTTTTCTTCCCTAGCCTCCCATGGGGGGCTGGCAGTGGTTTTGGGTGCTCCCCAGGCAAGCGCTGGGTGGCTGGAACTGCTGTAGATGCTTTGACCACAGGAGCTGGTCTGTTCTGAGGGCCATCACTCTCGCTCTCTGTTTTGTCTCAAAATGCTGCTCTCTCACAGTTTCTCTTCTGCATTTGATGCTCAGTGGTTTTGCGAAAACACTGGCCTGGAAGTGAAATAAGAGCCTTGCTACAGTACATTTATGCAAAGCATTTTTTTTTTTCTGGTTATTCCTTAGTCAAGCTAAGAATAAAACCAGTGCAGAGTCACAGAGATGAGTCTGTTTCTCTAAAATCATGCTTGTTAGGGGAGAGGAGGAAGACCTCAGGGTGCTGGATGCAGAAGGGCGTAGGTGCAGACAGGACCCCCTTCTTCTAGTGGGATGGGTTTGGCTCAGTGACCAGCAGAAACAAACCCGTGAGGATTTGGAAGCAAAAAAGCAGCCTCCAAAGTTAGTTTTGCATCCGCCCTACTGGGCGTGCTCTTCTGGGTTGTGCCTGTGGCACCTGCATGGGCAGAGGGTAGTGCCACTTCTGATGACTAGTTATCGATGGCAGCGTGTTACCTTGCCTCTTCTCACTTTGATTTCTCAACGCTTCCATTTCTTAGCGCAGAGTAACACGGTGAAGTTGGAAGTGGGTCAGATTCAGCTAAATTTGGGGGAGAGAGGTAAAGGAACCCAGCAACATGCTTCTGCCTGGCTTTGTTTTTCACACTACTTACTGTTTGCGAAATGGAGAACCAGTTCTGCTCTCCAGTAAAGGGAAGGTTTCAAAGTCTGAACGTGCTATTTAAAAAAATGTATCTTGGTTCTTGCATATAACTATGAAACCCAACTGCAAGTCTTGGTGTCTGCTGGACCACACGCCTAATCCAGTGTGGTCATCCAAGCATCTTGCTTTGGCTTACAAATGTTTCAAATCTCCAAACTTATTTTTGTGTGGACAGTCATATGAATCTGGGGAAACGTTAATCAAACTTGTCAGGTCTAGGTACACATGCAAATGTTTATCGTGGTGACTTCACTTTCAACCTGAATCATGAAGCTTTGGCATGTGATAAAAAAACCTGTTTTTTTGGTTTTTTTTTGTAACAGACCCGACTTAATTTAATCCCTTTTCCCTGTAACATCCAAAAAATTGAACTTTTGCAAAAATTAGACTGGGTGATAAAGCTAAAAATACCACAGAAGTTCAGCTCAGTTGGCATCTTGTGCCAGAATGCTGGGGGATAGACTCATTAAAAAAAAATTTGGGAGCAGCTGGGGATGCAGGATGGGGGGGGTCTGCAGAAATTTTCAATCCTGTGTAATTAATTATTGAAGTCATTCCAGCTGGGTGGCATTGGGGTTGGGGAGGTGTCAGTCTGTTTTTCAAAGCCAACTGCTCTTTCTTTGCATTTTTAAGTGCTACACTTGAAAATGTATCCTATGGGGGCTTTGCTTTTTCATCTTTGTGGTGAGAGGATCTGCTCTCAAATAGTGCCTGATGTGTTGTAAATGGAGCCCTCTGGGTGCTTGGTTGCTCACCTGAGGGTTCTTTGTGTGCTCAAAGGCCAAGACCCTGCAGCTTCTGGAGCAGGTTGGGTTGGTCATTGATACCCACCCCGAAAACCAGCTCTGGCTCTGCCTGGTGCAGAGCAAAGCCTGGACAAGGGAGGGTGGCAAAAGCAGCCAGCTCAGCAGCTGAGTCCCCTTGGCAGGTTCATGCCGGGCGCATCTGTAAGCACTTTGGCTTTGTTCCTGAGCTGGGATTGAGGGTTTTGAGCAGAGGCAGCTGGCTCTCAGTGTGAGGGGCTCGGGAGGAGGCAGCGGCCAAAGGCGAACCAGTAATGCCCGCAATGCGGGCACAGCGGGTGAATAGAGGGAAGCACAGGGGTGTGCTGGGTCTGCAAAGAAGACCCTCACCTCGGTTCCCTGCCTGATACCCTACCTGGCATGCAGTGGTGGTGGGTGTGAGACCACGCTCTCATTGAAGCAAGTGTTGGTGAAGGAGAACCCTCCCAATCCCCTGTTGCTTCGGGTGTTCAGAGGAAGCAGTCCATCTGCTGTTGGTTGTGGTGGCTGATGCCCTTCCAGGATCACTCTCCTCCTTAAAGAAACCAATTTGTGAGTCTGGTGCAAGTGGAATGTGGCAGACTTGGCAGCACTGGAGAGTGAGCTCTGTGTGTGTTCCCAGATGGACATCCCTGCCATTGCCATGCTGAGCACTGATCCAGAGCAGAGCCTGCAGCTGGAGAGTGTGGTTCAGCCCTCAGACCGCTCGGTCCCGGTTCCTCTGAGTTCAGCTGCCTGGTGGGCAGCTCCTGTTCATCCTCCTTTCCTGGAAACCACAGGGATTCACTTTACTCTGTGCTGGTTTGGGGATGTTGTTCCCCAGTTTGGCTTTGCCTTCATCCTGGGCAGATCTCTAAAGCCTCTGCAAGCTGTCTTCGCACATGGTATTTGAGGCTTGACTCCATGAATGCTTTAAATCCTGCAGAGATCGTTTGGGCTTGCTTAGATGGTCTTTGCTAATTTCTCTCCTGGCTGCAGTTTTGCTGTAGCCATCAGTGCGGTGGTTTATTGTGGTCTATTGAGAAGGGAACAAGTGGTGAAGCATTTCACCATTGGCACAGTGTTTTAAATATGAATCAGGTCTTGGCAGCAAAAAGCTGTTGAGTAGTAGCTTGCTGGAAGGAATGGGGTGCTGAGATGGTCCCACATTTTGGGGCTCCCTGAACAAGAAGCTCATCGAGTGTCACACTCAGGCAGATGAGCCTGGTGGGTCAGGCAGGATGGGGAGAACCAGTTCCTGAAAAGTCACACCACTGTGGGCTCTCCTCCTTTGGGGCTGATGTGCCTCCTGCTTCTCTGGCATCCCACCCCAGGCAGCCCAGTTCTGCAGGAGAGTTGCAGACTGCCCTTTTCCAAGTACATCAGCCTTGAGAGTCATCACCACCCTTTGGTGAATGGATAGAGACTTGAACTCCCTGGGCAGAATTTTGGGCTTGGAAGAAGGAAGGAAAAGTTGAACCACTCTGAATCTGTTGCTGTAGGGAAAGTTGGCTCTGTCTTTGCAGGGGTGTGCTGCTTTCCTTGATGGGTTTTTTGGTAGCAGGCTTTTTCTTGGAAGGATCCACAGACTTCCCCTGAGCTTGCTCGGTTGGCTGTGCCAACTGGACTGCGGGAGTGAAGAGAAGTATTTCAAGATCTGCTGTTGGTACAAGTCGTACCATGAATACTTGCAGAGGAATGTCCTGGCAAGGTTACAAGGATTAGGTTTTTTTTTTTTCTCTCCTATATATATATATTCTGGTCCACAAAAGAAGTGAGAACTGGGTTGAGTGTTAAGTGGCAGGTGCCAGTGGGGTGAGGGGTCTGAAAAATCGAGGAACTGGATTTTTCTGACTTCTCGTTAAGTGTTAGGATTTTAGAGCAACGTTCCATATTAACACAGGAATGCTGTGGTGGATAATGGCTTCTCTGGCAGAAAACGTGGCTGTAAATAAGCGTGTTCACACAGTATTTTCCACCTCTATCCAGAGTAAGATGAGTCACTATCTGCATAAGAGGTTATTGTCCCAGTTCGGGAGACCGCGCTGCTTTTGCGGAGCCTTTTTGCTTAGTGGTGCTGAGGAGGTTGAAGAGTCTGCCCGGTGTTGACCTGCAGTATGACATTTAGGATACGTTAAGCAGCTGCTGTGTTTCTGCAGCCATCTGAGATAGCTGTGTGCGATACAGCACGAGAGCCGGCCTAATTACTGCGCTCATTGCGTGTGATGAATCCTGCTGGCTGAGGAGCCTGGGGAGCGGTGGTGTGCGTGGCCGCTGGAAATCACGTGCAGCTCTCGATCTTCATCTGTGCTGGGCCAAATAGCACCAACTGCTCCCGAGTTAACGGCGTGACCAATCTGATTTTATTTATGGTCTTTAATTAAGTTTCTGTTTTTAAAGGTGACCCTTTTCTCAGGAGCGAGCGGTGGCGTGGCTGAAATCTCTGCAACCATACATCTTTGTGTCTTTTCACACTTGAAATGATGTTCTGGGAGCTATGTTTTTTTTCCTTCCCATAAATGAATGTGGGAAAATAATGGCTGGAGAGGGCGGATGCTGGTGTGTGGACACTGGTGTCAAGCCTTGTGAGTAGTAGCTTCTCTGCTCCAGTGTGGGGTGTGGGCATGTCCACAGATGGGCATGGAGGGTGACTGGGGCTCCACAGAGGAGGTGTGGAGACACCAGGCTTTGTGAAATGGGCCAATGTGCCCTGGCAGGGAGGTGTGAGGGGTAGCCTGGGCTTTGCCTTGGCTGGGATGGAGGGCAAAAGTTCATGAAGTGACTTTCCCGTGCATAAGCTTAAACCTGATTTATTTTGGGGAAGGAAAGGTGGTCTGGCAATGTGTGCAGCAGGCCTGGTGAAATGTGGGATGTCTCTGAAGCCGTTGGTTCAGGGAGGCTGCAGCCACCCAGGGCTGCCAAGAGGGCTTTCCCGTGGGGCTCCAGGTTTTGGATTCCTGGAGAAAGCATGTAGGGGAGCTTGTGGAGAGGCAGAAATATTCCTGCTCCTTCTCTTGAGCGAGGCAGTGCCAGCATGTGGCACAGTGTTAAAGCATCTACTGGTCCTGTCCATGAATAATTCAGGCTCTGTGTATGGGGCTGTTCAATATGCAAGGTTTAAATAAAGCATCTGCTCTCATCTAAATTGCAGTTGGCTTGGAAGAAGTTGGCTGAGGGGGGTTGCGCGGGGCAGCTGAGGCTCAGCTACCTGCCTTCATGTGGGAATCCATAGCTGGAGCATCACAACGATGCACATGGGACCGCCTGGTCACGGGTGCTCAGGCAGACCTTGCAAGGACCTGGAAGTCCATGAGCTGGACCACTTGGTGAGTTCAGCATCCCACTCAAGGCTGTCCCACACGTTTTGGCTTATGAAGACTCAATCCTGCTGCTGGCGGATGTTGCTGAGGGTGTGGGAGCTCCACCTTCCCCACCCAGACAGGCTGCTCTTCTCATGGCCCCTGCTGTTAAGTCATGGTGGTTTTTCTCCCTCTCTACCTATATGACAGAGGGAATATATCAGCTGGCCCCGTGTGTGTTTTTTGAGCTGCCTGGTGACAGGTTTGCTCCTACAAACCCTCCAGTTCTCTCTTTAACGGGTCTCAACTTGCCCACTCTGCCACTCTGGCTATCATTACCTGTAAAGGGGTTGCTGAAACCTCTGACAAATCTTAGCACTGGCTATAAGTAATTCACTTTGACACTAGTGGTTTTCTATATGACTCGGTCTCAAAAGCATTTTATTGTCTGTCTGTACCTGTGGAGGCTAGAGACTTTTCTTAAAACTCTTTTTTTTGAGACAATTTCCCACCAAACCATCTCAGCCAGAGGAAATAAACAGCTGCAGCAAGGTAACCATTTGTCTTGGTTCTGGTTCCAGCAGACAGCGAGAGTCAGTTTTCCAGGCTGTTTATGTTGTTTGGCCCCATGATGTAGGGAACGATATTTGTGGATGGAAGCAAAACTTAACATGTGCCCTTGCTGGGAAGTTGGTGAGAGCTGGCTCAGTCACTGCTGGTGTTCGGAGCCTTTGATGCAGGAGGCGTGTCTTTGTGAAGTCAAGCTGGGTTCTCTGGATGTTGCAGGATAGTGGTCGTTCCTCCTGCTGCCGCCTTCTACTGCTGCTCAGCTGGTGGAGAAATGGGACAATTGGAAGAGCAGGCGAGGGTTGTGCTGTTCTGAAGAGCTGGGCAGTGTGCTCCTGAGGTGGGTTAATGGGGTGGGAGAGTCCTCTTTGACCTCCTGAAGAGTTTGTACTTGCCCATTTCCCTGTGATTTGGCTTCAGCAAAAAAGATAAAGGTAAGATCCATTTAGCTGTCATCAGGGCTGGTCTTACAAGCCTCAAGGACAGCTCAGGATGTCTCTTTTGACCATCTCCCAGGAGAGAGATGCTCTGGGCTTCCTCCACACTCCCCTAGCAGTCAACTGCTTTTATCAACCTGTCTTGTGCTCAGTTGGTTCTGGTGTAGATACAACACAGCAGAAGATGTTCTCTTTGGTCCCAGTGATGCGCTGGAGTGAGCTGCAGGCGCCCCACACTTGCTGTAGGATTTTTATCTGCTCATACCTTCCGAACACTCCATGTGAGCCTGCTGAGGAAACGGCCCTGGTGAATGAGTAACATGGCTCTGCAGCTGGTAGAGAGCGATTAGCTTGCCAGATGAGTAGTAAACCAAAGGTTATTACTATTGTCCTGGGTTATCTTGGTCTGCTGGACTCGGACCTGCCCAAAGCAGAGCTGTGTGCGGACAGCTGGATGTTGGGGCAAGCCCTGGGCACCCAGCCTCCGTGCGTCAGCAGATCTCGTGATGCTCTGCTTCTTTTAAGTAGTTTAAAGTGTTTGTGGTGAGGGACTCCAGGTGAAGACAAACCCGCCCCGCTTCATAATTACTGTTGGCGTTTGGTTTACTTCATTTAATCACATGTAACTCACATGCAATTAAAAACACTCTTTCCCTTCAGCAAAGCAGGAATCTCTGGAATAAACCAGCCAGGTGGGAACTATTTGGAAAATGCAGCAAAACACCAAACTCTGTGTAATGGGAGGGATTTTCGGGGCTATTTTTACGCTGACAGCAACGTCATCACTGTGTAAGTCTGTTGTAAAGAGCTCCCTGCAGGTGTGGATGTAAAGAGTGAAAGGTGTGAAGGCTTCAAGCAAGAGCATTTCTGTTTCCAGCCAGGACAAGCTGAGTGGGTTGTCGGGCAAAGCAGTCTTGGGAGCGGCTGGAAATTCCAGTGGATAAAGTTAATAGCAGTTCCAATGGATGTGGAAATGGAAATAAAATAGCACCCTATAACATTGCAGCCGCTTTCCCCAGCGTGGCCCCTGCCTCGCTGTGAGTAACTGCTGAGTGTTGCTCTTATCTTAAAAATACACTTTTTTTTTTTTCCCCCTGAGCGTAGCAGTTGTCGGGTTTTGTCGGGTTCCTGACAACTGCCGAGGTCTCAGAGCTGCCCTGTGTCAATTAGCAGCTTCTTGGTAATACGGCCTTAAAAAAATCAAAGGAGAGGAGAAGAAGTGAAAAGAAATACATCTGATTTTTAATTGCCTCACTACAGCAGAGCCTTGGGTGTTGGAATATTTTAGCACCTGCCCAGCTCAACAGTTGCTTCTTGTTGGTGGGTTTTACAGCCGAGCCCGCGACGTCGGTGTGCAGCTGCGGGCGGGCAGCGATTCACCAGGGCTTGGGACAAGCCAGCAGGAAGCTCGAGAGGTGCCAGGAGGTATTTCTGGGCTTGCTGAGAAAAGTTGAGGATCATTCAGTGTGAAAGTGCTTGCAGGTGAAGTGAGCCGTGCGTTGGTGCCAGATTTAAGAGCTGTTCTGCTTTGGAAAGTTTGCTGCCAGAGCCGCTGTGCTGTGGCTCGGAGATTGGAGCAGCAAAGGCAGTGCCGGAGCCTCCTCGCTCGCCCGTCCCCCTTTTGCTGGGGAGGAGGAGGAGGATGAGCCAGATTCTGTTTCCATGTCTCAGCAGCGAAGCCGCTGCCCGAAGCCCAGCGTCGGTCACCCGTGCCAAACCCACAACAGCAGAGTTTGGCCTGCACATGCTTTGTGCCTGCTGTTGATGTTTAAGGAAAATAATAATAATAAACAAAACCCCAGCTTTATCTTGCTTCCGTGGAGTGGGGTTGAACTTGGCACAGTGCTGCAGGGGAGGGCAGCACTTTGCTCGAGGTGGTGCCCCCGAGAAGGTGGCTTTCTCCGGGGTTCCTCCTCTCTCTGGCTGTGGTCCAGAGCCGTTACAGCCGCTGGGAAGACTCCCACTGACTTCCGAGGGCTCTGGGTCCTTCCCTTTTTGTCATCTTTTCTGAGATATTTAATTAGCCAGGCAAAAACTGATGTCAGCCGTTGTAGTTCATGGGTGGGGGCCAGATGATGCACAAGCCTCCCTGGCTTTTATGCCTGCTTTTGAAGAAACTCATCCCTTCCTTTCCTCCCCTTTGAGGACCTTCAAGGGCTGTTTAGGTTTTGGTGTCTGGTAACTGGGGAGGATACTTTACCATGCAGCTCGGGAGAACTTGAACAGTCTCATTTAAGAGGGAAAGAAAAAAAAGCCGTGGGTTTTTTCCAAGCTTTGAATCTCCTGTGCTTCATTTTATTTTTATGTTTTCAAGAGATGCTCCTGCCTGAAGTGTTAAAAACACGCCCCTGGAGCTGCTGCAGCAAAGCTGATCCTCGGGCATAGTAAAAGGTTTAATGTATTTTTGTAGGACCCCTTTACAATTCTCCCAAGAGAACCCTGCTAGGAAAAATAGAGCTATAAAAAAAGTTTTACATTTGTTTTAAGAAAACCAAACCCAATTTCCAGGTATTACCAACTGCATCACATTTAACAGGTGAAAGACATTTGAGCCCAACGTGGCTCGCTGCTGCAGTTGCTCTCAGTGGATCATGTGCCTTTCCAGCTTGCCACGTCTGTATCAGAGGTGCAGCTACATGAGGCCGGTTCCTTTCCGACCTCATCCTGGAAAAATAAATCCCTCCTGTCTAGCCACAGAGGAGGATGCTTTTTTTTTTTCCCCCAGCGTATAATCTTTGGTATTCATATAGAAGATGCTAAATATAAACAGTGGTGCAGGTACCTTTTGACTAAATAAGCCAAACGTGGCAGAAGGGAGCTCTGCCTGGTCCTGGAGGCCACAAAGGAAATAATGGTCTAGATCTGAGGATTTTCTGAACTTTGGAATTTTCTGACCAACTTGACCCACATGGCATGACAGGGAAGGCTACCAAGACCCAGGTGTTTGAGTCCAGGGCCACCTGGCCTCCTCCCTTCATGCACCCTTCTGGAAAATGGGCAGAAGTTGAGCCCTGTCTTCCTTGAGTGGCTTGCAGTCGTAGAGCAGGGGAGAGCAAAGGTGGTTTGTTTTCTAAAAGCTCTCTTCTCTTTGCTCCCAGATCTCAGGAGCTGCACCTGAGAACCGAGGCGCATTCCTATCTCTCTGACCTGACCAAGCCATCAGACTTGGAGTTCATTGAAACCAAGAGGCCACGCCTGGATCTGCTGCAGGACCCCTTGATGCGGCACTCGCCTCTCCTGAACCAGAGCCAGCAGGGAGGGACAGAGGACCTCTCAAAGGTAAGGGGACAGCGGCCCGGGGTGCTCTCTGGGTATAGAGTCTGTGTTTTGGGATCCCCTTGCTTGTGTAGAGCTATTTTTGAGGCTCTGAGCTGCTACTGGTATTGATGTAGATGGTGGTTTCTGATGCATCAAACAGTGCTTGGTGGTGTTGAATGATACTCATTGAGATGTGGTGGCCACTTTGGGAAAGCAGAAGCGTCTCAGCTTTCCCTGTAATGGTTACAGTCATGGGCTTGCATTTGCTGGGCACCAGATGTACCAGAACAACTTGGAAGCTCCTGTTGGCTGAATTAGGGATGGTCATGTCTGGCTTTTCTTGCAGGGATGCTGTGCCCTGATTTGATTTTTACTCGACCTTTCTCATTTATCACATCTGTTGATTTAATATTGATGTTTGAGGGGTTTGAATCGGTTGCTGGTGGTTCTGTAACACAATCTTCCTCTGGAAAGCCTCCTTCTCTTAGTCTCATTTAACAAAGCAAATTGTTTACTTGCAGTTGTCCCCTCTGCACATGTAATAAATGTTGCAAAGATAAATCCCTTGCTTGTGTGCCTGTTTGGATTTACTTTCTGGCTCTGTTGGGGTAAATTGTATTTGATTGTATTGAGCTTGGACATATTCCTGGTTGGCAGGAAAGTCTTGCTGGGTAAAAATACTGGGGGCAGCTGGCTCGTGCTCCAGCACTGGGAGCGCTGAGGGTTGATGCAGCTGCAGGCTGGGCTTCAGAGGTGTCTCAGCCGTCAGTGAAATGAAAAGGATGTCACATCCTTCCCCAGGGTGGTTTGCTGGGTTGCTGTGGGAGCTGGATGAAATAACACGCAGGCAAGGAAACTGAGGAGAGCTGAAATACTCAGACATCTCTTAGCCATACAGGGCTGGTGGGCTTTACCTGAGATCCCTCTGACCTGTCTCAAGTGAGAAGGACGTTTAACTCTGGAGTCGTTCAGATGTCAGGGGAGGCCTGGCTGGATCTCCTGGAAGAGAGGGCTGCAGGGACTGCTGATTAGGAATGGTGAGCTTCTGCTGGAAGGGATGGAGCAGCTCTTTTTTTTGAGAGCTGTATTTGAACTCGGAGACCATGAGAAATGCACCTGACACGTCAACGTCCTCTCCTTTAGCTCTTGACAGTGTGTTGCCTTGGAAAAGATGCTTTCGGGGAGCTGTAACCCTTTGTCTCATCTTTGCTGCTCCCTCGGGGCTGTGTCTTCACAAGGTGATGCTGTGACCAGCTAGGAGTCTGCTTTCCATGCCACCAGGATGTTATGGAGGCTCTGAACCATAGAGTATATTCAGAAGATGCTGGGTTGGATGGCTCCTGGAGAAAATTAAACTGTTGGCCACGAAATGAAAAATATCCCCCTCCAAAGATATGAGGAAACCAGGACAGCTCTTCTGTCGACACATTATTTCCATCAGCAGTTCTGTTCTGCCCCAGCTGTTTGTTTCTAATAGGCAAAGCTGCTCTTGAGGCATTAGTTGGTGAGTTCAGGGGCTGCATTTGCTTCTTGGTCTGTGACACATTTCCAAGAATTACGTGCATTTTATGGGGCTTAAAACATTTGTTAATGAAAGAGAGAGAGAGAAAGCTGTGAGATACAATTCAGCGAGACAAGATGATGCTTTTAGTGGAGCCATTTGTGATTTCAGGGTCTGGAAGGAAGAAAAGAAATATGATGTCCTTGACTGGTGAAAGCCTTAAGTGGAGCTGGGATTAGTTGCTCGAAACTAGTGGGGCTGTTTCCAGAATGAGTTTGATGGAACTCGCTGCAAGACTGGGATGATCTCAGTGCTGCTGAAGTGCTTGGGAGCGGTAGGCAGGTCTGGGGTGTAGGACCACCACTTTGAAGGTATATATGTCTTCGCAGCTTGAGAAATTGGATTTATAGCAGTCTTTCGGCTTTATTTTTGAGCAGTCATCTTCAGGCTAGACTATAAACTGCTCGTGGACATCAAGGTCGTGGTAAAGCTCCTGCAGCTGATCAGCACATTGCCCTGAGCCTCAGTGTGTCGGAGGAGCTGTTCTGGGTGTGCTGGTCCAGAGGAAATGCAATGAGCTGAGACTGGTCTTTGGCCACAAGCTCTGGACGCTCGCACATCTGGGCTATTCACACACATTAAACCGCTTCTTGCATCCATTCTAAGCTAGCAACAGTTGAATTTGGCACTGGGCTCTGGTGGTGTAAATCACCGTCTAGAGCAGCTCATCAAGACCTTCCCCAGAGGCTCTGTGCTGAGCTCCATGACTACCGGCAGCTCCTCTGCCTGGCTGGTATGACCTCCTAAAACAACATGTCACAATGTCACCCGTCCTGGTGACTGATCCTCGCTGTGCTCCATCCCTGCGGACACTGCTCCGTGCTTCACTTCCAGCAGCACCGGGGTTTCCTAGTTGCTCAGCATGTCCTCTGTTCTCGGGGGTTATTCTGCAGCTTTCCTGCCTTCCTACAAGCTCTAGGTGGATGCAGAGCCAGAGGTCTGTGCACATCTGGGAGCTGTGCATGAACCAGAGCAGTGGCACACGTGTGGCGGGGCAGGATGTGTCCCAGAGCAGTGGCACATGCGTGGTGCCAGGACATGTGTCCTAGTGACCAGAGCTGGAGAGAAATTTGCTGTTCCATCTGTGCTGCTGACTCAGTGCCTGACGAAGTCGTTCGATTCTTTATCTAGGGCAGCTTTGCAAACCGGGTGAGCTCTTCGGGTGAGATGCACCACGTGAGGCTGGGATTACTAAACACGCTGGTGGTTGTTTGGACGGAGTATCCCAGGAGTTGTTCACTTACCCCTAACCCCATTCCGTGTCGCTGCAGTCACTGCCTGGGGAGGAGCTCCGTTTACTCGCCAGTAACAGCACGGGGCTGCTTTTCAGGGTGATTTTGCAGACTGAGCTGATGTTTGCACGGTGAAGAGCTCCACAAATCCCTCAATAAAAAGGGTGGGGGTTTGGTTATGTCTCTGGGTGCCAGCCTGAGTGTCCCGAGGGACGTCACTGTAACGCGGCAGTGGTGGATGCTGCTCTCAGGCAGTGGGTACCTGTTGTCTCTCCTGGTTTCAGTGCAGCGGTGGAGCTGAGATGCAGACTCAGGTCTGTGGTGGGGTGTGAGTTTAGCACATCCCTGATAACTACCAGTTACATCGGATTTACTGACCTTCAGCCTAGAGGAGAGAAGTTACCGCCCCCCCTGCACATTTCCAAGGCCTTTGTTTGGGGCCATAATCTGTGCTCTCAACATAAATGAAGTAATTGATGTGGCAAATGCTGGTAACAGGTTCTGGAGACTTTTTCCAGAAGAGGAGTGGATCTCTTACGTCTTTCATTCCTCATCTACCTCTCCCGAGGGTGCGGTGAGCTGCGCCCTTTTACCGCACTCAGGAGCACTGCAGTTTGTGAGGAGCAGGTAATGTCTTCTGTTAGATCAGTGTGTTATAGCTGGAGAAAGCAGACGTGCTTTTGGGCAGCATGCCTTTCAGACACAGCAGCTTTAGAGCTGAATCTCAGTTGGTCTCGTAAAAGATACTGCCTTTCCTTACAAACCTCGAATTGCTCATATCCTCAAACAGGAGTGTTTCTTTTCAAGCTGGGGAGCAGAAGGCTGTTTTCTTGCCTGCTTTCCACCACTTCAGCATCTTTTTCCCTGCAAGAGGGATTGATGTCACGTTGCTACAGCGAGGTAGTCCTGGGCTGCTGCTGCTGCTGGACGTGGCCAGGAGGGCTCTGGTGAGCTTGGTCTGCTGGGGGGGAAATGACATCTCCACATGCCCTCAGTGCCAGCATGGGCTGATGCTGTCTCCAAGAAGGTGCTCCCTTGAGCTGGCTGAGAATAACCAGGCAAAACTAAAGCAGGATTGTGTTTTCAGTCATGGCAAGCCTGGATGTGAGGTTCGCTGGAAGAGCTGCCGTGATGCAGATCTGCTGGGTGTGCTCTTGGCAGAGATACAGAGGCTGGTTCCCAGGATCTTTGGTGGCTTCTGCTTTCTTTCCGATAGAGAAAGTCACAGACCTCCATCAAGTAACAGCAGACAGGAGTAAAACAGATGGCTCCAGAGCAGGCCAGTGATATATCTGCGTGATCCCCTGTCTGTGCATACGTGCGCGGCTGGTGCCATGTGTGACCCAGCCCCATAGGGACGTTGAGCCTGGCACGTCTGGTCCAGCAGCACCGGCTCTTCCCTCTCCAGAGCTGGAGCTTGGTCCTGCCTCTCCCTTTCCATCTCTTTTTATTCCTACTATGCTTCCACTGGTGGTTCTACCCATTTCTGAGACTGCTTTTCCACCACATATGTGGTTTGCTGCTCCTTCCTATAGGATGTGAGTCAGTCGTGATCTGCGTTTAGTCCCCTTGCAGGGGCGGGCTGGCTGCACTTACACGCAGCCTATTGCTCCAGCAGGAATTTGCTTACTGGGAGCCATGTAGTCCCCCGGGTACGGGGCTGGGTGGAGGCTTAGGAAACCTGAACCTTGCTGCCATCTGCCCTGGCAGGCTGCTGGTTACCGGGTAAGTCTCTTCCCCTCTCTGTGTCTCAGATTTCCCCATCTGTACAAGAGACAATGCCACTTCCCTCTTTTGTAAAATAATTAACAACTATGGATGGAAAAAGGCTATTAAGAAGCCATGTGTTGTTAGGGCTTGGACTCTGCTTTACATTGTTGAAGGGTTGTAATTTCTTCCCTTTCTGCATGAGTATTTTGGTTGTGCTCAGAACTAAAAAAACGGAATAAGAAAAGGGAAGGGGGGAGTCTTGGACAAGGCAGCACTAAGGCCAGGAAATACGTATGGCAAAGCAGAAATTAGGGCAAAGGATATTTTGTTTTGTTGCACATTAATGTAGCTTCAAAAGCAATTAATTGAAAAAGGAGGAATTAACACATTTCGAATGCCTTTTTAATGATGCATTGAAGCCAGCAGCGTACATGCCAAATTTCACACTGGCTGCCCGTTCCAGAACCCAGTTTACAATGAACTCCTGGAAAACAGGCTGTGGGATGGAAAGGCTCTTGGCTTGCCCGCTAGCTCCTGCTCCGGCTGCAGGCTGGCAGGGCACTGAGGACAACCGAAAGGCCTTTCGGGAGCCCTGCTTCCTCTTCACCATGCTGGCTGGTGCCTTGGCACTGCTGTTCCTTGGTAGCTGCTCCGTCCCTTGCCGAATGTGCCGGGCGACAGGAGCGGGCGGCTGGGGATGCCGGCAGCAGGGTTGGCCCTGGCTCAGAGGGGCAGCACCGCAGCTCCCAGAGTGGCTATCTGGGCTGGTAGATCACCCACCCCATGTTCCTGGTCCGTGGCTTTGTTATGGGAACATTGATCTGTTGCTGGGATTAACCTCTCAGAGTTTCCAGTGGGTTGGTCTCACAGTTATTAATGAAACTGGCTGGAACTTGTGTTGACCTTGGCAGAGGCCCCAGTTGGCTTGGAGGTAACTGGCAAAAGCATAATCTCTAATTGAGTAATCCAGAGCTGGGGGAAGGGAGCGGAGGGGGTGGAAAGGCAGCAGTGCTTTGAACCGGGAGAGCCACGGCGCTCGGATGGGATGCGTAGGCGTGGAGCGCTCGGCAAGGCGCTGAGCTCGGCAGCCGCCGAGGGAATTAGCCAGCAAAAGCCAGGCGGCATCTCAGTTCCTGCACCCCGGGCTCCCTCTTGTAGAACCAGCCCTGAATTCCAGTGCCGCCCCGTGATTTATTGCTGCAGAACAATAGTGCGGAGGGGCTGGGGAGCGAAGCGAAGCTGCGAGCGTCGGCCATCCCTGGGCGCGTGTCCTCCCGTGGCCTCCAAGTCTGCGGTGTGGATCACGCTGGGCTCTCCCCTCCCCACCCGAGGCTGTTTTCCACTTGGGAAAAAGAGCTCTGGGCTTGTTACTGGGGCTTTGATGAACATCTGCAAGCGAGGACCCAGTGGCAGCGCGGGGCTGTCCTCTTGGGCCGTGTGTAGGAGAAGGAGCCGGTTCCTTGGCCGGCTGTGGCCGTGCCCACATCTGGTGGGGAGGGCTGGCTGCCAGCAAGCACCACGGGACGCCCAGGCAGAGGGATCTTGTGGAGCTGCAGGAGCATGGATGGAGAAGGGACACAGTGATCACACCAGAGCCCTGCTGCTTGCTCCAGGTTATCCACAACCCAAGTGAGATGCTGAGTCCTGTGCCAGCGCGTGGCTTGATCAGCCCTGTGAAAGGTGAGGTGCCTCAAACGACTCGCTGTGAGAAGAAAACTCTCACACTGTGAAAGGTGAAGTGCCTCAGACATCTTGCCATGAGAAGAACCATTCTCACCCTAAGAACTTTAGCATGCTCGATGCAAAGCCTGCCCACACTGCGTGGCTTCCCATCCGCTTCTTGGAGGAGCGAGCTTCTGTGGAAGTGGCTCTAACCTCAGGTCTGAGCAGTGAAATGAAACCACTTCAGTGGTTACAAACGTACCTACGTCTTTCCTGCTTTTGTCTTCCTTCCTCTGTGGAGACCAGGATTTCTTACCAACTCCCTGCAGCTGCCGTGGCTGGAGGCAGGCTGGGCTCTCCCAGTTCTCCTGAGGCTGGTGGTGCAGTTGGGCGCTCATCAGGAGCCAGTGGTGTGGGGTTGTCGAGTTCAGCAGCTGTAGGAGGATCCTCCTGCGACGTGTTTGACATCCACCCATCTGCTGTGTGGTTGCTCATGCTGTCAACTTGTGCCTGATAAAAATCCAATGGCAAAACCGATTCGATGGGTTGGGGGAGGGAGGACTTTGTGCTAGGGCAGCAATGATTCAAAGCTATTTATGGGAAGATGAGGGAGATGTTGGCATTCTCTGTCATTCCAAGCATATTTAAAAGCTGAAATATTTGCATTGTTCACGTTGTCACAGTGCAAACACTTCTGGCTGGATTGCTCCCTTCCCCTGCTTTCCTCCCAGCTCCAAAGATCGTTTCCAAATCACGGAGGATGGGTGTGAAGGTGTTGACCCCTGCTCACCTGCATGTGAATGTCAGCCTTCAGGAGCGTGTCTGCCTTGTGCAAGCTGTCTGGCTCTTGCAGCACGCCCGGAGTTCGTTGCAGTGCCTGTGCCAGGATGGCTGCGAGGGCTTGTCAGCAGCCCATGCTGTGCACCAGCTCGGGATGGGAAGCCAAGGGAACAAACAGCCAGCGGAGCGTTGTATCTGGAATGGGATGCTCCGTCCCCTGAGCACAGGCTTGTGTCAAACCCTGTTAGGCATTGCAAAGTCCTTGTGAGATGTTTGGCTCTTCCAGCTGGCCCTGGGACAAGGGATAAAGGGAAGGAGCTCTGTGATTGAGAATACAACTGATTTTATTCCGTTTTTCAGCTGAAATTCCTATGGCCAAAGAACTGAACTATGGTCAGAGACTCGGGCATGGCAGGGCAAGCCCTCGTGGGCTGTGGAAATGCTCCGAAGGCAGGATCTAAAAACTGAGCTTGACCTTTCCCAAGCTGCCTGCAGCCTGACTCTCCCCTGTCCCAGCTGCTCCAGCCTGGGGCAGTCCCCAAGCCATGGAGGACAAGCCCAAGCCGAGGCCCAGCACGGCTGGAGAAACAACGGCGAATGATGGTGCCTCAAGCGCAGGTTGTTTTTCGCACTTGCTCGGCTCATTTGCGGTGATCGACGTCCAAAACAACCTTTTAAATTGCCTTTCAAGCCGCAGCGGTGGAGAAGGGCAGCGTGATAAGGCTGGCTGCTTCTCGGGAGCCTGCTTCATCATTTACATAATTGGACTTTTCTGTTCCATTCAGTCAATATTACAAGGCTCGCGCAGTGCGACATCTCACCTGATCTGCTTGAGGGAAAGAAAGTCTCTTGACTTTGTGTTCCTCACCTCTGTAATTAGAAGAAATATCACCAGCTGTTTCTGTGAGCTGGGTGTGCTACGCGGATTCATGGAGATTTTTCTTCTCTGTCTTTGAAGCATTTGTACATGTTATATGTATCTGTATTTTTTCTTTAATAGCAAAGATTTTATGTGCTTTTTTATGTCGTGAAAACACGAGATAGCAAAAATAGTTTGCTACTTAATTTTTTCAGTCCTCGGATGGAAGTTGGGAAACGGGGTTGGTGGCACCAGTGTCCTGTGCATTGCCCCAAAGCATGGGGCCAGCGGTGCAGGGTGAGGAGAGCTGTGCTGGCTGCCGCTGCCGTCCGCCTGTGGGCAACCTGGGTTTGCACATTTGTGGTAAAAAAGAAACCTCCATCTGGGATAAATTCCAGGGAAGAGTTCAGTCCTGGTACCAAGAGTGATGTCTTGGCTATTTTCTTTTCCCGCTGCAGTTTCAGCCTGATCTTCTCTTCCCTCATCTTCTGGAAGGGGGTGTGGGTGCTGCTGGGTGCAGACCATCGCTGCAGCTCCCGCTAGATCCAGGCGCTCTCTGGGATGGAGTTTGTGGTCCTTCCCACTTCCAGGCGATCTGGCGGTTAGTGCAGGTGACAAAGCCACAGGAGGTTGTTACTAATTCACAAGCACCTACGTCTTCTTGCAGATGGCCTCGGCATCCCTGTGGGTCCTTCCTCGCCAAGAGTCTTCCTGGGGAGCGCGAGGGGTTTGGTGGGCCCAGCTCAGGTGTCTCCTCCATGGATGTACAGCACCAAGCACTTTTTTGGTGCTGTACTTTTCCATGGTTATAAAATGCAGCCCAGCCACAGTTCTGACTCACGCAACGAACGCCAGTGAGCTATGACACCGATCGGATTAATTTTGCGTGCAGTGTTTTGAGGAGGAGGGTATTTCTTGCTAAAACCTTCCTTCCTGGCACGGGGTGGAAAGCCGTGGAGGAGACGCAGCAGCAATCGATGGTGTTTGCCTGCTGCTGCTGGAGGGGACAGAGTTGGGGGAGTGATTTCAGAGATGGATTTGGCAGAGATGAGTGGCTGCTCTTTGCGCCTGTGGTGATGGAGCTGTAATAACATATTGAACATGGCAACAGCCCTTGCTAAAGCTCCGTGACTTCATGTCCGTGCTTCGTGGAGCCTCATCTCTTAACAACACCCTTAGCATCGATAACAAGAGAGGAGCTGTTGAGTGCCAAAGGGCCTAGTTATAATCGCTCGCTGAAAACCTCCTTTCTTTTTGGACCCAAACCTGCTTTTTAAACATAAAAATTCTTTGGCTGTGTTTTAGGCAGAGAACATTCAGAGGGTTTTCTGGCTTGCTCCACCACGAAATGCTCTGCAGCTTTGTGCTGCGAGGGGTGATGGACACTGGTGTGCATCGGGAATGCTGGCTGTGTGCTCGGCGAGCAGAGAGGGGTTGTTTTAGGACAAGCCGACAGGCCCTTGGCTTGTTCTGCTGCTCTCGAAAAATGTAATTCTAATTCTTGGCACCTTTTTGCAGGAGGCTAAGGAGCATGAGCGTGGCAGAGCCTGCTCCCTCTGCCCTTGGGAAAGGGCTTTTGCCCAGCAGCAGGGCTGGCTCGGGGTGGGAGCAATGTGCTCTGTGTCCCCCCCCTCCCTGGTTTGGGGAATCAACAGCAGAAGTTAGTGGGGGAGGGAAAGTGTGGGAGGAAACGACCTGAACCACCTCCTTGCAGTCCTGACCTTGATCTAGTTACTCTTTGGTCATCTCAGTGCTCTGATCGAGCATCTTCTGCATGCGCCGGTGTTCGGCCCGGCTTCTACTCCCCAAGGACTGGCAGCCCCTTTAATCCTGCACCCCATACCTTTTCCTGCGGGATGCAGGGAAGGATTGGAGCACAGGCAGTGCCAAGCAGCAGAGAAGGAGCTGGGCAGCAGATGTGGGGTTGCCCAGTGTGTGATGCCCCCTCCCCGAGGGGTTGCCCTGAGGCTGCAGAGCCCCCAGCACACGCCAGCAGTGGGTTTCTTTGCTGCCTTGGGACTTTATCACCTCTGGCTGCACAGAAACGCTTCCTGGGCTGCCTTTGAGCAACCTGCTCAGATCGCTGCCCTGCCAAGGGACACGGGACATCCCTGAGGAGCAGCAGCGATCCTTCCTGCTGAGCTCCGCTTTGGATGCTGTCCTTCCCAGGGCTGCTGAAGAACGGTCACTGAGTGCAAATCAAGCCGACCCGTGCGGCTACGTGACCAAACCAGGCACAGGCTTTTATTTCAGGCTGTTTTTCAGGTCTGTGTTATTTCCTCTGGTGCCAGCCAGCACAGGTATGACGTAGAGCAGATTGCCCCCGGCAGCTGATGCGTTTCTGCCTCGGCAGCAGAGTGGCAGATGTAAACACCGCAACATTAATGGTCTTTCAGACACTAAAAGCTACTAAAGAATAGGCAGGTATGTGTATAGAAATACAGAGCGTGCATTGTATTGATATATTGATGGCTTTCAATGTATTTGGAGAGGGATTTGTAAATTCCTGCATCCCTGAATGTTTCATGTTTGTATACTTTTTCACAGATTTTTATGCAATTTAAAAGCCTACTTTTTATATATATATATACACACACGTACACATATATATATGCTGCCTCATATACTTGTAAGCTGTTTTTTCAAAGGCTTCTTCTAGCTGTGCAGTTCAGTGATCCTGCCTTCAGCAGCCACACGGAGAAAGGCTTAACAGGCTCGAGCAAAGCTAAATATTGATTTGAGTCAATCTGGGTGCACTTGGAGACATCACTAGTGTTCATGAATACAGCATAATCGCTGATCGGAGCGGGGAAATTTCATCATAAAGGCCCCAAAAGGGAGGTTTATTATTGCTTTCTTCCAAATGCCTGAATTTTATTAGCTTCAGTCATTCTTGGCAGGGCAGTGGAATGGGATTTTATAGTTAGCAAAGGAAAAGTAAACACAGTAATCATTTCACAGCCCCGTGCCTGCCAAACCAAGATGGAAATTCCAGCCTTGGTGGGAAGTTGCTGCTTTGCTAACAGATACTAACAAATTCACTGTGGGCTTATTCTTGCTTTGGGAGCTGAGATGTTCGTTTTTCCACCGTAACGTCCTGGCCTGGAGAGGCAGAGGGGTTCTTTGTGCTCTTCTGCAGGAACAGCCCGAGCAGAGGTTGGGAGATTGAGTGACTCCCGTAACTATTTGCAGTTAGAGATGGTGCTTCTACCCTGAGCCATCGGGAGCTGCTTTATCCTGCGTTCTTGTGGGTATTTGGTCTTTCCTTGGTCAGTCTTGCTCTGACCGCAGAGCTGAGAGATGCTCAAGGAACATCACGCTTGAGACACTGTGATGGTTCCTACACCTTGAGATTGCCTCTGCCAGCTGAGTGCGGGGCAGGGGGGGAATATCATGACACAAAAAAAATACTCCAAATAAATCCAGAACTCTCATGAAAGGTTTGTTTTGCTGGGCTGGTGGAGGGCTGGGCTTATGGCTCGTGTCTAGACCAGCACCCGCCTGTGTTTCCTGCTGCTGGGGGACGTTATTTCCTCCCGCCTTCCTGCCCCTCCAGCGGTGGGGATGGTGGGGATGGCCGGTGCTGCTGCCACTCCCGGGGCTCAGGATGTGGCCTCCTGACGGAAAAGCAGGCGGAGCAGTGAAGGAAATGGCTCCTCAAACAAGCGGCGAATGTCGAGGCACCCCCTTCCACGTGTCTGCACAATTATTAGAACAATAAACCATTGAACGCAGCCGGCGGCTGGCTCTGATGGATGGTGCAGCTGATGGTGGCTTTGCACCACCCCCTGCTGCCCCGTCAGCACGTATCCTGCTCATGGTGTCTCACCTCTTGCAATGCACGAGACTGTGCCCCATTTCCCTGTGTGTCCCGGGGTGCTGTCGTAGCACCCCTGCTTGTGGGGTGCTTGGGACCATGGCTGGTGTGTATGGCTTGTATGTCCAGGAGCTATCAGGCTGCTGATGGACACCTCAGGTGGTGGAGGGCCTGGCAGAGGTGTTGTCCCCACTGTGTCACATGCAGGTGTTGGGGTGCTTTGGAGGGTGCAGGGCTAGCATCCGCTTAAAGGGGAGGTGCCAAAATGGGGGGGGGGAGAATTTAAGCAGGCATCAGTGGTGTGTTGGGGACAGATGAGGCCAGTTAAAATCCAAGACAAGCTGTTTCAAGGGAAGGGCTTTTTCTACCCCCCCAAGCCTGTTCTTTATACACTGGTTCAAAAATTTTCTGGAACATCTAAGCACCTGTGAGCCTTGGTTCCCACTTAGACAAGTTTTCCTGTGCAGCCACCTTGAAATGGAAGTTGGATCACCTTTGATTCCTGTTGAAAATGTTGCTTGTTCT
Source organism: Eurystomus gularis (assembly GCA_013400335.1). NCBI lineage: Eukaryota > Metazoa > Chordata > Aves > Coraciiformes > Coraciidae > Eurystomus > Eurystomus gularis. Next base: position 466,134 of record VZZY01024567.1, on the reverse strand, counting down.
TTTGGTCTCAGGTTCACCAGGGACCCCTGTCTGCTTCCAGGCCGCTCTGTTGAGAGCTCAAGTGTGTGTGTGAGGCTTGTGAGACACATGTGTGTGTGTACTGAGATGTTCTGATAGAAGTAAAGAGACTTCGCTGATTAAAGTTGAACTTTTGGGATCTTACCAGATTTTGGGGGCAGGGGAAGTCTTTGGACTGTTGCCATTCAGTCTGGTTTTCTTGCAGTCTTAGAATTTCTGTTTTTTACAGATGAAGGGTAATTGATGTCCCACTGACCCTAAAGACAACAGAGCAATGGCATCCATTGGCAGCGGGAGCTGGGTGGATTGCTGGAGGAGCAGTAGCTCTCGGTTTTTGAGCTGACGCAGTTGGAAGAGGAGCTGCTGGGAACGAGCAGGAGTTCGTTTCTGGGACCCATCAGCCTGTGCTCCATGTTTTAGGAGTCCCCAGGGGGTTGTTGGTGATCCTGGCTTGCTGCAGTGGCTCTTGCATGTAAGAGGAGGTTTGTGTTGGTCCAACCGCACGCCTCAGCCGCTGCTCAAACCATCTTAGTATTTCCTTTCTCCATCAGTCAGGCTCCTTCTCAGTAGGCAGCTCAATCTCCAGGATTGGGGAAAAATAATTTGGGTGGTGGTTGTGTAGGGAGAACGGAGGGAAGGAGCACGAGCAGCCTGTAGGTATATCTTCCTGTGGCGGTGGTTAAATAGAGCTGTCTTCATTCATTCATTCCCTTCCCTCCCCTCTAAATCTGATGCCCCTTCAAGGCGGTATCAATGCCGTGTGCCGCCGCTGATTAACTCCTGACAAATCCTCTCTCGACAGGGCCCTGCCCTGAATGGACCCCACTTGGATTTGCATGGCTGAGGAGTCCCCGCTGCTCCTCTGCCTCCTTCCTCCTCCCTGGCAATAGGAGGAAATTTAAATGTTTCTGAAGAGCGACATTTCCATTTCAAAAGCAGTTCGCTCAAGTGCGTCTGGAGTGGGATTTCTCTCCCCCCCACTCCTCTCTGAATGGGAGCTTTAGAAGTCTCATTTCCTCTGCTTGATAACACCACGCTGAGAAGGGCTTTTGTCTTTTCATTTCCCCTCAATTTTTTATTTTTCAATAAGTGAGTTTTGTAGAAGCTGCTGTGGTGGATTTTCCATGTGCTGGAGGATGCACCTGGTGTCACCCAGTGAATGAGCTGGAGCTTCCTAGGGTGCAGGGCAGGACCTGCTCCCCAGCCGCAGGCACCAACCTGGGAGAACCTTTCAGTCGCCTGGCCAAGGCTTCTGCCAGCAGACCAGGAGGTTTGCTGGGCACATCCAGGCTGTGGAGCACTGTGCTGCTCTTCCCAACCATCCAAGCACAGGCTGATGTGTCCCAGCACCCGTGGGCAGCACTGGGTGGGGGTGGTGCTGAGCCTGGCTCAGGATTTGGCCCCATATTCACAACACAGGATGCTGTGGTATCTTTAATCATGTTGTTGTTGTTGCCCACCTGCTTTTTGGCTGGTGTAGCTCTAGCAGTCAGGGTGGAATTATGGGTTTTTTACTGCGATGGTTTGTGGAGGGCAGATGCAGTGGCCTGGCTCCCCATTCTGCAGGACTAACGAAGCTGATGCGGGTGCTGTCACCTTTGTGTGATGGCATTGTCCCCCTGTACTCGGCACTGGGGAGGCCACATCTCAAATCCTGGGGTCAGTTTTGGACCCCTGACTCCAAGAAGGACATTGAGGGGCTGGAGCGTGTCCAGGGAAGGCTAGGGAAGATGGTGAAAGGTCTAGAGCACAAATCTGGTGAGGAGCAGCTGAGGGACCTGGGGGTGTTGAGCCTGGAGAAAAAGAGGCTCAGGGGAGACCTTCTCGTTCTCCAGAACTCCCTGAAAGGAGGTTGGAACTAGGTGAGGTCGAACTCTTCTCCCAAGGAACAAGTGATAGGACAAGAGGAAACAGCCTCAAGTTGTCAGGTAAGGTTTAGTTAAGATATTAAGACAAATTTCTTCCCTGAAAGGGCTGTCCCAGGCTGCCCCAGGCAGTGGTGGAGTCCCCACCCCTGGAGGGGTTTCAAAGCTGTGGAGATGTGGTGCTGAGGGACATGGTTTAGTGGTGGATTTGGCAGTGCTGGGTTAATGGTTGAAGGTCTTTTCCAACCTAAGCAATTTTATGATTTGTGCTGGTCCCTTGACTACTGAGTAGAATAAAAGTAGGTATTTTTTTCTGCGTAGGCCTTTTTTACAAAAGGCAAACTCTGTCATGCCTTTAGCATGGCACCTAGGACTTGAGAGAAGGGCTTTCTTGGGAACCAGCTGGGATTTGGCAGGGACTGTTCTAGCATCCTCAAATCTGCGGGAATATGCCTGCAGGGATTAATGTGGACCTTAACTCTACCAGTGCTGGAAAGACTCGGACCCTGCTTTACTGCATGTGACAGTTGAAAGAGGATGGGTGGTGCAAAAAAATCCGAAAAATTAAAATAACGGTGGGAGGCTAAAGCTGTCAAAGGTAGGTGTCAAAGGAGGTGTTATGTTCCCCGGGGGTTTGTGGGGTGGGGTGACAGGGTGCTTCCCAGGCTGCTGGAGGAGGTTTGGCAGCTGGGCACTGTCTGGAAGGGGACCCCTCTTGCCTCCCTGGGAGTCTTCCTAAAGAAATTTCTTGAGCAGCAGGTACAGGGAGAAATGCAAAAGCAGGAGAGGGTCACGGTCACATGATGCCACCTCCCGCCTTTCCATGGAAGATCGTGGCAATTACTCAGAGGTTCCTGGGAAAGCTGCCTGAAGTTGGTCGGCTCCAAGGAAGGTGGTGGTGGCTTGAGCCCCAGCGAGCGGCTGCTTTGCTGCGAGGAGCGGTGGCTGGCTCTGCATGAGCACCCCCGTTACCTTTAGGATGTGGTTCTGCGAAGCCGGGAGGTGCTAACCCCGCTGCCCTGGCCCAGCGCCAAACTGGGCAATTAAAAATTCCCCTCCCTGGCTTCACGCTTAATGTAATCAGAGGCGTTTTTCCACACTGAGCTCCTTTTTAAGAGACATCAAACAAGCGCTTTCCTCCCCCCTGGTTTGTTCATGCCTTTCGGTGAGATCGGGGCAGCCCCCTCCTTCTGGCCTCCATCAGCCCAAGGCCTGTGTTAGTCCCTCAGGTTGTGGCTTTGACTATCCTGGAGCAGGACTTGGACGTGCTCTTAAGCCATTCTGAGCCTGGTACCTTTTTCATGTGAGCCTTTGCCTCCCCAGCACTGTAATTCCGTGGTGGTTGAGTTTGTGAAGGGGAGCTGGGGATGTTCAGATTTGGGTGCTGCAGTATGAGAAAGACATTGAGGTGCCAGAGCGCACGTAGAGAAGGGCAACGAAGCTGGTGAGGAGTCTGGAGAAGATGCCTTCTGAGGAGTGGCTGAGGGAACTAGGATTGTTTAGTCTGGAGAAGAGAAGGGAGAGGGGAGACCTTAGTGCTCTTTACGTGAAAGCAGGTTGTAGAGAGGTGGGTGTTTGTTTCTTCTCCCAAGTAACTAGTGATAGGGTGAGAGGAAATGGGTGCAAGTTGTGCCAGGGAAAGTTTAGGCTGGATGTTAGGAAAAATTCTTTAGTGAAAGAGTGGTCATGCATGGGAACAGGCTGCCCAGGGAAGTGGTGGAGTCACCATCCATGGAGGTGTTCAAAAGATGTAGACATGGCACTTCGTGTTATGGTTTAGTGGTCATGGTAGTGTTGGGTTTGGTGACTGGACTTGATGATCTTAGAGATCTTTTTGAACCTTTATGGTTCTATGTAGGGCTGAGGTGGCGTGTTACAGGAACAATGATGTTCTTGGCAGTGCGTTGTTTGGGGCAACATCAGCACAAGTGAAATGATGCTCTGGGTTGGCTGCTGGCTGCCCAAATTATCAAAAGAACATTAAAGTTGCAGATGGAGGCTTGGAAGAGTTTGCTGCTCTACAGGCCACTTTGGCAACATGAATTGCTGAAGACAAAGCTGATTTTATTTAACTTTTTTTGAAATAAACCTGTGACTTCATGCGAAAGCCAGTGAAATTCCTTTCCCCTCCAATTCAGCTTATTTGTCCTCCCCCCTATTTGCTGAAAGCATCAGAATGTTGTCTGTTCAGTGCTCAGGACAAGCTCCATCTCATGCCGAGCAGGTCACTGGCTGCTTTACTTCATTCTTATCACTCAGTGGGTGGTCTCAGGCTTTACCTTCGGTCCAAACCGCGACTCCTGCCGTTATTCACATCTCTTTTAGGACACTTGCTGTTGGCCAAGAGCACTCCACACATGCTGGTGAGGTCCTTCCAGCTCAGCTCTTTCCTTTGCAGGAGTATGGGCAGAGCACGATACCTGACCCAGAGCTCCCCGGGACCTCACTTCACTCACCTGTTCAGTTCAAAGTCATTCCCCTAGGCAAGCACAAAAATGAGATTTTGATTATTTTTTTTTTAAACTTGGACACTTCTTCAGAGTTAACAAAAAGCGAGTCACTGGCACAGAGTATTCTTGCCAGATGTATCAACTGCACTGAAGATGCTCGAAGAAAAGGTTCCCAGAATCTTTCTGACCGTTGCAGAAAGGCCTGTTTATCTGTAAACTTGTTCTTGGAAGCGGCAGAGTTGTTTTGGCTGGAATACACTATTTAGGAAAAAAAAAAAAGAAAAAAGCCTAAAAATGCCTGAAGCAGATCTTCAGCGTGGAAAACTTCAGCCCAGACAGTTAAAGGTTTAACAAACTTAGGGTCAACTGGAAATCCAGCAGTGCAGAATAGGCGACGCTGGGCAACACTTGAGGAGAGGTGGAGAGGTTAGCTCCTCGTTGTAAGGAGTAGATGTTCTAAGGTGAGAATTCATCGCTCCGGCCAAGTCAGCAGGGAACATCCACGTTCAGTGCAATTATTATCCACTAATGGGGAAACACGGGAAGGTAATGAAAGGCGCAGCATCCCAATGCCTTGGGCTTCCGTGGGACTTTGCCTGAGGCAGGATTTCTGGATGGGACCCGTTATTCGAGGCTGCCTCAGGGTCCATCAGCCGTGTTTGCTAATGCTTCTGTAATATCCTGAGATCCAGAGGCAGCATCTGTGCGGGGGAACGCTGTGGAACGGCTTTTTTCAGCACAAGCGAGTTTTGCAAGACCAGATACTAGGCTTTGGTTCGTGTGTTCAACTGCAGTGCTCACAGGCGAGGTTTTACCACCCTCGTAAATCTGCTGGTGGGGGTGGGGAAGGAGGGTCAGCATTTGGTACTGGTTTTGCAATTAAATTGCTTCAAGCTGTTGAAACATAGGGGAAGTTTTTTGACCTACTTTCGTGCAAGCTTAGAAATTGTTGGGATGTTTTCAGCCCTGGCTGCGTGGAATTCAGCCGGATTACAGGGGAAAGGAATTTTGTGGGCCTTGTCATAAAGTCGCAGATTTATTTTTAAAAACTGAAATTAAAGCATCAGGTTTGTCTTCAGACAGCTCCTTGCTCTCCAGCTTCATGAACCCCCAGGAGAGCACGCGCTGGGCTGCACCCAGTGAACACGAGCCCCGTTTTGCTCATCCCCCTCCCTACATGTGCCATGGGGATGGAGGCAGAAGGAGGGTGATGCCTTGGTCCACGGCATCCCTTGGGAGCACTGGTTGGCCTTGTGTTACCAACACGTGCATCTACACCCCATTTTGGCAGCCCTTCGGGCGGCCGCAGGGCTGTGGCCCAGCCGAGAGCCGGCGGTGTTGAGGAATGAAAGCCCCGTTTGAAGGGTTGGGTTGCTGAAAGAGCCATTAGCGCAGCAGATGGTGACGAACAAAGGACTTGCAATAACTCCATGTACTTTTCACTGCTCAGGCTCCCTGACTTGGTACTTGCGTATCTCCCTGGGGAAATGAGATGTTCGTTTTCAGCCCCTTTGGCTTTTTTACCCCCATCGGCTCTGTCGTCTTTGGGCTGCTGACACATCAGAATGTGTTGGACGTTTTTTCCAATTAAAAATAAAAATTCCTTTGGTCTGTTTGGCCCGTTTAAGAGTGTTACATGCGTGTTTTTACTATAAAAGCCGATGGATGGTGGTGTGGGGTGTTGGCTCTCCTGCTGGGTTTTCATCCCAAGGTGTGTGGGAAAGGCCCGGGGCTCTGCTAGGATGTGCAGTGCTGCTCAGCTGATGGTTCCTGAACCAAGAGGAGAGGACGAGCTGCTGTCTCTCTGCATAGACAAGCTTTGGGGAGTGCTCTTGGTTGCTGGAGTTCAGTGATGCTCACTGGCTCTGGGGTGGTGGAGGCATCTTCACAGGCAGGCCACCCTGATCACAAGCCCACCTTTTGTTCATGGCTTTTTTTGTGGTGGGGGAATTAAATTGAGCACAATTTGAGCAGCCCCAGTCCATCTGGCCCTCTTTGGCAATCTTCTCCAGCTTGCGAGGACGGGAGATGTGCGGGTGGGCAGGAATTGGAGATAACGCCTCTTAATCCCTCCTGCTGCTCCAGGAACAAACGATGCTGTCGACTGGTAATTAGAAAGTGAGCAGAGTGTGGAAGGGGGGGACGTCAGCATCCCCAGATCTCCATCCTGGGCTTGGGGGAACATCACTAATCTGGTGTACAAAAGCAGAAAGAGACCAGGACTTACCGGGGATGATATGCAGGGCAGACACTGGTGCTGTGCTAGGGATCCTGAAGGTCATCCCAAGCGAGCAACTCTGTATGCACCAGTGCCACACGGGTGCTGACTGGGCGCGTGGAGGCTTTGAAGCTCCACCAGTGTGGTTTTGAAGAGGCAGCTGGTGTAGTCAGGGATCAGAAAGGTCAAAACACGTTTTGCAGCAAGAGTTAGGTGCAGATGGAGCAGAGCTATCCCTCTGCCTTCTCCTGAAGGTGGGAAGCAGCCAAGAAAAACCTCCTTCATGGAGGCTGGGCTGCATCCAGCTGTAGGTGCTGGGCTGATGTATAGCATGGATGCCCTTCTCCATCCCACCAGCTTCCATGAGCTCCCAGGGAGCACTGAGAAGTGGATCAGTAATGTAAAATAAGAGGTGATGGTCTTGTGCAGGTTCAAGCATGTCCTGGAACAGAGTTGGGGTTCTTACCATCTCTTCTCTTGTGGACCCAGTTGCTGGTGTGTCTGAAGGCAGGGACGTTGAATTTATCCAGAGGTTTATTTGCTCTTCAGGGTATCACCAGGCTGTTGGCTTATCCTTTTCTATCTTCTCTTTCTCCCATGTTTGTAGAGCGACTGCCTAGCAGCGTGGAGCAGGCTCGCTCTGTTAATGTTATCTATGTTAGGAATAGAAGCATATAGAAGAAACCCACCCCCAAATCCTGGCCTTGCTCTTTGATAGACTCCTGGGTGATAATTGTTTTCTTCAGTGCCAGCATCTCCTCTTGCTGCGGGAAGTTTCTGCAGCCTCTGCCCCCCACTCGCCCACCCTTGTTATCATACAAATCACATAATAATAAGGGCAGGGATAAACAGGAACTACAGTCGCTGTTAGCCGTGTATAAAAACAAATCACATGGAAACAGTGTAATTACTGAGAAAATATCAACTTGAGTAATGCAGTAATTGTTTTCCTCCCTCCAGCAGATTTATTCCAGCTCTCCCGCCTCACGCTGGTTTTGAAGTCTGTGACTTCACGTTAGTAAGAAGAATTTCACGTTTCACGCTGCCCTTGTTCAGAGGAGCTGGAGCAGAGGATTATGTTTTGAGCGGCTTCTTGCGAGTGCTGGGAAGCAGAGCACTAGTTAAAGTGTCTCTGCCCATTAGAGCCCACCCCACGCTCTGGGTGGACTCTGCTCTTTGCAAACCTCTTTTCAACCCATTTAGAAGAGGGGCCTCTTCATGCTGTGCGTTAATCTGGGAGCTCTGCTTTTTGGACTTCACCGTTGCATGGGCAAGATTTTTTTTTTTTTTTTTTTAGCCTTCAGTTTTGGTTTTTCCTACCTCTTGCTGCTTGTTATTTCCTTTATTTAGAGAGAAGCTTGTGAAATGACAGTGACCAGTAATTTGAGGTCTAGGGATGCTGCTTCTCTCTATTGCTATAATCATCTCCTGATACCAGATGATGATGGTTTTTGTGCTGTGACTTGCAGCTCTTCCCCTTACTCAGCTTTTCTGCTCTTCTACTTCAGATTCTGCAAGGTAAGAAGATAAAAATGTGTCAGAAACCAGGTTTCCAAAGGGGTTTGTGCCAAATAGGAGTTTAAAGGTGCCCTGTCTTGCATATTGGCAGACATGAGATAGTATCTTTTGCTTCAAGCGCTCACAGACAAGTCTTTATCTCCTGTGTTTTTGGCAGGTAGCTTGACTTCCTTTAGAAAATCTTACCCATTTACAAGCCACTACCACTTCCCCTTGCCATGCCTTAATCTGAACGAGATTTTTATGAGCACCTAATTTATCTTTTGCTCCTCGTGGTTGTCCTGCTCCTCTTGGCTTGAAAAAAAAACCCCAAACCACCAGAAACCCCCAAAACCCCCACTTGATTGTGGAGAACACAAAGCCTTCTCTCTGCAGCAGACTGACCATTTTTCGTGTCTAATGCTGAGGAAGTAAAACAAGACAGGGTTTTCTCTTGGGGATTCTCCAGAAACCTTTGATGTTCTAGTTTCTCTTCTGAATGGATGCTGGAAACAAGCAGCTTAGTTTTCTGGTGCCTTTGTGCTCTTAGGACACAGGACAGTAAGGAAGGGGTTTCAGGTTGCTCCTTTGCTTTCTGTCCCTTGATGGCAGCAGTGGGAAGGGCGTTGCCTTCAGGCTGCACCCAGCAGTTGGTTCCTCTCTGGCTGTCTTGATGTCTCCTTCAGCTAGAGCAGGGATTAGCAGGAAAGAGAAGGAGGAAGGCACCAGTGAAGGATGCTGGTGTCCTGGGACATGGCCATTTTGTCGGGAAACATCCTCTTTTGCCTCCCATTGTTCCAGCTTTGCTGTGGATGAGGTTGCCTATCCCTTTACAGAGGGAAATAGGGCAGGGCTCATTTTAGCACAGCTCTGCCAGACAGGGACCACCTTTGGAGCCAGGTCTCCTGTCTTTCTGTCTTCCTAGGAGGGAGCTCCCTATGTTTCATCTCCACCAGCAGCAGGGTGGACTGCCTGCGTGGTTCTGCTTCATGGGAAGCAGATGCTATCAAGATGCTGAACAGTACCAAGGTGACATCTGTGCGCTCACCACATTTGGTATGAGCTGCAACATGGCCAGTGACCAATGCAGGGCCATCATTGGTGTGCCCTGCTAGATGGAGGAGCACAGAGGGGTCCATGCTGTCCCAGTGCCACCAAGCTCCCATCGTGTCCCTCTCACCCCCACAGAAGGACCAGCCTGGGGAGAGGGTTAATGAGTAACCCTGGCTGGTCACTGGTGGCTGTGAATCTGCATGGAGGGGAGGACCCTCAGCACCAGTTGGTGCAGAACAATGTTGGCTTTGTCTGAAGGTGCAGGGCTGCTGTAATGAAGGTAGTAAAGTTACGTGAACTTCTCCACTTGTTTGCCTCCGTCCCGTCCCCAGCAGCTGCAGCGTGCTGGCCGCCCAGCCTGGCAGCGGTTTATGGTTACAAACCAAGCGGCAGCTTCTCTTCCTGTCCCCTCCAGCAGAAGAAATCCACCCGCTCGCTAAGCAAATGAATAGATAAACTTTTAATTAAGGTGTTGGGTAACTGCCAGAGAGGAACGTCCCGGGTCAGGGGAGGCTGTTGGCGTGCCCTGATCCCCATCTGCATGGCTAGTGGCTATTAAACAGCTGCTTCATCTCACGTGCATTTATCAGTGGTGGGCAAACCCACCACTTGCAACTTGTGTTTATAGGAGATAGGCTCCTTCGTTTGGAGCTGGAGAGCTGAAAGGTGATGTGCGAGTGAGGCATCGTGGCTCCAGGATGCTCCTGGGATACCAGCTCGTTGGGCTCAGTGGTGGTGTTGCATTGCTGGAGGCGAAGCTGAATATTTTGATGTGTTTTCCCTCTGCCTCCAACTAGTGATCGTTAGAGCTGCTCCCTGTGATGGCCATGAGGTCATACTGATCGGTCTGGTCTGACTTGAAGGGTCTTGTTTTGCTGGGAGCCTCTCTGCCTGGAATTTGCAAAAAGCTGATTTTTAGCAGTTCAGTCTATTTTAATCTCAGCTGACCTCACCTATCCCATTTCTCTCCATTTCTGGGTGGATATGCACGACATCAACACTGGGAGCTCCTCCAGAATTTAACAAGAGATGGAGGAGGACCTCCATGACTGAGATGGAGCCTCTTTCATTCTGGGGGCTGCCTTTGTAGCCCATTCTCTTTCAGCATGCTTAGTCCCATTCTTCCCTCCGGCATGGCTGTGGCACTGTCAGAAGAGGACGTGTCTGTGGCTACTTCATTTTTGCGGAGAAGATGCAGCCTTGAGCTGGCTGCTGAGATGTGAAGGAATGGTCCTGCCAGGAGCTCCTAGAAATGGATGGGTTTATTGATCCTGTAGGAATGTGGATAGCACTGGAGGTGGTGGGAGCCTCCAAGGCTTTGGCAGGAGGAAACGCTGCTGTCATGTCCCTGGGAGACTAACCTGGTGCTCTCTGGAGATGCTGAAGGTTGCGGAGCACTGTGATGATGTGATCTGGCAGCTGGTNGTGTCTCAGAGGTCTGGGAATGGCCCAGGGAACTGTGGCAGCTGTCATGGGAAGATGAGAGAAGGATCCAAAGTCTTCTGGGAAAGAGCTGACCTGGTTGTTTTATGCTCTCCAGGATCGTGGCCTGCCTGGCAAACTGGAACCTGTGTCTCCCGTGAGCCCTGCTCACCCTGACGCCGAGCTGGACCTGCTGCCAGCCCGGCTGTCGAAGGAGGAGCTCATACAGAACATGGACCGCGTGGACCGCGAGATCACCATGGTGGAGCAGCAGATCTCCAAGCTGAAGAAGAAGCAGGTAAGAGGCTGTGGTCCGGAGAGGAGCACATGTCCGCTCTCCTGCGTGCTGCCGTACGCCCCATCCTTGCCCATGAGTGACCACAGAGGGGAAGTGGCAGTGCCAGTGCCACCAGGATGGTCTGGGTCCATGCTCTCTGTCGTGACATGGAGCAGTTGCTGCTCTGCTGGCAGTTTGGAGCTGGTAGGTACAAGATGAGGGAGCTTTGGAAACCCAGCTTGTGGGTGCTTTTGCATGTCAGAGTATGTTAAAGGGAGAAAAGTCTGTCCTTGGTGACTTTCCCATGGTCATGCAAGCAATCAGTGGCAGAGCTGGAAGTGCAGCCTGGCTTACCCGAGCTGGGTGTAGACCCCAGCGTTAGCACAAGGTCTTTTCTTTTTCCTTTCCAGCAATTGTCTCTCCCCAGTGCTGTTGCTGCCTCTATTGTAGTACTGGGCTGTCTTAAACATCACTGTGATTTTCTGATGGCACTTCCTGCTCATCCAGTCCCCTTCTCCAGGACTTTGTAGCTCTGCTGCATGTGGTCCAACCCCGGTCAGGGCTGCGCCTGAGCCAGGGATTTCAATCTGATCTTCTCAGTTAGTGCTTTACCCCTGCACAAGAGCCGCCCCCAGCAGAATGGTCGCCTGCTCCATGTTGCTGTGTATACAATGACCATAAACCCTTTAAGAGATAAATGTGACAAAACCTTGGGGGACATCTGTGAAAAAACTCACAGAATTAAAGGCTTTCACTTCCTAATGCAAATCACTTCTCTCTGCCTTTCTCTTACCAATTGTTTTATTTCCTTTGCTTGGGGCTGGTTTCTAAACTCCCTGTTGGCTGCTAATCCCAGACTGCCCTAGAGGAACGACCTCTCCCAAAGGATGTGCAGCAGAAATTGGGGAATGGAGCAAAACCTCTATTTGGGCAGTTGGATGGGGCAGGCACTCCTGGAAGATGACCATGCAGTTGACCTTCCTCCTCATCAGATCTATATTTTTCCATACCAGATACTATCACTTTCTTTCCTGCAAGATGAACCAGGATATTTTGGTTTTCTTTTCAAACAAATGAAATATTTAATGGTTTAATTAATGTGAAGGACCACGTTTGTGTGTTGCTTTTTTACCTGCAGAGGTATCGGAGTGCTAAGGAGAGAGCCAAGAGTGGGCAGGAGCAGCTGTGCTGGGGTGTGAGGAAGCAGCCCTATGTGCAGCTTGCAGGGGCCAAAGGAACATCTGGAGTGATGGAAACCACAGAAATTCCTCTTGCAGGGTTTGGTGGGATCTGGGTGAAGCCAACTCTTCCCCTCTCCCTTCTAGGAAGCTCAAATAAAATCTTGGTGTCCTTTCACCTGGCAGTCTGGCTGCTGGTCCATGGCTTTAACTCATATTTGAGGAAGAAGGTGCAAGGCATAGTCATTTCCCACTATGGAGAAGGGCTTCCAGAGTGGGATGTGTACCTGGCATGGCGGTGAAGGTCCCTCTCATGGCAACTGGGAGGACTGGCAGCTCTTCCCGTCCACTGCCTGACTTTTCAGAGATGCTGAGGAGCTGCGTTGAAGCTGATGGGAGCAGCATATGCTCCTTGCCGTTAAAATCAAGCTGTCCTTCCGTAAGGAAATGGGTTTTTTATTGTTGGCTGCTTGTTTGCTGTATTTCATCCCTCTGAACGAATTTTATGATTCTTCCTCTCCACAAAAATGCTGTGCTGAGTGGAGGTGAAAGTGGCTGTTGGCAGTAAAAGCATCTCCTCCCCTCTTTTTTATTTTTAAAATTTTTTTAATTTGTTTTGGCACGTGGTGGCAAAGTCATTTGGTAGCAAATCCCACCCCTCAACACAGGATCCTTCCCCAGCCTCGTCCTTCAGCAGAGCTGGCACATCTGGGAGGAAGCATTTTCTGGGGGGGTTTCCTGTCTGAGATGCTCCAGGAACGTTTTGTCCATCTGTGCATCTGAGCTGTCAGTGCAGGAGAAAGATGAGCGAGGGAAAGCGATCAGCCTGAAACAGATCCGGCTCCTGCAGGGACAGCCGGCGGAGCAGGGCAGGAATCGTACGCAGCCGGAATATCCTAATGCTTTTCCCCTCTGTCTCTGGGAGGCCTTCTCAGGGTAATTAAATACATTTGTATGGAAAGGCTGTGCAAAAAAAATTCCCAACCCAACCCCAGTCCACCACCTCTCTCTTTTTGGCTGCTCCAGAAAAGGCAAGGAAGGCTCAGCCTGGACTTTGCAAGAAGCAAATGTCTTCAGCAAGCTGAGAAACCTTCCCCAAGCCCTGCGCACCCCTGGCAGGAGGCCACCTCTGTCAGCCGGCCCCCGCTCATTCATGTGCCATATGTGCTTAAATCTCTCCCCGAGTCCTCTCTCCCCCTCTTCCTGACGGGGAAGGATAATCCTTATGCATTTATTCCTGGCAGCGGTACCGGGGAACTGAAGGAGAAATCAACTGCTGGGCTGCTCTCCGCAGTGGTGCCTGAGCAGCCCTGGGCACCGAGCACAGCGAAGGGCTCTCTGGGAGTACAACACTCCCACCTGGTGATGGAGGTGGAGCTGGCTGGGTGGAAGGCTCCAGGGCTTCCCCTTCCACCTCTGTCCTGGCTGAGTTTCCTCTGTTCTTCCCTCGGCTCTTTGGAAGTGGTTTTTGGAGATGTCCTGTGGCTGGAAGCCCTCTGCTCTCCCCTGGGCAGGTGAAGCATCCTGGTACCCAGGAGATTGCTGCCTGACACAAGGCAGCATGGCTGCTGGGTGTGTAACGACCTTGGCTTCATCAGGCAGGTGCCTTCAGCACGGGAGCTGGTACATGCGGGGATGGGGTCTTCCTGAAATGTCACCACGTTCCTGCCAGCACTGCGGGCTCTGATCGCAGCATGTGGTCCAGCCAAAGGGACCCCTACCTGGAGAGCACACCTCCTCCACTGGGGAACGGGCTGGTCTGTGGGTGCTGCAGGAGCCAGGGCTATGGCTAAGATGACATCTTGCATCCCTCCAACATTGCTGTGCTGTCTTTCATCTGGAGAGAAGAAGGGGCTTTTGGGCAGCCACTGCTGGGAGTGGGGAGGGAGAGGGAGCGTGGAGCTGTCAAGACTCATCTCTCATCCTTCTTCTCTCCCTGTAAAGGTCACAGTCCCAGCCTAGCTTTTGTGGCAGACCTTTAAGAAATCTATTTTGTCCGTGTCTGGGAACCCTGACCTATTTTGCTTTGCCATTTCCCACAGCTCCCAGGGGTAGCTGTCATGGGCTGGACCTGCTGTGGTCAGGTGTGGTGCCTGCAGACCCTGCCTGCATCCTTACCTCTACCACCTGGCCCTTTAATAACCATACCGTGTTACACCACAGAGAGTACAGTTTAATTCTCTGCTGTATTTCAGCTATAATTAGATTTGTATTTTTTTCTTCTAACGAGCTGCTTTTAATGAGCCTCCACTTACTGGCAAACTTTCATTTCCTGATACACCATCGAATCCTCTTGCCTGAAATCACTTACAACACCCGACTGCTTTGCAGAATTTTCGTGGGTTTCCAGAACAATGTAGCCAAGTTTCTGACATTATTTTTTTGTTACCCAGTTTGGGTTCTTTTTTCCCAACAGAAGTAGAGGATTTGACTGATCCCTTTTGGTGACTCTTTCTTTGGAGTTCCTGGAGTTTAGGGCATGGGAGGAGGATGTCTGATAGGGTGTCTTAGGACACCGAGCAGGTGTCTGGAGGTGCTGCTTCCATACTGGGGCTGACGCTGAGAACTGCTTCACAGCCTGTGGTTGCAGCCATGGCTTCCCAAATTGCTCTGGTCCCATTTGCATGGTGCTGTGAGTTGGGCCATCTGAGAAACAGCCGTGGTTGAGAAGAGAAGGGAGCTTGGGGGCTGTTTCATGCATGGTTGGAGCCTTTGGCATGCTGTGATGGTGCAGCTCTGTGGGCAGGGAGGGATGGATGGATGGATCCATGGATCCACACGGTGCTGGGAAGGGTTCATCCCCTTCCAGGGTGCAGATGGTCCAAGCTGTTTCCTGGCCATCCTCACACATGGCTGGAGTACCCCTTAGGTTAAGACCCTAAGATGAGTGTGCTGATGCCAACATGTGGAGCCCAGGCTCCCCTACCTCTGCCAGAGCCTGCTCCCTGGACAGGACAGTGCTCAGCTGGCTGGCTGGCAATGGTGGCATTTTTTTGGCTGTATCTGTGTTCCTGTACAGGGAAAAGCAGCAGCATAGGGAAAAGATGTCCACCTGTGGGGAGGTGGACCGAATGGTAGCTTCGTCCATTGAAACACATTTAAGGGGTGTGAGGTTTTTTTCAGCCAAGCCAGTAGACCTATCTGGGTGCTTAAGTGTCTTCTTGGACTGCATCCTACAGCCCTAGTGTTGCTAAAGGGGTCGTCAGTAGGACCAGAGGTGTTCTGGAGGAGGAAGAGATGCCCACCTTCTTGGACCACCAGACACCGCTGTCTCTAGGAGGACAGTGGTGTGCTTGCCTCTGGTGCAAGCCAATCACTTTTTATTCTAGTACAAGACTCACTCGCTTTTCCCCTCGCTTCAACAGGGGATGCTTTAGCTGCAGGGAAAAAATAGACAAAGATTTGGAGATTCAGAGCCGAGCAGTGAAAAACCATAGGCGTTTTTGAGAACCACTCCTCTGCCGTGCCTGTGCTGCCCCGCAGCTGCCGTGCGCGGCGTGTGCTCTCCCTCCTCACAGGGAGCCAGTGGCCTCAGAAGGAGCCTGGAGGAATCTGCTATTTCTTCTTTCGGCTGAATGGTTCCTCAAACTAACTGGAAGGGCTCAGATGTCTCCTCCTGGCTTGCACCCATCAGGAGAGCTGGAGGCGCAGGTCATACGTTCAGTACACCCACTGGCCACGGTGATATTCAAAAGCACTCTCTTAAATCCACTAGTTTATAATTAATGTTCCATGTCCCAACCGCCGCACAGGTTGGTAGGAACACACTAAAAGGTCAGTGATCTCCACAGGTGCGTACATGGACGTGCTCCCTTCTGCTTTCCATCTCCCGAGGGGGTAGTTGGCCTTTGAGCCAGGTTTGGGGCCGAGTGCATTTTACTGCATGTGTAGTGAGGACGTGGTGGATGTGCTGGTGGAGCAGCTCTTGGGCTCCTGGGTGTTTCTGCTGTGAGTGGGTGTGAAGGTCAGGATGAGATGCACAGCTTGGGTTGCACAGCTTGTACCAGCACAGGCAGACATGTGGAACTGGAGGGGACAGCACAGTGTATTTTTGCATGGAGCTGCTGCACCTCAAAGCCCAGATACCATGAAATGTGGAGCTGTGGCAACGCAGTAAAGACAGTAAGAAAGCCAAAGAGCCAGCCAGGTGAGGTTCTTGGAACTGTTGTCTGTGAGGGCAGGACACCCAGCTGATGGCCATCCACATTTACTGGGCTTTCTCTAGTTGGAGCCTGGATTTTGGTGGTTTCTGCTCAGGACACCTTGTCCTGTGTGAAGGGAGGGGAGAAATGGGTCTCAAAGGCTCCTTCCCAGGAGAGCATGGTGGCTGACAGCTGGACAGTGGCTCATGCTGTGCTGGTGCCCTCAGCAGCTCTTCCTGTGCCTGTTGGGACAACAGGAGCCGTGTGGCATGTTCACACTGATGGCATTTGCAACCTGAGTACTTAGGTTCTCTTGGTGAAAGTTCACCAAAGGGTAGGTTTGTGAAACCTGTGCTGTCCTCTGCCCGGAGTCCATCTTTCACCTTGGCTGGGAGGGCTGCCACATGTCCTATCAGGCTGACTCTGACCAAAAATCAGTTTTCATGCTGTTGTTGCCTCCTCTGCCATACTTAGTGGCTCATCTGGCTTCACAGCACAGGGGCAGCTGGTGCACAAGTCATTTCATTGAGAACAGTCATCTCAGGGCATCTCCTCCAACCGCAGCATCGCAAGATAAAGCTGAAGGTGAGGAGCAGCTTTGCTGCTCACCCCTTGTTCCTCCACCGCTCCCTGCAGCGCAGTGGCAGCTCTGGAGGCAGGTAGCAGCTGGGAACTGTGGTCCCCTTTAAGGATTTCCAGTGAAATCATTACTTCTAGCTTTGAGCCCTCTCCAGGAGTCTCGTTCAAGGCACGTCCTCATCTTCCCTGCCTGAAAAGCACCGACCCGCCAGCGCAGGCCGAGTGCCTGGGGCAGGACAGTGCTGCACTTCCGTGGCAGGGGATGCTCCACAGCTCTCCTCCTTCTCCCTGTCCCTCTGCGGCCTAAGCCTGCCCGTGTCTCGCAGGAAGCCTTCTGCCATGGCGGTTTCTGCCTCGGTCACGCCACCACAGAGAGTCTCATGTGGATGGAGACGGCTGCGTTTCTTGCTGTGACTCATCCTCCTCCTCCTCCCCCTTCTCCTTCCACAGCAACAGTTGGAGGAAGAAGCAGCCAAACCACCAGAGCCTGAAAAACCCATCTCCCCGCCTCCTATCGAGTCCAAACATCGCAGCTTGGTGCAGATCATCTACGACGAGAACAGGGTGAGTCTGGAAACGGTGGAAGTACAAACGTGCGATCGTGCTGTGTCACCCTGGCCAGGGACGGGGAGGTTGGTAAGGAGTGGGTGGGAGGTTCCCCTGGGCGAGACCTCTGGGGCGGAGGCCGTGGGAGGTGGATGGATGGAGCCCTGCTGTGAGGAGCTTGTTCTGCCGTGTGGACTGAGCACAAACGTCTTCTGAAGAACCTGCCAGGGGTGGTTTCCTGCAGTCACCCTTAGATTTGAAGTGTTCAGGACATGCTTCAGAGCCTTGCCTGTTAAACGGCTTGGTCCATCCTCTCCCCTGGAGTGATCCTGGCCGAAAGCTGCCTCAGAGGATGGGTTTCGTCATGGAGGGGTGGGCTGTGTGGATGGAGGGGGACATCTGTGATGCTCTAATACTGGCAGGCCAGTTCTGAGCTCTCCTGGATGCCCCTGAGCCCCCCAGGCTGGAGCAGAAAGGATGTGGATGCTGGATTTGTGGATATTTGATGCTGTAAAGAGCATTAGCAAAGGTCAGGCTGGTATCCCTGCCTCTGGATCTCTGCCTTGACCGCTCTTTTGTTGCACTCAGCCATTGCCTCTGATAGCAGGCTGAGGAGACACCAGTTCTGCTGTGTGCTTCGGAGCAATGCTAGGAAATGGGGCCCTGTGGTAGATAATCAAGCACATTCATTTTCATTTAGGTATTGGATAAAAAGGATGATTTTGCATAAAAGGAAAACTACCAGTCGCTAATTATTTCGAATTGCGAGGCCTGCGATTTCACTGGGAGCTGCAGAAATCCAGGTGCCCGACTCCTAAAAAGAAAAAAAAAATTTTAAAAATCACATACTCTGCACTCCCAGGCAGTGCAATTTTCCTGGTTTTCCTTCTCCCATCTGCTTCTCTCCGTGAGCAATAGGAAACCCAGTGCTGGCACGGTCTGTTGTGTAAGTGGGTGAAGACTGAGGTCGATGTGTGTGAAGCGTTAGCAAGTGCTGGCTGGTGAGAGCTTTACAGACACTGGGCTTTGAGGGCAGGTGCAGAGTGTTCCTCAAAGCAGTTCTCCTTGTGGCACCACCAAGTGCTCTCTCCAGAGGTCTTGGCTAGATGTCTTGTGCCTAATGGGCGAGGGGTTAGGTTCAAAAAAAGAACGTCTCAAACATTTTTATTCCTTTGAGCGCTGTCCTCCTTGGACACTTGTGTACCTGGACCATGTGATGAGGGGAACTGGTGGGTGATGGTGCTGAGGCAGGAAGGAGAGGTGATCTTCAGCCATTGCATCCCCAATGGCTTGTGTTGTAGAAATCCCCGTTAGCTAGACCTGGCTCAGAGCTGAGTGACCTGCCAGACCCTGTCCTACTGTGTCACCTCTTGTCTCTGCCCATGCCAGCAGCAGGGTCACCCTTTCCCTCCCATCTCCTTGAGTCTCTCATCGTCTCCTCCACAGCAGACATGATACAGCTCTCGAGCCACTGCCGCAGCTCAGGGCAGTCCATTGGGATTGCTGCCTCGTCCCATGGGTGGTAGCAAAGATTGTGGAGAGCAAGCGTGGAGTTCTACATTTCTCCTTGAAAGGCTGCGGCCGTAATACCTGGGAAGCTGTCGCATACGGTGCTCAGAGCTGGTGGCATCCATTTGTCAGCGTGCCCGACTTTATTCCAAGGTACGCTGATCCTGGAAGCCAGGCTGCTACCGGGAGCAGCTATTAACCTTCGCGATAGGGTGCTCTCGTTCCAGGCGGGTGCTCAGCAAGCAAAGGTCATGTCTGGCACCAAATGTCTGCATAATTTCAGATCTGGCTTCGTGTTCGTGTCTGTGTGATCCCTGGGATGGGTAAATGATGATTCTTCCTCTGTTCTTGTAAAGTCCCCATGAGAGTAGCGTGTAAGCAAACCTGTCTGTGGGCAGGAGGCTCAAACCAAACAACCGTTCCCTTTTGCTTGCTGGAAACTGTAGCAGGCTGGAGGGAGGTTCCTTCTTTGAAGAAGACCTGATCTATTCTTTCAACAATGGAAAGTTGACGGAGCCTTGCTGGCTGATTGCAATGGCTGAGGCCGGGTGGTGGAAGGACCCTTCCCAGCACCATAGCAGGGAGCTGCTGAGCTGCGGGTGTGCTGAGGCTGCCAAGAACATTGCCCTTGTCGTGGCTCCAGTAATGAAGGTGGGATTCAGGATGCAATCGTCCTTCTCCAGGGCATCCCCAGGCTCAGCTTTCAGCCTCTCACCTCCATGAGACACATTTGGGGATGACTGCGCTTCCCCTCGGGGCTGGGAAGAGGCAAGCTGGAAGCGAAGAGGGGCGTGGGAGCAGCATCAGTTAGGATCATGGGCAGAAAAGAGTGGATGGTGGTCAGACATCAGGTTTGTTTGGGAGGCTTTGGTGGCAGCAGAACCTCTGGGCATTCCCGGTTGTCTGTTGGACACGGGAAGAGCCCCAGGCATGCTTGTGCCGATCTGTGGCTTTGCTGCAGCTTAAGGCTTTAATTGCAAGGTGAGTGGGTAGGAGCAAAGGGCTGTGAGCCAGACAGAGACATACTGATCTAGAGCGGGAGTGTCACTGAGCCAAACTTTAAGCCTTTCCACCTCTTCTGTGCTGTGGAACAAGTAGAGTTGGAAGCCTTGGGATCAGCTCGCAGGAAAAGTGGCTGTAAGGGCTGAGCCTGGGCTCCAGCCTGCGCACAAAGGGAGGACAAGCCCGATTTACTCACATCACTCAGCTTGTGGCTTACTTGAGGGAGGCAGCCGTGGTGAGAAATGCAAATAAAAAGAGGATATTCAGGTCTCGGGAAGAGGCGAGAGAGCAAAGCACCCCAGAAGAGCTGGCAAAGCCCAACACGATCTTCAAAGAGCAATATTGTGGACGGGGCAGAAAGCCAGCACTTGTGCCAGTCCCAGAGCAGGTGGGAGGCGGGTGAGCTTCGTGGAGGGGCTGTCGCCTGGCTCCGGTTTGAGTTTTCATGAACCGCGGGTCTGTGCTCACCGAGCACGCGGGTGCCGCCGTGCCCGTTCCCACCACTCCTGCCAGCCTGTGCCGGAGCCACACACTGCGGGCGGTTATACCCCGAACAAAGGAGACACCAGAAACGGTCCATGGGAGAGAAGAGGTTACGTGAGGACAGAGCAGCTAGAAATGCCGGAAAATCAAGTTAGCCAGCCGTTCTGTGACCTATTTTCCTTTTGGCGATAGCTGTGGCTTTGCAGGGGTGAATGGTTTCTAATTTTAGCTTGTGGTTCATCAGGGAAGTCTATATATTTTTCTCACTGCTGCGCTGGGCACAGATGAGGATGCAGGTCGGTGCTGGCCTGTATCCGATTTTCTCAAAATTCAGGTTTGCTGATGCTCAATGCCCATCACGCTGCTTTTCCCTCTTGTGACCTACTTGACACGTACAATTTGAAAAGTTCCTTGGCGTCAGAGAGGATAATTGCAGAAAATGTGACCTGTAATCCCCCCTTGCTGCACTCTGCTGGACAAGTAATTGATTTCTAGGAAAAAAAAGTTGACTGTAGAGATCCAGCTGGGGAAGAGTGGCGAGAAGCTGCCCTTGGCTGTAGTGAAATCCTGCTCTGTGAGGCTGTGGTTGCATTTGGGAAGGTTTTAGGAGACTTGGGTTATAGAGAGGCCGTTGATATTTAAGATCCAGGTGCCTCCTGCCCTGGCTGTGTGCTGACCGGAGCCACTTCATCTTGTTTCCAAAGATGAGATGTGAAGTTGCACCCAAAAAAGTATCTTTTGGGGAATGTTTGCAGTATAACACAGGCAAACACACATGTGTGTATCCAAGCCAAAATTTCAACTGTGAGTGCAAACTGTACCGTTTCTGGAGTGATGTATGAGAATGGAAGTTAACATTTTGAGGACTATCCATAGACTAAACTGAGAATAAACAGTGGGAAGCATTTTCAGAAGCATCTGAGTCCTATTTTCAAACGTGCTTCGGAAATTTATTTATTTTTTTTAGTGCACAGATCCAGTGATGCAGGCGTTGGGGATCTCCTAAATTAAACCCTGCGTACGACCTTTGGTGTCTTCCCTGTGGGGGGAAGCTGATCCCTGCTGGGGCTGGCACCTCTGCGGTGATAGCTGTGTGGCACAGCCTCCTTGCAAGCTTTAATTTGCCCCTCTGGGATGTGTTATTATATAGAATTGAGCTTTCTTCCGCTTCAGATCCCCATAACCAGGGCAGATCATCCGTGTATATTTTTAGCCATGGCTTTATTCCACGGGGCCGTTCATGGGATTCCTTGCATCCGTCTTCCCTTGAAATTGATTGAGCATACGTGGGCCTGAAGATGTTTTTGTGCTTTAAATGGAAATTTCCAGGTCCCTTGCTGAGGACAGGGAGGAGGGCAGTGGTGCCGTTACTCCAGGTCACTCTCTCTGTGCCTTTCCTGGGATGCTGGGCTGGCTGAGCTCTCCTTGTCAGCCTCTCCTGGAGGAAGCTGACAGGTTGGATGAGGCTTTGAGCAACCTGGTCTAGCAGGTGTCCCTGCCTGTGGCAGGGGTTTGGAACTAGATGATCTATAAGGTCCCTTCCAACCCAAACCATACTGTGATTCTGTGAGGCTGCATCGCGGCAGCCCCGGCCATGCCAGCAGCCCACCTTGGCTTGGCTGGGTGAATTCAGCCTGGGGAAGAGAAGACTTTGGGGAGACCCCCTTGCAGCCTACCAGTATCTGAAGGGGATCTACAAGAGAGCTGGGGCAGGACTTTTTACTTGTTAGTGATAGGATGAGGGGTAATGGCTTTAAACTGGAGAAGGGAAATGTAGATTAGATGTAAGGAAGAAGGGTCTCAGGGTGGTGAGACACTGGCACAGGATACCCAGGGAAGCTGTGGATGCTCCATCCCTGGAATTGTTCAAGGCCAGGTTGGATGGGGCCCTGGGCAACCAGGTCTAGTGGGAAGAGCCCCTGCCTGTGTCAGGGGGATTGGAACTGGATGATCTTTAAGATCACTTCAAACTCAAACCATTCTGTGATTCTCCTCCAAATCCCCTGCTCCCATGTCTACGTGCATGGCGATGTGCTCATACCTTCTCTCCAACCATTTTGACGACGTGGAGCCTGTGTGTGCCCATCTCCAGCTCTCTCCCAGCCACGTCCGGGGGGCTGAAGGCTCTCTGCAGACCTGCCGTGCATCAGAGCCAGGCAGAATTCCTGCTCAGACACCAGCAGATAAAAAGCAGCCTCTGTCCTTGTGTCAGACCTGTCCCTGCGAACAAGCACGCGCCGGCTTTCCTCTGAAACACTGAGCTCATTTATCGGCGAGCGAGAGGTCGCGTCAGGACACGGTGTGACTTCGCCCTCCGCCGCCGTGCCGGGGAGGGGACGCCGCGTGCTGTGACCCACCGCAGCGTGGCAAGGGCCGGGACCGGTCCCCCCGTGTCACCCTTGTGTGCCGCGGGTGCCGGTGGCTTGTGGCCATGCCAGCCCATCCCTGCTCCGCTGCCAGCCCTCCGAAAAACCGTGTTTGATGCAGTGCCGGCCATGGAAGCAGGCAGCGGCGTCTGTCTCGCTCTTGGGATTGAGTTGGTGGAAATCAATAAGATTAAATTTTAATTCGTTTTCTGTCTCAATGCTTGTTCCTTCAAAAGGGCACAGCTATCTATCTATAAATTCAGCATTATGCTGTAAAATTGGAATTCAAAGGATTGTTTTGAACTTTTTCCACCCCCTGCTGCTGTTGTGTCTCTGCGGAGCGTGTTCCCAGCTATCCGTTTACCCTCCTTCAGATACCTTCATAAAGCATTAATGGCCCATCCATAAATAAGAGAATAAATAAATGAGCACTTTTAGCATTGCAAAGTATAATCTCGCCGTTAACTACTCAAAGGCATGGAGTGTGACTCAGATCCCACGGGGATTTTATGTCTGTATAACTCTGATTTTCTATGAACTCCTGATTTACATTAGAAAGGGAAGAATCAGACAGGAGCTGGTGCAGTAAATAAAACCTTATCAATGAAACCACTTTCGAGTATTAAATCTGCAGGGTTTTGGTTTGGTTTTTTTTTTCAAATTGGAGTTTGTGGTAGTTGGTGTGGGGGCATTTGGCTGCTGACAGGACCGTATTTGTTTTGCTTTTGTTTCTAATAACTTTTATTCTGGGGTTGCCTCATCTTGGCTTGGTGATGCAAAATGGACTTTCAAGTAGTCTGGAGGAAAACTGGAAGGGTCAGAGGTTAGATGCTATTAACACTTCTGCGATAGCAGGATTTCCAAACAGATAAAATTGAAACTTTTAGTCTGGAGTCATTGAGAATCCTTTTGTTTTTTCTCGGATTTTAAGGAAATATGTTGTTGTTTTAATGATCCCAGTGTCTGCTTTTAATGTCTGCTTCAGATCTGGAGTTCCCAGTAGGTCCAGTGACTTGGAAGCCGTGTCCGTGACTAACCCAGACCAGATAATACCGTGTGCTGTGTTTTCAGGTCCTGGAAATAAGGATGAGAAGTGCAGAGAACCCAAATCTATTGGAGGGAGGAAGGAAACCGTGGAGCACTGCTCCAGCTCCTTGGGTTGGGCGACTGGAGCTTTCCTGTAACTGCTCCAGTGCCAAGGCTTTGATTTCTAAAAGCCAGCAGTGTTTTCAGCAGTTCTGCCCTGGAAAATGTTCAACAACGGTTTGCAACGGCAAAGCCTCATTAGCACCTTGTTTTAAAATTATTGTGCCTTTGAATGTCTCCGTAACCTTGCAGAGAGCACAGCGTGATGCTCGATCAGTGTGTGAGTGGAAACTCAGCTGCAATGAGGGTTCACCCCTTGGCCATAGGTGGAGTACAAGCGAGCCGACCACAGAAACTGGCCAGCAGTGACTTAGCCAAAGGCAGAGACCAGCGAGCGACCGAGATGAGTCGGCTTGTCACGCTCTGCACAGGATAGACGGGGACTGCTATTAACACACGTCTCCAGCATGACCCATTTCCTCAGTTTTCTTACTATTTGTGGTTAGCCATTTGTAACCCTTGCTGCACGCATCTGCTGGCCCGAGTCTCGGGGATGGGGCTTTCTCGCTGCTGGCATGGTGGGGAGGTGGCTCCAGCCAACCGTGGGGAGGTGGAGTAATGGGGACCGTGCTGGGCACCTATATCCCGTGGGCACCCCTGGAGAGGTGTGTGAGATGTGTGAGAGGAGTCTGACACACATCACCGAGGCTGACCAGTGTCCCTGTGGGTTCAAGGAGAGCCTGCGAGAGGGCACAGATCCTTGGGCTACCACAGTTGGGTTGGCAGCACTGGTGGTGGCCATCCATGCCAGCTGTGGGAGCTGGGGAGGGGAGAGCTTTCCCTTCTCGGGGCTCATCCCACTTGCTTTGTGGGAGGACAGCAAATAACTGGGGTGGTTTGGCTCTTGGAGAGGATGCTGAGGTTTAACTGGAAAAAAATCAATACCTGTGGTCGTAGGCATGAAAACCTTTCCGCATGAAACCGGCAGTGCCGGATTGTGGTTTGGTCCCGGCAGATCTTGGCACAGAGGTAGCGCCTTTAAACCCTCTCAGACTGTTTGCTTTCTGCTTCATGTAGAAAGGTGTCTTGCCTGAGGGTTTGCATGATTTCTGCTGACTTCAGCCACACTTCTGAATTTTGTTTCAAACCAAGTCCAGCTCCAGCCCACCTCTTTGCCATGCTGCTCCTGCAGCTCTGCCTGTCCCGGGACGTGGTGCTGCCGGGACAGGAATTTTTCCCAGCGCCGCCCTGTGCACAGCTCTCCTGCCTCTCCCAGGGCTTTGCTTATCTCCATGTGGGACACGCCTGGTCCCAAATAAAAAACCTTCCACTCCCCAGCGCTGCTGCCTACGGGCTGCTATAAATAACCCCGGGAGCACAGTTCAGCTGCAGCAGCTTTGTGCTGCATGGAGCCGTGGCTGGAGCTGGTCCAAGAAGATGCCGCCTCCTAATTTCAGATCCGCTTTCTCAAAATAACTCTTGTGTTTCCTTCTCTTCCATTTTTAAACTTGGCTTTAAGAAGAGCCCACGCAAAATCCCAGACTCTCCCTCCTCTGGTTTTGGATGCTCTGCTGCCTCGTGGGGTGGGTTTGTCATCCCCACGGGAGCTCCCGTGGCCAGGAAGTTGCCCTTCTGCCCACTTCCCCCTCCCAAGCCTATTTTAAGCTTCTTCAAAGGAAAAACAAGGAGCTGGAGTTTGCTTTGGAAGCCAAATGCTTTTTAGGCAAAGATGAAGAAAAATCTTCATAGCCTCTGCAGGGAGGTTTTTGTTCGTGGTGAAGATATCTGTAGCTCCAGGCCTGTTGGAGGAGCGTGAGATGAGGTAAGAGTGTGACCTCTCCAGCCATGGTCTGCCTGCCTGTGCCCCTGCCCGTGGAGAGATCATTTCTGGGGGGCAGATGCTGCTGCTTGACACATCTGTGGGTCCCCTTCTGCATCCGTGGGCCCCGCGGTGACATAGATCAGTGTTTGTGGCTGAGCCACACTTCTTTAGACATCTTAATCCCTCTAAAATGCACATGGTAGGCTTCACCTCTTCATCTGAGTCGTGCTTATCCACGTTCCAGAGGAGTTGCCTTTGCCCTCAGAAGTGCCCCGTGGTTTGCTCCTGCCTGTGCTGGTGTGAAACCTGGAGCTGCTCTAGCAGAGCAAAGAGACTTTGATGTAAACAGGAGCAAAATTCAGCCTCGAGGCTTCAGTCCCTCCGCCAGCGCCGCCGCTCCCAGCGCTGTAGCAATATTTCAGGACTTCGTACCGTGCCGGGAAAAGGGGTCATTAGCTGCTCGCTGTGGAGCTGCAGGGGGACTATAAAACTGGTGGGGATCTTCAGGCATCTCAACAGAATTAACAGCTTAGATTTGCTTCCGGATACATTTCTTTCTGTTAGATAACGAGGCTCGCAGGCATGGGTAGGGTTATTCAGCAGATGTAGGATGAACCCTCTGGTTTCCTTCTGCAGGGACATCACTAAACGTTCTCTGAACGAAATCAATATTGGAACAGAGTCCTAGGAGGCTGTGCCTTTGGAAGGGAAAGGAGTTAACAGGGCTGCTGATGGTCTTCAGCAAAGGTCCTGCAGCTGCAGGACGCTGCCCTTGCACCTGAACAGTTTGAGGTTTGCCTAAATTCCCCATCCAGGCTTCTGACCAGCTTGGTCCCCAGGTGGGATTGTGTTTCCCTGTGTCTGTGTCCTTCAGGATGAGGCCCAGCATGGTGGGAACCTTCTGCTGGGTGTAATATGTCTTTCCCAATTGTGCCGCCAGCTCTCACCTCGATCTGCGTGGCCTTTCAGACAGCTCATTACGGTTCTGCTATGATCTGATAAATGCAGCAAGGAGCATCAGCAATTACAGCGGGTGTCAAGTGTTAATTGGGCAGCTTTCAAGATAGAGGCATTTCTTTGTGTACGTACAAAGAAATGACGCGCTCGGAATAGCTTCCCCTCCTGATCTTTCGTTCTGGAGACGTGTATATTACAGTCGGTTAATGCAAGACAAATTATGTCATTCTTCTTGATTCGCCACATGTTCTGCCTATGGTGATTTGCCTCTGGGTTGTCTCATTAAGTTGTCTAAACATGGCAAAGGCAGCAGCTGAACACACTCAGCTTTCTCTCGAAGTTAATCGCGTTGTACACACGGGCCTGCGGCATCGTCGCTTCCTCGCTGTGCCATCACCCCTCTCACCAGCGCTGGTGCCCAGGAGAACGGCCCTTTGGTGGGACCAGCTGCCTCAAGCAGAGTCTGACATCATCTGCCCACAGTTACACTGCTTGCAATTAATTGGTTTGCTGATTTTTGTCCCAGGTAACGATCACAAAGAATTTGGGTAAGCTGATGCTTCCTGCTCATCAGCAAGCAGTGATGGGCAGGAGGATGGTTGGCCAGATCACCCTCTTGGCAGCAGATGCAGGGTATATTGCAGCAGTGTTAACAACCCCCCTGAAAATCTTCCCCCAGGTTTTGTTTATGACGTGTTAAGTCTTGTTTAAGTCTTATTTAATTGTTAAAGACTTGTTGAGCTTGATGGGGCTTTGAGTAACCTGGTCTAGCAGAAGATATCCCTGCCAGTGGCAGGGGAGTTGGAACTAGATGATCCTTAAGGTCTCTTTCAACCCAAACCACTCTGTAATCCTGAATGCCATGGTGCTGATGTTCTCCAAGGTCAGCAGGTTTTATAGCTAATGGAGCCCAAATTACAAAGCTATGGCTGGGAGTTCTCCATTGTATGATGAATATTTCCAAGGGACAAGCCCTTGGGCAGGCTTGGCTTGATCCTGTTAATGGAGTCAGGTGCACAGCAGGGAAACATCTAATGCTTTGGGAGAGCCAGGCTGGGCTGTTCAGCCCTTGGGTTTTTCACCTGGGCTGCGTTTGCTGGGGTTTGATTTCCCTGTCAGCTGGAACATCCTTGAGGACTGCAGAGCTGAGTTCTGCATTAGCTGGGGCTTTCCGTCTTCCTGAGCCTGGTGGGAAATGTCAGGGAAGGGATCTCGCATGGAAGAAACCCTCACGCGGCATCAGATGTGGTATTCTGTGCACAGGGTAGATACGAGTCTGTTATCGTTCAGGCCACGTGCTCTGCCCCATTGATCTAAAGCTTTGTGAGTGCTGTGGGTTGCAGGTAGATCCTGGGGCCAGGGATTGCTTTGTTCCCCCTTGGGGACAGGTGGGGACAGTCTCTTCTTTCCCTTATGTGTCAAGTAACCATGGAGGACACTTAATGTGGTGCTTTGACATGAAGCTGGTTTTCCATGGAGGTTTGCTGACCACGTGGTTCCCTACAGCTGTCACCTCTGAAGCTGGTAACGGGACAGTTTGCTGGATACACATTAGAACATGAAGACTTGTGGTGTCAGTCCTGTCCTCGCTGAGGAGCATGTGGCACCTCCCCATTGGCAGCACTCTGTCATGGGAGTAGAGTTGGAAGCAGTTTATAGCAGTGCAGAAAATGTAATTGCCACGCATAAACATGTGGCTCCTTTGCCTGGAGCTTCCATCTGTGGCAGCTGTTTCCCAGCATCTCCCAGACTTCATTCCGGGATGCACTTGCTCTCCAAGGACCCATCTCCGTCACCAGGATGGCCATGCTTTCCCTGTGGTCCCTGCAAGCCTCTTACCACCAGTTCAGTACTGGGCAGAAGCGTGGTGTGCACCGAGCGGCACACCAGTAACGCAAGAACAAGCTGCAGGGTGCTGCTCCATCTGCACATCCCCAGGGGCTGCAGAGAGAGCCGGGCACTGGGGTCACCTCCCTACCTGTGGTTCTCCTGGGATGGAGCAGGAGCTTGGGAGAGGCCATAGGGACAGAGCAGCTCACTGGGATGGGCTCCAGCTGCATTTTGGGCTCTGGCACGGCCTCACTACCTGCTCCGCTTCTCTGTGCGTGTGTGCCCTCGCCTGTGAGCCACGCAGGGATCGTGACATCTGTGAATCGCGAAGTCCGTGGCGCAGGAGCACTGCGGATGGACAGGCAGGGATGCAGTAACGGCGGGGCTGCCGCGTGCATCGCGGGGACGGTGCCAGAGCAGCCGCTTCGCCGTTAACATCTCCCGTAGCATCCTTGAAGTCACTTCTAAATTGCATTGGGGAAAAAAAAAAAGCATCTTTGTTTCCCCCTGAGCGTGCAGTAAATAGCGGAGCTGGCGAGGCGTCCCGGTCGCCGTGTCGCGGTGAGGCACCTGGCGCAGGCTGTTTCGGCGAGGCGCGGAGCTTGGCTGCGGGCAGCGTGACTCATGCAGCTGCTCTGGGGCCAACTCTGCAAAAGTGCAGGCTGGCAGATCAGACGGTGTGTGGGTGCGCAGAGCCCCGGCGAGCAGCTCGCACGCCTCCCAGCTGCATCGGCGCTTCCGAGGACCGGCCGGCGGCAGGGGGTAGGTGAAGCTTTTGGGGGGCGGATGCAGGGGCAAGCTGACGGGGCGATGTGCCAGCTTTTGGTGAGACTTCCCCTGCGCTGACACCCTGGGATGCTCATCCTGCCGTGAGCCGGAGTGAAGGTGAGAGGTGCCTGCTTGCAGCCAGACCTCCGGAGCTGAAATCTCTTCCCTGTCCCTGGGGGGCTTCACCAGAGCCCCGTTGGCTCTGCTGGGGAGCTCAGAGCCCAGCTCCCCCACCCTGGGGCTCAGCTTCTATCCTGCAGCTCCAGCAGGGCTCTAGTGCTTACTGGGTTAAAATACTGTATGTGCTTTGAAAAAAGGGGTTTCCCCTCCTTCCTTGTCCCCCCACCGTGTTTAAATCCTGGGGAAGCTCAGCTCTGCTCACTGCGCCTTCACCCCTGTTTTAGGCAGCCCTGAGTTTTCTCTCCATCCTACCCTGAAAGAGCTAAACTTACCCATATTATTGAACAAAAATCTCCGAAAACGCATCTCCTCACCCCCCTTGTGTCCAGATATTTGGCTTTATCGGCTCAGCCCGTGGCCCGCTGGCAGCGCGCAGCGATCTGGATTTATCGGACTGTCAGTAACCCCCACTGAAAAGCCTGGCTTTGCGAGGAAATGCTGTTTACTGAAAATGTCATCTTTTATTTAGACTCTTGCTGCAGCCAACCCGGGTCTTTTTTTCAGGCCTGTTTAATTAGCAGCCACCGCACGGCCCCTGACACATATTCCTGGGTAGCTTTTTTTCTCTAATAAGCACTGGGTAGCGTGGCAGGGGCAGAGAAGGGCTCCTGTGTGGTGAGGAGGGAAGCAAGAGCAATTCAAGGAGCCAAGGGCAGCTCGAATCTAATGATCAGATGATTGTGAAGTGATGAAACTTAGAAAGGGCATCTTTGTGTGCGTGCAACCCGCCCTCCTCCTCCTCACCCGGGTGACGGGTGTGATCTCCTTGCCTTGGCACCCAGAGGGGCCGGGGATTCGGGTCACATCCCGGGCAGTGCTGGGATGCGTTGAAGTTGTGATAACTCAAGTGCCAAAGCCCTGTGGGGCTTTCCTGCAAGTCCAGAGGCTGGGCTGAACCTTTCCACCCACTTTCAGGCAGGGGTGGGATTTGTGGCGGCTCTGCAGAGGTTTGGGAAGGGGTTTTTGCACGGGGGGAGCTGGAGCAGAGGGCCGCAACTGTGACCAATGGCAGGAATAACTTTTCTTCTCCCTCTCCCGTTTTCCTCCCTGCAGAAGAAGGCGGAGGCTGCCCACCGGATCCTGGAAGGACTGGGTCCTCAGGTGGAGCTGGTGAGTGTTACCTCTGGCTGCGGGGAGTGGGAGGCCAGGTTTGGAGAGGTCTCAGGCAGCGAGCACAGCACCCTGTGCGTGTCTGAGCTGTCAGAAGGAAGCTGCTGGCCTGGACCTCCTGCTGGCATGGCACCAGGGCAGGAAGTGAAGTGGCTGAGATGGGTACTGAAACCCAGGCAGACACACACAGAGTCCTCCTCAGAGAGCCTTAACCCCGAGGCTCCTTCCTGCAGTGAAGCTGGGTGCTGGAAGGGGCTCCGGCACCATCTGCCTCCACTCGGGATGCTGATGGCTTCATCTTCTGATGGCAGCCACGGCACCAGCCTCGTGGTGCAGCGTGGGAGGGATGGGCGTTGGGACAGCAACTGCAAACAGAGGAGGGTGCTGGAGGGTGCTCAGCCCAGTCGCAGCTGCAACGACCTGCAGGTATCAGGACTCACACACATCCTATTTCTGTCTCCCTTGTGCACAAGAAAGCTGAGAGCAACAGCCCATAATAAATGCTCAGTGTGGGGCTACCCCTTCATCTGGCAAAATCCAACATTGAGTCAAGCAATTGATTGCTGGAGGGGTGGGCGAAACCAGCCCCTGAGGGGCTGAGTCCTGGAGAAGTGTACTGGAAAAGGCCGTGTCTGCAGCGATGCTGCTGGAAGGATCTGAGGGGACAGATGTGGTCTGAGGGAGCATCTCCTGCTTTGCACCAGCCGCAGGGAGCAATGGAAGGAGCCGTTCCTGCGAGGCGGGAGCGGGCAGCTCACAGTCCTCAGCAGCTGCGATCTGGACTTGCTTGTGGAGGTGGTACCAATCGCTGTCTTCCCCGGGTGCCTGAGGGAGAGGTCACAAGGGAATTAGTGCTCACTGCTACGTGTCCAAGCCCTGCTTCCTTGTTTGGGGAGGTAGCGTTCATTATTTTTCCTTTGAGTCACCAGGGTCAAACCCTTTGCTCTCTTTCTGCTCTGAAGATTGACAGTGCCTGGGCTTGGTGCTTCCTCATCTAAAAGATGCTGCATTTCCTTCCTCCCTCCACCCCTTTTTTTTTTTCTCTTTTCTTTTTTTTTCTTTTTTTGGTTTGTTGATGCTTTGCCTGTGGGTGCTGACACTGCACAGGGAGCTGTAGCAGTGCAAACCCTTCCTCTGTGGCCCTGCCTTACTCCTCGGAGGGCAGGGGAAACCTCAGCTGAGAAAACCCTGCAAAACCCCGGTTGTGCTCTGTGTGTGTCTCACAGGCTGTCTCATCTGTCTGCCCAGAGAGATGTTTGCTGTGGCCCAGCCCCCACGCTGTGCCGGGCAAAGCGGCACCCGCGACCTGCCAACGGCCTCTGGGGAGATGAGATGAATAGTCAGATCTTCTTCTGAGTTGGAAAGGAAGCAGCTCCAGGAAGGAGAACAGCTTTGCATGCTCAGCCCAACATGAACGCCTGCTCCACCGTGTCACATGTGGCATGCACCAGCCCTGGAGCTGCTGAGACCCCGAGGTCTCTTGCAGGGAGGTTGGGGCAGGGTGGTGCTAATCGTCCTCTGCAAGGAGCGGTGGTGGCTGTCACCCACATCATGGAATCATTTTGGTTGGAAAAGACTTCTAATATCAAAATCCAACTGTTAACTCAGTACTGCCAGGTCACTACTAAACCGCGTTTGTTAGCACCACACCTCCACAGCTTTGAAACCTCTCCAGGGGTGGGGACTCCACCACTGCCTGGGGCAGCCTGGGCCAGCCCTTGAAAGCCCTTTTGGGGAAGACATTTGTCCTAATATCCAACCTAAACCTCCCCTGGCACAACTTGAGGCTGTTTCCTCTGGTCCTTGACCAGGAGCTCCACTCAGGCTGTTGTCATCTTGCTTTCGGTTGTTCAGGGAGCTCTGGTTATGGTGTGTACAACAGCGATGGTGTCGGGTGTGCATGGGCTCGGTAACAGGGCAGCTTGCCAGGCGCTGATGGTGCGAGACAAGAGGTCATGGTGGAAATCGGTTAGCCACGGCAGAGAGGCAGGAAGTTACCGCAGCGCTGGCAAACTGCGGCTGCAAGCAGGGTGAGATGGTAGGAGGTCTTGGGTGCTGCTGGCAGGATGGAGCAGCAGGCTGGATCCCAACTTATGGTGGTGTTAATGTGCAGAGAAACCACAGTGGGGCTCTATCTTCTGTCCTGCTGGCAGCAGGTTACTTCAAGGGGTTTGTGTTTGAGCAAAGAAGAAACCTTATCACCTGAGCTCATTGATGGGCTTGTTGAGGCTGCCCGAGGGTTTGAGAGTGATCCAGTATAGCATAAAGAGAGATTTACCCAGACGTTTTGGGTCCATGTCATGTGTTTCTTGTCAAGTTGGAAGCTGCTGGGAGATGGCCCAGTTCTAGTAGGAAACTCCAGTTCTTTACTTCAGTTTTTTTAAGCCCCTCTGAGCTTTCAGGCTTACAAGCTCTTCACTGAAACTGGTGTCCTTGGGTTATGCATCTCAAGGAAGCTGGTTCTTGGCTTCTCACTGCTTTGACCTTACAAGGTCCAGCCCCGCACTTTTTATCTTAGAGGTGTCATTCACGCCTCATTCTCTTCTCTTGGGAGGATCCTCTTTTTTGTGCTCCTGGGGTTTTAAATGTCCCTTTGCCTGTTGCTCCTTGCTGGTGCCTCTCCATCCTGTCTTCTGGAGTTTTCGGTGGCCCTGCATCTCCTCCCTGGCCCTCACACCAGCCCTGGCCGATGCAGAGCACACTGATGTGACGCACGGTCATGGCTGCAACCCTCTGCTTGGCTGGGGCTCATGGAATTCCCTCCCTGCCAAGGGATCCCCAGGAAGCAGGGATCCAGTTGAGGTCCATGGAAGCTGGTCAGGAGGAGGTTGTGACTCAGTAAACCAGGACTCTGCTCATTTCATCCCCACAATGTAGCAGGACTGTGGTAAAAATGAACCTATGTCTTCCCCAGGGAGAAACGTCATCGAGATGTGTAGTCTGAGCACTGCAGCGGCCAGAAAGCAATGAGGACTTTTCATTCTGTTTTATTTTTGAAGAGCTTTCAGTAAATCCAAGGGTTTTCCAGCAATAGCTTTGCATTGCTATTATGTTTTTCTTAAATGTCATCCCTCAGAGAAATGCATTACATATCCCTTACCCTGGAGAAATGCTGCGAATGTTTTGAACGTGTCACCTTACCATCTGACCTGTCAGCTTCACTGCTGCTTACTCATGGAGGAAGCTGTAATTCTGCGCGGGTTGTGGACAGCTCTGAGGAAGATGCTGCTTCTCGGTCCCTGCCTTGTTGAGAATAAAGTTTCTCTACTATTTAGTGTGTGCGGGTATGTTCTCTGTGGAGTAGGTAGAACTTGGCTTGCTCCACTGCATGGGCTGAGTTACAGTGCTGAGGCTGTTGTGCAGACAGAAATCGTTTGGAGATGCTGGTGTCATGTGGATGTCGGGCTTGGGTCCCAGAGGTTATTTATGACTGTTTGGGCATTACTTTTAAAGTGATGTGTTCCAGTGCTTCCCTGTTAACACTTGGGTTGGCTAACTAAGAATTTAAGTGGCTGTTTATATCATAGATAAGTAGTAGTGGGAAATAATCAGCAGTCTTTGGTGAGCTGAGTGCCATCAAGGCATCTGTGATGTCCACGTGCATATGGACATCTTCTAACCTAGGTGCAAACCAAAGCATTCCACTGCCTTCTCCTAGGAGGGTCTCTGACTCACCATGTGCCAGGTTCTTTGCTTTAATTTTTACGAGCACAGAGAGAAGAGAGACACTTTTATCAGTATTTCCAGTTCCTGTAGTCCTCTTCCAAGAAGCAGTCACTAGTCAAGGCCACCCAGCAATTCCTCCAGTCAAGCCTTTCCAGGGTAACTGTGGACGTGATGCTTCAGAGCCATGGCTTGATTTCTTCTCTCCATGGTGCAGACCTGCCTCTCTCGAGCTACGTGATGAGACAGATGTCTGTGTTCCTCCGAGCTTTCCAAGCGTGAAGTGCACAGCCAGCTCTGAGCCTGGAGCTGGACCAGCAGATCTGAGAGGATTCGTGATAGAAATACCCCTGGGGAAGAGACACCACTGAGAGTATGTCTCCTTCTGGGGGACCTGCTTGCCCCTCTTGTCTGCCCTGGCTCTGCCAGCATGGGGTGGCCGGGTGTCTCCTTGCCGGTGTCTCCTGGCAGACTCTGTCCTGCCATCCCCTCGCAGGTGACACATGCCTGAACGCTGCTGGCAGCCCACAGCCCTCCTGGGACATGACAGTTCATCCCATCACATCTATCTGCCTGGGCTCCTCTGCATGCCTCTGCCACATGGAGACTACGTGTGCTTTCCTAGCAAACAGGGACATGTCCAAGGGCAGCCACGAAAAGAAGCTAATGACTTGCTGGTGCCAAGATGCAGCGGTGATGGGCTGCAGAGAGTAGGGAGAGCATCACGCAGTCTCCTTTCTGTGCAGATTGGTATGGTTGTCCCGACATGTGGCAGGGGAGAGGTGAGGCAGTATCTGGTGTCTTCAGGGCAGGAGAGACAGGCTGGCTGTGGGGAGAAACAAGTTTCCATGCCAAACACCTGTGATGGTGATGGGGAAATACTGCGGAGGAGGTGAGAATAACATCTCCTCCAAACTGGAGGAGAAAGGGACCCACTTGTGTTAGCATGTCCGGTCCTCTCCAGTGCTACTCACCTGGTTGAGCAGATGTTCAGAAGATGTTTTGCTCTTTTTCTGGGTTTCGTCTGAGGTTAAAAATGAGTGGACCCAGAGCGTAGCCTCAGCCGTATGACTGCAGTAGGAAGATGTTCTGGTTTGTATGCAGCCGTGGCCAGGATGCTGCCTTCAGCCAGCACCCGGCCATCACATGTCTCCCTGCCTGTGTTTGGCCGCAGATTTTAGATCATTGGCAGCTGATTTCAGTGAAAGTTTGTGGATGAACTGCGTGAGAACTTGGGGGATGTTTCTGTGGTTGGACAGGAGCTGTTCTCATGAGACACCCAGTTGCTGGTGATGATTGGCCCATGCTTTCGATTAGCACAGTCTTGGACATATTCACACCAGCTTAGCTTATGACTGGAAAAGCATTGAGAGGCTTAATCCTCAGCACCCTATCAGCCTGCTTCATGGACATGCCTGGTGGCAGCTTCTGGAGCACAGTCTGAGCTGTTAATCACAATGGGTGGGATGGAGAACGGTCTCTGTGGAACCTCTCCCTTCCCAGAGGTGGGACCCTACATCGTGGTAGGTACATCACCCTGTGGCTGGGAAGGGAGAGGTAGCGAGGGCAGTGACCGGCTGGAGGTGGCCAGGGATGGATCCAGCTCTCCTGACTCCCTGTGGGGGGCCCTGGCGTGTCCCCACTGAGGGCATATGGGGGAGAGCAGCTCCATGACGGGTGCTCTCATCTAGTCCTGGAGACAGCCATGGCTACTGGGCTCTCCAAAGGGCAACCCTGGGCAAAACACTTGTCCTGGTGGAGCCCAGTGCCCCTCCTGAGGGATGGAGAAGAGCATCGCTCTACACATGGGTGTTGGGGAACTGGGCATTGCTGGAAGCCACAGGGGTGAAGACTTGTCCTACCTGCAGTTGCCTGCACTCGGCTCCCTGGGAGAGCTCAGGCAGGATTTTGCCGTGTAGACATAACAATTTGCAGCACACAGACTGTCTCTTCCCGCTCCCCAAGCCCCCCTTTCCCCTCGCCGCCCCCGTGTCATATGTTCCGAAGCGCACTGCGTTTTTCACTCGGTGAATAACAGCCACGTACTCCGCCGTGCCGTGTTTGTGTGGATTACGTTGCAAATTGCTTGTTCTGAGCCAGCTCGCTCGAGCGCTGCCTGCCCTCCCACGGGCTCAGCCGGGATGCACCAGGGCTCGAGCGGCGCTGCCGGGAGCCAGCACCCTCCAGTACGGCCAGGGAGTGGGACTGGGGGTGACTGGAGGCCACAGGGACGGGTGCCTGGGCTGGCGCGGCTCCAGGAGACAGGAACCTGCGCCGAGGCAGCAGCGCTTCTGATGGGTTTAAGTTTCTAAATGTCAGACTGTACCATTTATGCCTTCATTTTTCTTATTTATTTCAGCCATTATACAACCAGCCTTCAGACACCAGGCAATACCATGAAAACATTAAAATGTAAGTACGTGGCAATAAAGGCTGTTTTAAATGTCAGGTTGGGCGTTTGGCTGGAGCGGGAGGGATGCTAGCTCGCTCCCGGACCCTGATCCGAGCTGCCGAGGGATCGCGAGCATCCTTTGAGAGCTGGTGTTCTGCTGCTCCGGGTGCCCGAGGCACCAACCAGCTCCAGGAGCCCAGCAGTTGGGAGCTGTATCTTCAGACGGACGCTGAAGGTGCTGTTTGATTTTCTCAGGGGGGATGGATGCGGATCCTGGCCAGTCTCTAGGTGTTTTCCCAGGCAGCACTCACCTTGGGTACTTTCTTCTGTGCTTCATGCACACTGAAGTATGAAATCAGCTGCCAGCGTGCGCGTGTGTGTGTGTGTTTGCATGTGGGAAAGACGAGGTAAAATGAAAAGTTGCAATTACAATTATATTTTCATGAAGCACCTCTTGAATGTCTAATAACAACTGGTTATTTCAAAGATACTTACCGAGACTCAGCAATCATCTAATTTGACTTATCACCTCAATACACGATTTAATCATCAGCCTGCGTTTAATAACCGCAGTGACTTCCTGAACGGAGAAGAAATATAGCAGATAATGAGAATAGCGATAATTGTGATTATTGTTGGAAATTTAAATAGTCAAACCAGATCTGAAACTTTTATCTGCCTTGAATGAACCGATGATTGCTCTGGGCTGCCTGCAGTGTGTCTATTTTGGTACGGGCTCGGTCAGCTGGCGATAATCATCTTTAATAATCTATTAACAAAAGTTAATAATCTTTTGCTTTTCAGTGTTATGTTAATTGGTGCCGGGGGGATTCTAGGGAAAGAGTTAACGTGCCTCTGCCGCTCTGCTCCGCGTGGTGGGTGCTGGCAGGGTTTAGGTGTCCTCTGTCCCCGAGGGCTGCAAGGAGGAGGAGGGTTTGGTGACGTGACCCATTGGTCGCTGCCCAGCCCCGCTCGGTTCCTGCTCCACCCAAAGCTTCCTGTGTCATCCAGGCAACGCGCTTGCTGTGAAAGATTCAAACCCCAGAGTCCCCCTGAGTCCTTCGGGTCCCCCAGGGCTCAGTGGGTCCCTGAGCAGCTTTGCTGGCAGAGGGTCGTGTTTGGGTGCTCAGCGTTGGCCCGGGTGCTGTGAGTGAACCCAGAGTGCTGCTGTGCCATGCACCTCTGGGGCAGGGGAACATCATCTCCTGGGGGTGGGCAGGGAGGGCGAGCAGACGAAGAAGTCAGTGGGAAACGATGACTTAATCCTGCAGCTGAGAAATCCCGATAGCTTTTTGCTTCCAGGTGTTTCCTTCGTGCCTTGCGTTGCTGACGCATTTACCTCTGGTCGTTTGAGCTTGGCAGACATTGCTGCAAGTCTTGGGCAAGGATCCCCCCAGGATTTTGACACACGTGTTCTTTGGCCTGGGTCTCGTGGCATTTCAGCTCTCTGGCCATGGTCTTTGGTGGACATGCTGCCTGCAAAGGCAGCTCTGAGGAGCGGGCAGACATGTGCCCTCCACGCTGGCATGTAAAAAAGCAAACAAAACCAGAGCCACCCCCTCCGCTTCACTAGTTCATCTCAGGACGATGAAGTAGGTGATGATTATACTCTTGAGAGAGGCGATGATGCCTTGCAGAGGGTCTGAGCTCCCTGTGGGCTTGCAGCCCCCTCCTTTTGGAAGTCTGTTTTGCCATCAGTTCAGGGGGTTTGACAGCTGATAAACTATCTTGTATGGCATCAAGTGCTGGCACGAGGACGCATTCTCCATGTTGCTGGTTGTGACTCGCCCATGGCACTGATGGCATGTGGACATCACCATCTTTTGGGGTCCCCTGACCCCCTCTTCTCTTGAAGGGCCATCACAAGCCAGGCACTGAAGGTGACAATTTCAAGCTGATGGCTAGCTTTGTCCTTGAAAGGAGGAGTTAAAAGCAAATACAGATACTTCACCCATACTCCATTCCCGTGCCAATATTTGTGGGTTTGTGATCACATTTTCCTGTGATTTAAAAGATTTCCTGTCCTTGGTTGCTGCCTGAAAGATTGGTGCGAATGAGAGGGAGCTGACTGCGCAGGTCAGGAGTGAAACCAGTAATGAGATGTGAAGCCCCGTCAAACCAGCTTCCCGTGCCATCAGTGCGGGCGCTCCTCTCCATCCCTTCCCTTGTGGGCGTCTGTAGGGTTATCCCAACCCTCCCGTGTGGCAGTAGCAGTGGTGGTGGTAGACCAAGGAGAGGTTGGAGCAGGCAGGCTCGGGGTTAATGTTCACTGTGATTAATGCTGCAAAAATATGGGAAGGAAACCACATGTTTTAATGAAAAGCCTCCGTCTCCTCCTTCCAGAAACCTCGCAATTAGCTGCCTTCAGCTGGTTATTGATGCCAGCCGAGCGCATTTACAGATCTAGGTCAGCAAAAGGCCCTTGGGCAATCTGGGCTCCAGATGTTTGCTGCTTTTGACCATGGGCCTGTCTCAGAGGTCCTAGGGTCTGACCTGCGCTTTGCTACTTGTTGATGGACGTGCCGAGAAATCAGTGTGCCCTGTTCTCACATCTCTTGTGTCCCTGCTGCACATTAAAGGACATTTGGATGCTTGGGAGGCAGATACAAAATCAAGATTTCAGTCATTCTTCCAAGCAAATACTTCAGAGTCCCTTGGCCAAGAGGAAAAAGTATTAAACTTCTCTATTTTGACCAAGTTATGCTTGGATGTTCAGATCCTACCTAGAACTTCTCTGTGGACTGTGTTTGAAGATACTTCTTGTTCATTCCTCATTCTTAGTATGTCCGTGCCTTTCTGCTGTAGAAAAGCAGCTTCTGCTCCATAGCCTGGAGGTGGCTATTTTGGAAGGAGATGGAATAAATCCTCAGGGTGCTGGGAAACATCAGCCAGATGGGTTAGAGCACCCGAAGGACAACTGCTGGGACACCACCGGTTATATTTTGCCAAAGTGTAATTGGATGCAGGTTCTTCTGAACAACTTCATCCTACGCAGATTTAGCTACGATGAAAAAGCCTTTTGGCAGGTTGCTGAAAAATCATCCAGGTTGTGATTCCATCCGCAAGACCTCACTGCGTGCTGGCTGCTCCCACATGGAGCTGGTTGGGAGCCTCATACCTGGGCACAGGAGAGTGGCCAGGCTGTTATTGCTCACAAATACCTTTCTTTTTGCTTTTTTGAAAGCACTTCGTAGGGTGTGGTTTGGTTGGTTTTTTTTTTTTTCCCTCGGTTGAATGTTTGCACGTGTCAGTGGGAAGGCATTTGAATATCACAGAGCCAGGATTCCTCGATTTCTCTACAGCGATGCTTTGCCTTGCGACACAGCTTTAATTCTTGCTGCTTGTTTGCTTTGCTCTTCAGTCGGGATGAGTCACTTATGCTAATAGAGCTGACTGGGGAGTTACTGGGAGAATTTCTCCTCTTACTAAAACGTTACCGGTCTTATTTTCATGGAGGTTTATGGCCTGTCTCCTATTCAGTACAGTTAAAATTAATTTCATGCCCTAGTTCATTCCAGTGTTTGCAGCCTCAAAAGCTTTTAAGTCCTATTTAGCTGCCTGGCTGTGCGTTGTTACCCGTCTGCCTGGGTCCCTTTGGTTCACCTGCGAGTGCAGGCTTCGAGCAAACACGGTTAATTTTGTATGCTACATCTGCCGCCGGAGCCGAGGCATCCTTGAGTGCTTTGTGCCGAAGACTTGACCTACCTTTGATGGGCTCGTGTCCTTTCTGTTTGAAGTACCTGCTTTGTTGGAGGGAAGGGCTCTGCCACGCTCTCATCACGAAAGAAGAGAACAAGAGGGTGTGTGGTGCCCTCCATTTCGTAGGGATGGGGTGACCCCCATTGCCAGCTTGGCACTTGCTGGTTTTCAAGGTGAGAGTTTTTTGGCTTTGAAAAGGACTGGCAGGTTCCTTCCAGATGCGTTGCAGCCCTGGACACAACTGGAGGCCACTAGAGTGATTCTGCATCAGTTGAGGAAGTTGCAAAGACCCCTGGGGTTTTTTTCCCAGATTTTTCTGAAATACAGCAACAAACGCGGAGGACGTTTACTTGTGCACGAGTTAAGCACCAGTGCCTCCGGTCAAGGTCTCGCACGTCAGTGTTTTGCCAGCTGGATGTACAAGGATGAGAGCTGCTTTTCCTACCCTGCCGTGGTGGTGACTCTGCGTATTCTCCAGACGTGTGGCACCAAAGATATTAACCTCCTTTCCTCGCAGTGTTTGAAAAATGACAAGATGTTGTTCACATGAGCAGGATCAATTACCTGCTGTCTACCTGGAGAGAGATTCTCTGAGGGGGCCTCCATCTCTACGGCAGGAGATTCCTGCTTGGTGAGCCATGAAGAACAGCCCAGTAGGACTCTCCTCCCCTCTCCTGAAGCAGTCATCTTGAAATCGTAGTCTGTGGGATTTGTGTTTGAAAGCGAATGTGAGCTTCTGAGCCTTGAGAAAGCACACAAAACACGGGAAGACTGAAAAGCCCGGGGTGAGTACGTGCAAGGTGCTGTTCACAGCGCTTGCTTTAAACCTTCCCTTCAAGAGCTTCTCCTTGTCTTTACACTGGAATTCAGCAATGTCGGGGTGAAACCAGGCTGCATCCCCTCGAGATGCTTGGAGAGGTGTGGGAGAACCAGGATCGGAGCATACCATTAAAACAGATCGAGAGCTTGGTGTGATTCTGGTTTTGTTGCGTGTCCAGATCCAGTGGCAGCAAAGCTGTGTCTGTGTTCATATTTGCACCTCTGGGTTGCTGTCTGCAGCTGATGGCTTTTCTTGGGGGGGAACTTTGCATCTGCAGAATCCAAATCTGAAGCCAGGATTTTCAGAGATTTAGGACCTTCTGAATATCTTTTTCTTTTTGAAATGCACCCCCTCCCCTCCTCCTTCTCCCAAAAGAGCAGAACAGCATTCTGAAAATCTTAACAACCACGGCTTTCCAAATCACTTGTCACTTTGGAAAATTTAAGTCATCTTTTCATTATTGCCTGTTTAGGGGCTTTAGTGGCACTAGATTGCTTTTAAATTCATAGTCGAAGCCTGACATGTAACACAAATGCTCTTCCAAACCCTGTCATTACTAATGCATTCCCTTCTTGTCTTTTTATTAGTGCTTGTAGATATTTTCCTCATTAGAAATTCACCTAGCAGCTCCCCGCTCATCCCATTCAAGGTTTCTCATCTCTTTTATTCTCTGTTGGCGTGCACTAGGGCAGAAGTATTACCTTGTGATGAATTACTAAGTGGTGGAGACACACTGCAACCTTCTGCTGCTTCCTCTTGCCATTGAAAAGCCAAGTACTGGTTTGGGGTGAACTGTCTTGCAACACTTGGGCTTGCAATGTCAGCCTGGGCTTCAAGGGAAGGCAAAGGCATAGGACACGTGCCTGACCCATGGCCAGAAGTGCTTCTGCGCTTGCACTTGTCTCATTTTGGTCCTAAGCTCGTAGGTGCTAAAGGGGGTGGGCAGGAATTTCCCATCTGATGTGAAGAACTGTAGTTGTGGATGTAACTGCTGTCTGAGGGAGTCCCTTGAGCGTCTCAGAAGGTATATCTTCACAAGGAGATGGCACCATGGGGACCTGGACATGCTGTGCTGGGGGTCTGGCCAGGGCAGGCTCTGATAACAAGGTGCTGTGTTTGTGAAGGCATCTCCTTGGAGCACAAGCATCTCACTGGCCTCATTGTGTGAATTAACAACGCAAACATTTCCATGAATTACACTGAGGACTCTGGACCTCCAAAGCTGAATGCATTTTGGACCTGGAAGTTGGGAGACTTCCAAGTGGCTGCTTTCTCTTGAGTGCTGTTTCTGGACATAAACAGAGCCTTGCCTGACTGTCCATCCAGAGTTATGAATCTCTGTCACTCCATCCTCTGAGGCAGTAATGGTGCTGCGGATTTAGGCCATCCCCATGCTCAAGCACTTTGGGATAAATTGAAGTCCTGCTTCACTTTTCTTCCCCAGAGATTGTTTCTGAATATTGCGAGGAGCCTGCTCCCAACAGCTGCCTGTCCAGGAGTGTGCCCTGCCCTGGGGTTAATAGATTACAGGGTGTTACCAGCTGGAGCTGTGTGCTCCGGCCATTTCAGAGCAAGGAAATGAATGAGCGTGATGACCCGTGAAGAGGATGACCTGCTCCGTGCCCTCTCTGCAGCGTGTCCTGCAGCTAGAGGGGCAGGGAACCGGTGACGGCCCCAAGCTGCGGCTTGGGATCCTGGCACCAGTGATACCTGGGGAGACACACCGTTCCTGTACGCTCTCCGTTTCCTCTCGGCTGGTTTCACCTTGGAGTGTTCTTGCCGTGCTCCTCAGGTCCCGTGGTTTGCAGGTCTCCGGTCTTGCTGGCAGAGCTTTGTTTGGCCAGAGTTGCCAGGAGGCTCCTCTGTTTCCAACCATTTCCTGCAGGATCAATCTCGCTGGTCGATGGCTTTGCCAGCTGCTCCCCGTCGCTCTTTGTGGGCTCCAGCCCTACCTTGTTTGCGCTGGCTGTTTGATGAAAGACGCTCCTGTGTAATTAAATATCCCTGATTAGTTTTGATCAAACAGCAAACTTCCTTTCATCTCGTCTTGCACCGGCTGAAGGTCTCTGTGGGCGGGCTCCAGGTGTGCCGCCATGCCTCAGCTCTTTGTGTCCCTGGGAGCCTTGTCCCGGGGCTCTGGCAGTGTCCACACGTGTGGACACACCAGCACCCACTCATGCGGCCTCCAGCTGCCGGAGGGAGCGTAGCCAAGTCATTCATGGGGACTTGAGCCAAGTAACTCAAAAGTCAGAGTTACGGGTGCTCTCCTTGACTGACTCCATTGTGAAAGCCAAAAAACAACCACCACCTTCTGCCAAGCCAGTTAAGGTGGGAGCGGCTGCTCCCACAGGGCTCCCTTTGCTTTGCTCGGAGTGGGAGACACCTTTTGCTCCATGGTTTGGAGGCTGGCTCTGAGAACCATGCTCAGGTGTGGGGCTCACCAGTTAGGTCAGTGGGGCCATGGGATGAGGATGAGTTTATGCAAGGACAAAAGGCTCTTGCAGAATCACACCCAAAATTACAGATAATGTTTGCATCCTGCTTCCTGTGCTGGTGGCAGGTGACAATCAAACACCAAGTTTTGAGTTTGATTTAACTTGTTTGGTCTCTGTTTCCTCTTCCTGCCTGTTGGTGCTTGTGGGGAAGTGCTGGGCGCTGATGGGACTGCCCCAGGCTCCCCACCTGGGTCATGCCCCATTTCAGGCTGGTGCCTGGTACTGAGGCTCTATCAACTGATCCCGTTGATACCTGGCCCCTAAAGCGGGGGACCTGCTGCTCCTGAGAGCCTCAGCCACCCTGAACTGCAAACAAGTGGGCCTCTAATGTGGGAAAAACCCCAAATCACTCGCAGGCTTGGCCCGACAGGGATGATGGAAGGAGATCATCGTTGCGTTGGTTTGCCAGCAACAAGGACAGAAATCCTTGAGGTGCTTGTAGAGCAGTGGAGAGCAGCAGGATCTCCAGGCTCCTAGTGCAAGGCTACATCTCCCCAGGCGTGGCTGAGAGCCCCATTTTGGGGACTGTCTGGAGGCGACTCTGTGCCTGTGGTCTGCAGAAGCTCTCAAGGTCAGTGCCACTCTGGACAAGGCTGTGGTGGTTGTGTGACCTGTACTGGTTGGTCTCCCTCTCCCTGCAGAGGAGCAGAGAAGGTGCAAGAAAAGCTGCTCTGGTGACCAAAGGGCTGGAATAGCTTTTGTTACAGAGAAGGTGACTGATCATGGTGTCCTCACCTTGG
Organism: Eurystomus gularis; assembly: GCA_013400335.1. Lineage (NCBI taxonomy): Eukaryota > Metazoa > Chordata > Aves > Coraciiformes > Coraciidae > Eurystomus > Eurystomus gularis. The sequence goes on along the minus strand of VZZY01024567.1, from coordinate 421,967 downwards.
AGAAGAGCTGCCTTCTGAGGGAAGCGTTAGACTGGGGCTGCACTGAAGTAGGCAAGTGAGAAAGGCCTTTTGACCGTGTCCTTGCAGCTGGTGCTGGGGCACACTACGTGAAGGGCAGGGCAGAAATGAGGATGGGCTCCAGCAGTGATTAGATGAATTGTTGACCCCAAGGATGAGGATGTGCCATTTGGCAGTCCCCAAACCTCAGCTTGCCAGAGGGTGGGTGGGCTCCATGTCTTGCTGGGTCCATCCCAGCCTGGTGCTGACCACTGCCAAGGCCAGGGCAGGGAACTCTCCTGTCCTCCCAAGCCGGCATGGCGTGTGTTGTGCCAGGCCAGCAATACTTAAAACTGTCCACAAGAGTCACTGTTGCTTTATCTAAGGAGCCTCCATTCCTTCTGCCTGGGAACTGCCTGATTTCTTCATCCCATGGAGGCTGCGTGGTTCAGGTCTCCATCCTTGAGGCTTTTCTCCTGCCCCAGCAGACCACAGGCAGGGCGCTGCGAGGGTCCAGGCTGCCAGGAGGATGATGAAGGAGGGTTGGCGCATTGCAGGAGCGACCTTTCCCATGTTCTGCTTCACGCAGGCTCTTCCAGCGCTGGTTGTCTCTCCCAGCAGCCAGCCCTCACCTTCCTTCCTGCTGTGCCGCAGCGGCCGCGCTGGATCCTGGATGTGCCCGCGGAGCACAGCGTGTGCTGCGGAGACGCGTGGCCCGAATTCACCTCCCTGCAAATGGTTTCTAAGTAACAGCCAAACATGCCGCAAGATAAACTGTGAAGCCTATTTATATTTCCCAGGATTGTATTAGCCTTTGAAAGGTTGACCTTATGCAAAAAAAAAAAAGATAGTGGCAAAAACATTTAGGGCACGAGGGGATTTTGTTGCTGTTTATAATCCTTTCACTCTTTGATTACTGCAGCCTTGGTGGTAAACAGACACTGGCTTTCAAGGCATTCCTGATTTCTGCAGCTGCAGAGCCATGAAGTCCTTGCCTGTATGAGCACTTTCAAGGTCAGCCACGATGTAAAACTCAAGGCAACCCGTCAGCTGCGTAAGAGCTGCTAATTTTCTTCGTTGACTCTCCCAATAACTTGTGCAGCAGCTCCAGCAGCAGCCCGTCAAAGCCCCATGTTGCTCCTGGATGTCACCCAGGCTGGCGTGGGGAGGGCAGGGGTTGATTTAGCTGGGCTGGCCCCAAGGGACGATCTGTGACCCCTTGCTGGGGACCACCCCACACATGATCAGCAGCAGCATCACCCCAGCACTCTCCCAGTGTTAGAGTTTCCATCGGAATTGGAATGAACAAATGGGAACATGTCTTCTGGGCACAGTCTCCTGTCAGAGCTTGTTCATGCAGAGGTGAAGCCTGGGAAGAAAATAATCTTATGGGATCTCCTCAGGAGGAAGGGCTGCCCACTGCAGCACCGCTGGTGACAAGAGCTCGTGGCGGGCAATGCGAAGGGATGCAGGAGCATGCGAGGAGCAGGGGGTGGGCAGAGGAGTGCCTGGTGTGCAGGGCTGGCAAACAGCTGCTGGACCAACCTCACCTGCAGCTCTGGAGGTGGATGCTCTGGAGCATTCAGCCCAGCCCCGCTCCTCATTTCTCGTGCCTCCCTCCCTGCACAAGCGGGCAGATGTCCCTGCAGCTCCGGGCCTCAGTTTCCCTAATTTTTAAAGGCAAGTGAATGCTGTTTGCTCTGAGGTGAGTGGTGAGGGTTAGCTCAGCCAGTCGCGTGGGGCCGTCTTTGAGGTTCCTGGGTGGATGCACCACACAGAAACAAAAGACAGTGTCGTATTGTGATCCAGGCAGGAGAAGCCTTTGGCAGCAATGGTTATTAGTATATCTAATGAGGTGGCCTCTGGTCTTCGCCACACAGCCCCAGAACAACAGCAGGTTCTTTGTAAACATGCCGTCAAAAACGAGCAAAGGCAGAAAAAAACCCATACATGGATTTGTTAGATTTCTTTTTCCTCCTCCAATGATCAGTGCCACTTTGATTTTTGAAACAGAATCAAGAGGACATGGCTTGATGTTCTAGCCCTCGCTCAGAAAACCTTTGTGGACTCAAGCATCTGCTCTGCGGGAGCCTTTGGCCCCGTCGCTCGGCTGTGCCTGCTGCCGATGCTGGGGCTGCCTGGAAGCGCACGGGGATCTGGGGCTATGTGGCTCGAACTGGGGATACTGGAGTCTGTTCCCAGCCCGTAGCTGATGTTCTCCATTGCAGGAGGAGTTATGAATGCCACTCGCTAGCGCTGCCTTGGAAATCAAGGTCTGGTTTTGCACCAAAGCGTTCAAGGCTAAGTCAAAGGGAATGAAGATGTAGAGCAGCTCAGACAGTGCTGGGGACTCCGGGTGTATCCTGTATGTTGGGCAACTAAGTAAGAGGGGAAAACAGAAGGTTAGAAAATCCAAATGGTCCTATTAGTACCAAGAACCCCCGTGTGTTTTCTCCTTGGTAAACTAAAAAGAGGCCACAAAGCCGAGTGTGGCCGTGGGATGCTGGAGAAGAAATGATCACGGTCCCAAATCCTGTTGCCGTTCTTCTAGCAGCTATACTTGATCTTGGAGGTGATGGTGGTTGAAGACCCCACACCCAAGGAATTGTCTTAAATAAACCTGCTTATTATTGGGTGCCATTATTACAGTGGTGCTCCTAGGCTGTGCTCCAGGTCCCCACATACTTTCTGGGATGTTCTTCATCCACAAATTAAGCCAGGACTGCCTCCAGTCCTCCCTCTAAGGGAGCTGGATCCTCTATCCCTTCCCAAACAGTGTCTTTTGCTGATGGTTATTTTATGGAGGGAGGAGGATGGTTTCTTCCCTCCCCACTAGCCAGGGAATGAGGCAGGGAGGGGAATGAGGAAGCGACGATGGTGTCTTCATTCTGCTAAATCCTGCAGAACACGTCTACATGAGACTGTTAAGCTCCTGATCAGTAATTACACACTGCAGCTCTGCCTTTAATCAGGATAAAAGACAAGAAAACTCCTTTACCCCTGGTCTCTACCTTTTCCCTAGAGATTTTATTGCTGTGAATGCTAGAAACTGGAACAACTGCAGTTCAGCTCTCAGGTCCACGCAGACTTGGGGAGCTTCTGGAGGTTTACAGCTCCTTTCTGCTTTGGTGCTGCTTCTCTTTGAGCAATTATTTCATGCTGTCTTCAGAAAGCAGAAAGAAGAAGAAACTCAGAGAGCGTCTGGGCAGATGTCGGGTTGGTTGTAGTTGCAGCAGCTTGTTTCTCTCTTGAGATCTCAGTTCTGCAAGTGGCTGAACTTTTCCTGGCTGGTTTGTCTGCAGCTTTGTTAGGCACGGCTCCAAGAAAGTGAGAGGTTAGGAGATGTTGCTGCAAGCCCTGCTGCAATCTGGTCTCCTTATCAGCACCTTGGAGCCCTGGGGCAAATGACCCCTTGGGAGCGTGTGTGGTTTTGTGTGTGTATATGCTGACAGCTCCCTTGACGCTGGCCCTGGGGACCGGAGTGGTCGGGGGAGCCTCTGCTCAGGATGCTTGGCCTGAGCCTCCCAACTCTTGGGACCTCATTGGGTTTTCGCAGCTCAAAATGTAAAAATAATCAAGAAACCGCCTGACCCGCTGGTAAATGCAGAGCTGAGCCTCTGCCCGTGTTCACTAAAGGTTTGCAGAATTGGGAGTTTATGAATTTAGTTCTCAACCTTAGCCCTGGTTTTACCATCAGCTGTGGGTGAAGTTCCTCGTGGCTGAGGGTTTGTTGGTGTTTCTCAAAGCTGGCACGAGGTCCCCACATACCCACGTTTGCTGCTTTGAGGTTGATGCAATTCCGAGTTAAGGTGGAAACTGCTCTGCAAACTCCTCTGGGAGCGGGGAGAGCCAGGCTTTGGATTTTAACCGTCTCGTTAATCGGATCTCATCTCTGTTTTTTCCTTTACAGAAACCAGGCAATGCGGAAAAAGTTAATTTTGTACTTTAAGAGGAGAAATCATGCTCGCAAACAGTGGGTGAGTCTCTTATACCTTATTTTATATGTATGAAGCGGCGTGATTTATTATGTGAGAAAGAAAAGGACGTTTTCCAGCAGAGAGGTGCTGGTGCTCAGTGATTTGCTTGTTGCATCGCTGAGGCATCTCTTATGCTTAAAATAACTTGGATATAAGGGAGAGGTCCCTGATCCCACTGCAGGCAGCACCTCCCTCCGCAAGTACCCCCTGCAGAGCAAACACGGGGCGCTGGCTTAATCACAGTGGAACCCTTCATTGATCTCAGAGAGACTATTCACAGCGTAAATGTCTATTTTGTGAGTAATTGAACCCTAAGAGAGGTGTGAAACAAGCTGAGTCTGCTTCCGATAAATGGTCTGGAGGCTCATCTGACTCTTTCCAGCTGACCACAGAGCAATGCTCTAGGAATTTGTGGTTTGAAACAAAAATCAAGCTCTGCGCCAGTTCATTTCTAGGCAGCATTGCCTGTGAGATAGTTCCCGTGTCCTTCAAGGAGATGATTCTTGTATAGGTTGGTGGGAAAATGGGTTTATCACGAGACTCCAGAGGCATTTGTTGCAAGTTCCTAGTAAACAGGGAACAAAGTTCAAACGGGATTTACAGAATTTACACATTTTCAGCACCTGTGGTAGTCGCCAGCGGGAGCTGGGAGGTGAAACCAGCACAGAAGGGGAAATGCCAGAAGCAACCAACAGCCCCCACCGGGCAGGTGGATTTTGTGGCATCTTTCTGTGAAGGGTGATTCAGCTCATGACACAGGGCTTTGTGTTTTACATGGAAGACGTAAATCCCAGTTCTGGACTAAATCCCAGTTCTGGACTTGGTGTCTGTCCTGGGGCAGGCCCAGGTGCTGGCGTTAGCATCTTAAGTTGCAAATGGTGCAGGTTTTCTGAGCATCTTTGGTGCTGGTTTTGGACAGAAGTGCTCCAGCTGGGAGGAATTGTTGGAAAAATTCAAAATAATGAGTTCTGGGAAGGGGTTTGAAGGCTCTGCCTTTAAGAGTAGCTTTCCATGCAGATATTTCTGAGCCAGCCATCACATTATTTTCTTATTTATGATGAATAAAGACCTTTATTCATCCCTTTCTTTCGTGTGCTTCATTTTTTTTTTTCCCACTATCTTGTAGCAATCTTCCTAAATCTTGCATTCCAGAGGGATGGTTGTGCCTCCTGTTTGTGTCCAAATATGTGTTTGTTTAGTCTTTTCCACAACCAAACTCTTTCCAGGTTTCTAGCGAGGGGCTCCAGGGCTTAATACCTTCAGCAGGACGTGGTAGCCAGTGCTGCTCGGGGCACCTTGCGGGCCGCAGCCGAGGACTTCTGCAGTTGAGGAAAGCAGATCAATGTTCCCTTCCTCAAAACAAGAATGGCAAAGCTTTGTGTGGTTTTATTGGAACCAGAAGGGAACTTCCTAGGAGCTGCTTTCTGGTGGAAACGGCCGGTTGCTGCGCTAAATCTAGAGAGAGTCTATTGTGAATATCGAGGAGCTGGGGGAAAAGGTTTAATTAGGCTGCGAGAGCGCGGTTCCTAAAATACGGCTCGTGGTAAAGTCGCCTGTCATGCAAAATAGGTGAATTTCTGCCAGCCGGTTTATTCAGTGTCCTTGAAAGGGGATTTTTCAGTTTAGGGAAGCATTTTGCCTATTCTACAAAATAGGCAACATACGGTTGCTGAATTTGCAAAGTGAATACATTTGCTGATTCTGTTTGCAAAATGGGTACGCTTAGCTATTTTTCTGCCTATTTTGTAGCAGACCCTATTTTTAGCAAAGCCCATCTACGTGCCAGCATTTCTTTCTGGCTCTTTTACTTTCTGGAGTATTGTCACAGCCCAGGGCTGGCTGGAGCAGGGTCAGAGCTTGGTCCCTGTGGGGTCCAGCCCTGAGAGCCCCGCAGGAGGATCTGCAGGGCTTCCCCCTGCTGCCACCGAGGTCGGCACAGCAGAAGACATTTGATTGCCCTCAGAAGGGTGATGCTGCAGAGAGAGAAGGGTAAAAGGAGCTGTTCTGGCTGTAAGAGGTTTACCTCCATTAGCCAGGGAAGGAAAACTGTGGAGCTTGCGCAGGAATTGGACTGGTTCCTCCTGTCACCTTGGCTCTTCCCCTCCCCTCCAAAGAGCTGCTCCGTTCCCCGGAGCTGCGGGAGCGTGGGCTGCGGGAGGGCTCGGGCTTGGCACAGCCTACAAACCGCCTTCAGCTGCTACGGCGGCGTTACTATCCATCCATTTTTAGATACGCATGTCAAGTCCGATTTGGCTTGCCATCACTCGTGTGATTGAGAGGCTGATGGGCTGGTGAGCCCAGCCGGGAAGGGGAGCAGAGCAAGCACCGATGCTAAGAGCCAGCACAGATGGTTGCTCAGGAATGGACATGCTTGCTTAAGGCTGCTCAGAGGATGCCTGAAGAAGGAATAGATACTTCTGCTCCTGAAGTGCCTGACCAAGAGCTTCTCCTGGTGATTGAGCTGTGAAGATCTGGGGAACGCACTGTGCTGTAAGGTGCCTGTAAACTTGGCTTATGAAGGATGGCAAAGGATTGCAAGGAGCATGTGTCCCAGCTGGATCAAAAAGTGCTAGACAGGGATGCTGCCCCCGTTATAGTGGGGCATGGAGCTTGCGTGGCAGGAAGGATCTCTCTGCTCTGTGGTGGGAAGGGGCTTTAAGAAAGCAGAGGCAAGTCAGAAGTGCTCAGCCGGTGTGTAACAAAGCCGTGCGCTGAAGGTCTGAGCTGGGCGAGCTTTGGTGCTGCCCACCCCACTGCCACACTGCGAGCTGCTGGGGAAATCAGTGGTGTGGCATTGGTGTTGCTTTTTCCATCTCCAAATACCACTTCCTTGAAAGAGGAACTCTGGATAAAGCTTTCATCAAATTGTCCCAAAGAAAGAAGGAAAGGGAAGAAAAAGAACAGTGTTGTGGCTGTGCCAGGCGGCTCTGCCAGGGCAGTGGTGATGCGGGACCCAGCGCCGGCTCGTTCCCACAAGAAATGAAAAACCTTTCAAAGCCTTGAAGCTTCTCCCCAGACCGAGCCCTCGTGCTGGGCTGTTCCGCGGCCGTGCCATAGGCTGGCACACAGCACGGGGCACCGGCTGCTGCCCAGCACTGAGGCTCGGTAAACTTTGTGGGGTATTTTTAGCCTCTTCCCAAGTGCGATGCTCTGAAAGCAGGAGGATGTAGCACGTTTGCTGGCAGGGTGGGAGCTCCCATTTTCAGGGGGCTGGTAGCATCGCTCCAGGAGGGGTAACAACGCAGCAGCTGTGATTTCTCCGAGCTACTGCAGTTTGTTGGCATTACCTGTAGCTCCATGCCCACAGAGTGAGATCCCCTTGGTGGCTTTGGGTGTTTTTAGTTCTGTTCTCATTCCTCATTTTCATCTCACGCCGTTTCCTTCAGCTCCTGCTGAAACCCAAGCACCTCCTGCGCTTCCATGCGGATCAAGAAAGCTTCTGGCTCTGGGCATGCAAATGAGAATTAATTTATTTGCAGAGGGGGTGTTAGTCTGCATCAGCTACAGGGTCTGAGGTGCTTTGCCCACCGCACATTATTGTTGAGATGCCTCCAAAAGGCCACGGGGATCACAGGACGTGTTGCTTCGCTTGAGTTATTGCCAGGTCTGGGATGTCTGGACCAAACCCCCATGCCAGGATTGGTGTGATGCTGGCTGCGGGCTGCTACAGGCATCAGCAATGGGCTGCAGAGCTCCTGGTGCTCGGCATCCATGGCACAAGTGACCCACTTGACCCGGAACTGGGTGTTTCCAGTAGTTTTGGGGGGTTTTTTTGGTGGCTGACTAAGTGAGATGAGAGCAGAGCACATCTGGGAAACCCTACAGCCTTGCACTTCCCTCCAGTCGGGCAGCAATGGCAAGCGATGAGTTTATTCTATGAAATCTAGATTCCCCCCGTCTCTGCCACGGTGCTGAGCTTGCCACTGCCGAGCCACCCGTTCTGGAAAGCAGCACGAGGGGCAACCTGGGGTTTGCCGTCGATTTTTGCAGAGCAACATCTGCTTTCACTTCCTGATTTGAGGCATAGAAGGCACTTGTTTCACTCAGAATGAAACCTTGAACCCTGCTCTGGTTGCCCAGCTGCTTTCACGTGAGGTCAGGCACCATCACTCGTTCACTGCTGCAGCCGCTGGGGACCATGGCCAGGTATCTTCTCAGGGCGGACCTCACCTATCCATGAGTGTTCTCCAGGAAGAGGGTGGCCAGAGGAGGGAGGAGCAATTTGGGGGGGGGAGGAGGAGGCTCATTTTTGTTGCAAATGATATTTTAATGTTATGGTTACCAGGCTGGTCTCATTAATAGCAGGAAGGAGCATGGTGCTGGACCTGTGTGGGTGGCTGGATGGGTGTGCTATGAGGATGTTGCCCAGGGGGACATGGTGTGGAAACCTCTCACAATGCCATGTTTTGGCAGAACCTGGTTTTGCCATCAGCGAGGATGCGCTCATCCTGCCCCTGGGCCTAAAAAGAGGAGCAGCAGCCAACAAAATGCTTTTACTTTCCAGGACGGTGGAGGATATGGTGGCATCACAGCATGGCTGGGCCACCACATCATATAGCCTCAGATAGGGACCAGGTGCCCAGCTCTTGCTTTTGGGGAGCCAGGCCCATGTGTGGAGCTTCCCTAAGGCTCTGCTCCCGTCGGCATTGCCAGCATGGAGCTGTGAGTGCTGGGACCAGTGTGAGTGCGTGGGAAGGGGTGCTTGGCTGTGGGCACCTCAGCAAGCCTTCCCTGGCATGGTGAGCTGGTGGCTCCAAAATTACAGCTCTGTACACCTTGCACAGTGGGACCTGCTCTCCTGCCCTCCTGTGTCCCCTCCAAGGCCATGTTTCAGTCCCTTCTTGCTTGGTGGCCTCAGGCAGGTGACTTGCCCTCTCCCCACCCTTGGCCAGCCATGGGCTCCCTCCCCAGCACTGGGGCTTTGCTTGCTGAATCAAGCACCCAAGGCGCTGGAGGATGCCCAGGCAGAAGGTGTGGTGGGTGGACGTAGCCACAGCTTGGCAAGAGTCCTGGTTTCAGCAGAGATGTTGGGTCTGGAAGGGAAAAGCCTGAGGGTACCTGATGGCATGTTTTGAGAATTTCCCCATGGGTTGGTCCTAGACCATGGAGCGTGACCGTGTCCTCATCAACCATATTTCTTTAAGCAGCATGACTCAGGCTCAGCCTTGAGCAGCCATCAAGGGACAGGCCTGGAGGAGCTGCCCTTCCCAGGCACGTCTCCTGAGCTCCCTGTCTCCCTCTGCCCTTTCAGGAACAGAAGTTTTGCCAGCGCTATGACCAGCTGATGGAGGCCTGGGAAAAAAAAGTGGAGCGCATCGAGAATAACCCCCGGCGCCGTGCCAAAGAGAGCAAAGTGCGGGAATACTATGAGAAGCAATTCCCGGAGATCCGGAAGCAGCGGGAACTGCAAGAGCGCATGCAGAGGTTAGAGGAGAAGCGGTAGGAAGGGGCTGAGCTGGTATCGGACAGCCTTTCTCTTTTCTTTGGGGATGGTCATGGGATTTGTTGGCGGGAGGAGCGGGCTAGGATGGCTGCTGGTCCCTTTTCTCCCCTTCTAGTCAAAGGCAGAAGCCAGCAGACCAGCAGCTTTGCTGCTTTTTCCCCAGGGTGGCTCAGCACAGAGCCAGGAGAGAAGGAAAAATGTCAGGAATGTGGTTGCCCATCTCCCCTCTGCTGCTGATTTCCCAAAACAAGGGGCAGCTCCCTTGTGCTGACCAGTACGGTGCTAATTGCTGCCCTACTGGTGGGCCTAAATGAAGACATACAAGACTTGCAGATGGATTTGGTCGTGTTGATGATATAATACATGCACACTCTTTGGTTGGAACATGTACAGGGAGAAGAAAGGTCTGCAGAGGTTATAGAAATGACCACAAGCAGCATGAAAGGAGCCAAGTGTTTCACTGAAAGGGATGTTCCCCGTCTGTCCCATCCCCTGTCCATTTTCTCCTCCTCATTGGAAGCACAATTGAGGTCATTCTGTTTCCTGCCAGGACAAGACACAATTTCACAATCTCCACCTTTCTGGCTGAAAACTCCCTGTCCTTCCCATTTCAGTCCCATTTCAGTCCCGGGATCTTGCCCAGGGACACCTGATGTGCGCAGAACCCAGAACCTTGTGCCCCACAAACAGCTGGATGGGTCCAGACTTCCTCATCAGTGGCTTTGTTTTGTCTTAAAGAGAAAAAAGAGGGGGAGAAATGGTACTGAGCAATGTTGGAAGTTTTTACATGCTTAATAAGAAATATTTTCATTCCTTGGGATGCATGGCTTTTACGTTGGGTGATATTGGGAGGGAGGGGAGATGTCAATGGCTGGGTTTGATTTAAAAGTTCCTGCAGGATTTGCAGACTAGATTCAGTGGCAGTGTCAGTGGTGCTAACGCTGACACCTTTATGCCATTGCTGTGGTGCAGTGAACGGGAGAAAATGATGGGGGAGGGTGTTGTTGGGTATGAAATGTCCTTCTCTTGCAGTGATCCAGGAGGTCGGCACAGGTAAGGAAGGTGATTCGAGCCTCTCGACGTGTGAGCACTGACCCCAGGGGACATGGAAGACAGTGCTCTCGGGGCAGGAAGAAGCTGTCAGAGCCCATGGGGCTGCAGCGGGCACCGTTCCCACAGTGTGGGATGGGGTGGCCTGGGTGGGATTGGGAATGGAGGCCAACAAGGAGAACAATAGGGCCAGTGAGTTGTTATGAATGTGGTTTACAAAATGGAGTGTCTGAGTATTTCCCTGCCCTTTCCCAGCAGGGTAGGACAGAGGGGCAGCGGCGGGCTCTCCATGTCGGCCGCACGCAGCGAGCACGAGGTGTCAGAAATCATCGACGGGCTCTCAGAACAAGAGGTGAGACCGGGTTGTCTCCTCTTCCTCTTCACCCCTCACTCCGCTCCTCTCCAAGGAAGCCAGGAGAGTACGGCCAGGTCCCGGCAGTGAAATCTGATACCAAATCCCACGAACTTCAGGCCAGGCTGAGGCTGGGGAGGTTGCCATGGTGCTTAACATGCTTTCTGGAGAGGATCCAAAATGAGGTGTTCGTTTAATAGCAGCATCCTTCCGGCTGCCCGAGAGGTGTAACAGAGCTGTGCAGTGGTTCTGTAGGAGCAGAACATGGAGCAAAGCACCCCAGGAGCTGGTGGCAGTGGGTAGGGTTTAGTGGAATTCGACTGCCTCTTAGGGACCTGAAACCCCAGCATGCTGCTCATCCTTGGGTAGCACCTCACCAGCACCTCCCAGCTGTTGGTTTAAACTGGAAGCAGCGGTGAGGAGGGAAGAGAAGGGAGTCCTGGCTGCCGGGTGGAGGGGTTTTTCTGTTCCATTTTGTTTTGAATGGGCTGTGCGGCTTGACACAGGGGAATCCTATGGAATGAATGGTTTGTACGTGAGCCAGTTGGCCCACATCTTCTGGGAGTGCTCCATTCATCTTGAAACATCCCCGTGACCTTGGCTTCGTTTGGATCTGGTTTCACAAGGGTTCCAGTCTCTTGGCACGGAGGCGAGCCGCGGTGAATGGATCGCGTTTGGGAGGGGAGAGCAGCCATTGCCCAGCAATAGCTGAGTGTTTGCTGCCTGCGCACCGCGGTTCGCTCCCTGCCCCGGGTCCCAGGCAGTTTGCTGTCGGCCAGCTAAGGCAACGACCGGGAGGACACGGATCTCAGATGCAGAGGGGAAATTTCACAGCTTTGCAGAGGTTGTGGCCAAGGGAGCATTAGATGATTGCCTCTGACCTGCACAGCCTTCTGCTGAGCCCCAAGGCACCCCTTTGCGTTCCTCAGAGGAGACCTTCAGAATTTCCAGCCCTTCCACAGGGTTGGAAGGAGCAGGGAGGCGAGATCCAGGGAGCACTGTTGGCGGAAGGGGACAGCTCTCCATCCCAGCACTTTGCTGGAGAGGAGGAAGGGCTGGCTGCCCACCCGTGGGGTGTATCCACAGCGCTCAGCACCCCGAGACCCGCAGGGAGAGGCCCTGAGCTCTCGGCTGCCTCCCTGCCTGCCGTGGCTCTGCTCAGGGGCTCTCTCCTTTTGGCCGGGGTGGTCTGCGGTTGTGGGGATCGATGCTCTGACTGCGAGCTGTCCCTGACCTCCCACGATGAGATGACACCCCCGGGGGCATCCGAAGCAGCCGCTGCTAAATGAGAGGCATCCTAGTGAGGATGAGGAACGTGATGAAATGAGTTGAAAGGTCCATGTCTGTGCAGAGGACTGTGTTTTAGGACAAGGAGGTTGACTGCTCAGTCGCAGCAGGGAAGCAGAGCAGTGCTGGGCAGGCCTGAGTCGGCAGCTTGCTGGAAGGGTTGGACATTACTGTTCTCCAAGGAACCGGCCTCTAGCTGTAAATTAAAATAGCAGCGCTTGAGACCTGGCCTTCCTGAGGCAAGGGCTGGGATTTATATCTGACCAGTGCCCTCCCTGGTGACAGGGAGGGCTCGGAGCGACAGTGCTGCTAGCAAGCGAAGGAGGGTGGGCACAGCATCCCTCCATCCCTGCGGGGTGGACCTGTGACCACCAGCGGCTCAGCCAAAGGGACAGTCCCAGCATTTGGGCAGGGGATGGCAAATACGAGACCCTATATGGGCCACTCTGTTGCAAATACTTCAGGAAACCAGTGTGCCCAGTCTGCCCTGCCCTGGCATGCAGCCAGGCTCTGGATGAACTTTGTGCTTGAATAGGATGAGTTAAAAGCATCAAATTTTGTCCCAGGTTATTGCAGTAAAAGAAAGGAATGACGGCCTTGTTATGGTGACATTTGAAACCTCCTGGAACAATATTAGGTTTCCTGAGGAAGGGAAACGTGACGTCTCCCTCTGCCCACCCTTTCAGAAAGCTTTGCAGAGCTGACCCGCTTCCCTCGCGGTTTTTGGTGGGGGCTGGACCTCCACGGGGCTGTGGGTTTGATGCCTGGGAAGAAGTTTGCACTCCCTGTGCCATCACTGCTTTGACATGTCTCTTGTCGTGATCAGGAGCTGTTTTGCTTAAGTCAGACATTTCCACATGGTATCTTACAGCCTTTTATTTGAAAATGAAAGATTAATTGTTTCCTGGCTGACAGCGATAGCCTCTTTCAGCGTTTAATTTACAATTACTCCAGCAATAAAGCTGTCTACTGCTTGCTTTTGAATTCTCCTGTTCCTCCGCCTGTCCTTTCCTCTCGAACATCTGTCCCCTGTGGTCCCTGCGGGCCCATGGTGCTGACCAACTGTTCTCTCTGCTTTCCCCAAAGAACCTGGAGAAGCAGATGCGCCAGCTTGCTGTCATCCCGCCCATGCTCTACGATGCTGACCAGCAGCGCATTAAATTCATCAACATGAACGGCCTCATGGATGACCCCATGAAGGTCTACAAGGACCGGCAGGTGATGAACATGTGGAGTGAGCAGGAGAAGGAGACCTTCCGGGAAAAGTGAGTGCAGCCCACACACTTCTCTCTGTGTAGCCCTTGGGAAGTGCGAGACAGGACCCACCCGTGCGGTGCTTTGGCCGCCGACTAAGGTGTGAATTCCCCAAGGGCTTGTCTTGCCCACCAGGGACACAACCACGGTTGCTGTCATCCCTTTGAACTGGGCACTGGGTGATGCACCTGCACAGAACCCTCAGGACTTTTTATATGGTTGGTGTGTTTGTGCCTGAGAAGCTGCTGCTCACAACAGGGCAAGAACTAGAAGGTTTTTTGCTTCTACATCCCCTGTTGCGTCAGCCAGTTTAAGAATACAGCCAGTGGAGCTCGATGCTCCATACGCTGCTAGGTTTTTGGATTTATATGCCTGTCCTTTGGGCACTGTGTGTCCAGAGACATTCTCAGGGCTATCAACATCCAACATCCCCCATGCAGAACCCCTCAGGCTGCAGCATCCCGCCGATGCCCGTCCCTCCGTGCTCCATCCTGCTCTCTGCAGGATTTGCCACCGGCTTCTGTTTCCACAGATGCTTTCCTGCATCAGACACGTGCAAACTCCAGCCGTGGTGGTTACTCTTGTTTGTAAGCACTGCTTGAGAACTGCTTCGCTTTAACGCCTGAGATCACTTAAGGGATTGCTGATCCCTTCCTTGGGTACCATGGCACTGTCAGCCAAGCTGTGGGTCAGTCTCACATCCAGAGGCTTCTGTATCTCGTAGCCCAGCAGTGACCTGGGTGTGTTTGCACGGAGGACCAGAACATCCCTGGTGTCCCCAGTGTGCCGTGTGTGTCTGTAAAACCAGCTGGAGTTTGGCTCCCAGCAGGATGAGCTCTGCCGGGGCTCACTGCTGTGGACGTGGGGGACATGGAGATATGTGGGTGCGCCGGGGCCACCTTGTCCCTTGCAGCAGCACCGCCTCAGTCTGGCCTCTGGATGATTGTGAGATGGCTCCGTGGATTCCCAGCAGGCCCACAGCCAGCAATGCTGGAAGCTTCCCCATGTCCGGAATCCCTCCTCCTGTCCCTGCTCATGACGACTCCTGTTTTCAGCTGAAATAACTAATTGCCAAAACTGACCGAAAAAGAACAAAACAAGCAAACCGGCTCCAAGCCTTTGGTAGAGGAGAATCCTCATTGCTAATTAGCCTTAAGATGTGACTCTCCAAACAGCCAGGCTTGCCCACAAATGACGCAAAGGCTAATTACTTGGTCTTTAATGGTGGGGCTGTGCCTGGCTAATGGGGCTGGAAGGATCCACACCCAGCTCTTACATCCTGCTGTGCATGGTGGTTTCTGTGTCATCACTGTGGGTGATGCGGAGCTTGAGGCGTAAATACAGCAGGATTTCAGGGCTCCCACAAAGCACTTTTTGAGAGATTGGTTCCGTAGGAGCTTTAGGGAAGGCCAGGGGAGTCTGGCCCTGGCTCTCGCCCTGAGCCCGGTGTGCAGGTGGGTGAGCTGCCTGGTGTGCTGCAGCTTCTGTCCTGGGTATTTAAGGTGAACCAGGCTTGTGTCATCTGTGACCATGACCCAGAGCTGGCCTTTTCCCGAGACCGTGCAAACCTGGAGCAACCTTTTGTTCAGCCTTGACGGTGGATGCTGTTGGAGAAAACAGCCAGACGCTGCCAGGCTGACAAGCTCCAGGTCTGAAGTCATTTTAGCTATTAAAACTTAACCACGAGGAAGAGTCTGATTTGATTTGCTTCTGGGCAGGATTTCAGGTCTCTTTACGAGGGCCCATCACTAGTTAGCTCCCATGGGATCCGTGGTTTGCCGGTGAAGGAGCAGGAATGGCTGCATTAGCCCTTAGCCCCACTCAGGCATCGAAGCCCTGTCGTGCTGGGCACAGTGAGGACACAGCTTCTGTCCCTTGTCAGAGGACACAGCCTGGCTTGTGAAAATCACTGAATTGGCATCTGCATTGCATTAGCATCACTGATAACATGGCCTTCAAAACCCTGTCCCTGGCCAGCCCTTGGTTTGTGCTGCACAGAGAGTGACATGCCAGCTCCGGAGCTGATCCCGGTCTGCCTGAGCAGCCCAGCTCCTTTGCTGCTTTATTTTTTTTGCCTAGCATTTTTTGTTTCTTTTTACTTTATTTATTCTAGTCCCTTGGGGGGATCTCCATTGGTGTCTGTGTTATTTCTGGGTGGGGTAAGATGGCAGAAGGGCTGGTAGAGACCTGCCCCATTAAGGACCCGATCATCACGCTCCCATTGCTGTCCGTGCTCCCACATCCCTCATCCCACGTAGTCACCCACAAAAGCCTCGTGCTGGCAGCAGGGCAGATGAGATCCCCCCGTGCTGGTGGCAGGCTGTGGGGATGGAGCGATGGGTGCAGTGCCACCGGAACCAGATGAGAGTCCTGCATCAAGAAGGGTGTCAGCACGTGGGTGACAGCACCCATGTCCTGCTGCCGTGGCTGGAGTCAGTCAGGCCCTTGCTGAGCTCAGCTTGGTTTCCTGACCCGGGTTTGGCAGCGGGGCTGAGCAGTGAAGGTGGGAGGAGAGGGTTTGGCCAGCAGCCTCGAGGGACTCACCAGCAGAGCCCATGCCAGTGGCAGTCTCTCTGCCGGGATCAGTGCTGTGCTCCTGCCCCGGCACAAGAGCCAGGCTCCCTGCACTTTGGTGATGCACCGGTTAACTGTCCTCCTGGCAATGGGATCACCTCATGCCAAGGGCTTGTTGGCTTTCGGTGCTTCCCCACCAGCTAGGCGAAAGGATTTGTTGGATGAGGTTTCTTTGCACCCAGGGACAGCTTCCCCCTTGGCAGGCGATGCACCCTCCCGGGCTGCCGGAGCCGCGGGCGAGCCTGCTGACAGTTCCTCTGCTTGCTGGGCAGGAGGTGGCGTTCCCCAGAGCTGCTGTGCCACTGGAGATCTCTTGAGCAACTCAGCAACGTGGCAGCTCTTTGCTTCCTCCCGGGGTTTGGGTTTCCCTTCCCGTCCTTTGCAGCCACCACCGACAGCTCGGCTGGGCTCAGGGTCCCACTCGGCGGCAGGGACAGCCTCAGCCGTGCTGCAAGGTGCTTGTACTTGGCCGTTGGCAGCAACTGCCTCGCCCTTGCCAAATCCAGAGGCCTCGGCTGAGTGTGCTGCTGCCATCTGTGCCTGTCCTGCTATTGGTTTGGGGTTGGGTGGCCGTGGCATCTGGGAGGGTGACAGGCAGCTGTTGGGCACTGCCAGCCCCCTGCCTTCTCCCACCTCGTGATGAACATCTGCATGTCGAAGCTCCCGACCACTGGGCTAAATTTAAAGTTCCCATCTTTCTGGGAAGCTGAGCAGCAGACAAATATTTTCTCCACCCCCTAAGTCCCATGGGCATGGCAGCCTAGCTGTGAGGGGGGTCAGAGCCAGCACCCACACTAACCCCCTTTCTCTCTCTCCCGCAGGTTCATGCAGCATCCGAAGAACTTCGGCCTGATCGCATCCTTTCTGGACAGGAAGGTAAGCCTCCCGCCTGGCTTGAACCTGCTTGTGCTGTCTCTTCTCCATCATACAACTCCCCTAGGCGCTGGAGCAGCCGGCGGGTGCTGGGCACCCGTGGGTGGTGGTGGCTCAGAGCCCCAGGCACGGTCCAGACGCCTCCCGGCTCCCCGCAGAGACAAGGGACTGACTCAGCTGCGGAGAGAGAGGGAGCTCAGCGCCCTGAGATGTGTGAACGCTTCCAAGCCTGGCGCGTAGGCGTCGCAGCCCACCCCGTGGTCTGCCTGGGGGAGCTGCTTCCCGGCATCTCCCGGAGGCTTTTTGCACCAGCCAGGCTGTTGCACGGGCTGTGGGACCCAGCTGCCCAACACAGCGCAGAGGAGTCCTACCTGAGCAAAGAGGAGATCTTGAGGGTGGGCTGAGTCCCAGTTCATCCAGCAGTTTGGGATGGTGTTGTGTACGCACACACCCCTCTCCTTGGTGTCCAGGAATAGTTTGCTTGCAGGAGGGCCTGACCTTTCCCAAGCTGTGTTGTGCTTGTTGGACTTCTCCTTTTTAATTGGGCTGGTAGAAGAAAGGTTTGAAAAAGAGATCTGAAGGAAGAGGGAGTCTCTGGTACTGTTCCGAGCAAGCCAGGTACCACCTGTGGGACAGGCCGTATGGGCAGACCCTGAATTGACCTGGAAAGACAGCGATGGACCAGGTGCTCTCCTGAGCAAGAAACACTTGAGAGCTGCTACTTCTCTGGTCCCTGTAGTTCGCTGTATCCTCTGCCCATCTCACACGGTGTTTCATCCATGCAGTGTCCACTCGCTCTGGGGGAACCCCTTTGCTGTCAGGAGGGTGGCCTGCAGAGATCCCTCCAGCCTGGATTACTCTCTGATTCTGCATGACTCAGGCAGGGCAAATAATTTGTAAGGCCTTGACTTTCCTGTCCAAAGCAGCAAGCAAAGGGCAGCAGCAACCTCGTGCTGCTGTTGTCGCTGTAAGATACCAGGCTCTTTTCAGCCCTTCCCACTTGTTAAAACCAAAAGCGGTGGGACTTGGATGATGCTCACAATCCAGTCTGTGTTCCAAGCTGTAAAATGTCTTCTAATTTTATTTGTACTCGTTTGTAAATCAGGCTGTAATTATGATACAGAACACATCCATTATCCTGTTGGAGAGAGATGCGAAGTATGGCTCAATGTAATGAATTAATAGATTTTTAAATTGCATTATAAAAAAATAGTGATCTTAGCCCTTGGAACAGATGACTGTAAGTTTTTGTGTTCGCGCGTGTGTGTATAATCAGAGCTAGATTAGAAAGAGATCCAATTAACACTTTAAAAGTTGCAATCTGTTTTTGCAAATGGTTCCACTCCTTGCATAGGGATGGGGGGAATGCAGCCCCCGGGCACCCCTGGGAGCGTGCAGCAGCACCCTGCTCCTGGGCGCTTGCAGACATGATGGGTCCGTGGGATTATTTCTCTTCATGCCACCGCTGATCCTGTACATGAAGGTGTAGCCCAAGACCAGTGTTCAGGTGCCCACCCAGTTCAGCAAAGGGTTTTTCCCAGCGTGACACACTCTGTGCTGTTCAGGAGCAGGATACGTCCCAGCCACAGCTCCCAGTTTCCCTAATGTGTCCAATCTGGGATGGTGCTGGTGGAGCCGACCGCTGGAGCTGGGATGGTGGCTCCTGAGCGCCAGCATCTCAATCTGTCCACGAGAAAGTCGTGCGTGCTTGAGCCAGCGAGCTTAGCGGCTGGAAATAACACTAGCTGACAGTCGCGTGGCAGGTTGTGCCTCGTGTAACCGCAACAGAGGGTGACAGGCGGCTCTTCTTCTTCTGCCTGTAGTTGCCACAGTCATCTGGGGTCAGCCCTTCCCCCTGCTGTGCTTCCAGCACAGGGTGCTCCTTGCTCTGCACCCCGTCTCCGTCTGCCTGCGGGACAGCCCCGCTCTGCCTTTTTAGTAGGACATTGTCCCTCTCTTCCATCTCCACCGAAGGGCTTTGGGAGGGAGGTGCACGGGAGCCTGTTTGGGGGCTGCAGATCTTCAGAAGCAGCAGGAGACCTGGCGGTGACAGGGCCAGACCTCTGCTCCTGGAGGACTGTGCCCCGCCAGCGCGAGGGGATGGGACCTTCTGCTCCCTGACTTGCCCGTGTTGTTGCAGACGGTGGCAGACTGCGTCCTCTATTACTACCTGACCAAGAAGAATGAGAACTACAAAAACCTCGTAAGAAGGAATTACCGGCGGCGGGGGAAGAGCCAGGTAAGAGCTGAAGGAGCGTGTGGAAATGTCGTCCCTCGGGCTGAGCTTTGCACTTGCACCTTCTCAGCAGCACTTTCTCTGAGCACCCCAAATGGTTCTTTCCTCCCCTCCCCAGATGGAGATCTTGCTTTGCAGGCTGCCATGGGGCTGTGGTTTTGCTCTGTGTAGCTTTTCAGAACATGCTGTTTTCTGGCAGTTGATGTTTGTCTGTCTCCGTGCCAAGGTCACAGTAGCTTTAAAAATCAAACAACAAACCCAAGATGCTTGAAAAAGGGGACGGAGTGAATGCAGAAAACCTGGCCAGGCGTCAGGAGTAGCACGGCGCTGCCCGCACAGCCTGCAGCTCTGTGCAAGGACCAAATGGGGCCTGTTTCCTTTTCCCCTCTGGAGATGGCAGCCGGC
Source organism: Eurystomus gularis (assembly GCA_013400335.1). Lineage (NCBI taxonomy): Eukaryota > Metazoa > Chordata > Aves > Coraciiformes > Coraciidae > Eurystomus > Eurystomus gularis. The sequence goes on along the minus strand of VZZY01024567.1, from coordinate 402,519 downwards.
GTGGTGGCAGGGATGGAGCTCCTGGGAGCTGTGTAGAGGTGCTCCTGCCTTGCAGAGCCTGCCCAAGGCTCTTCCTATGAGCAAAGGTATGGGAGGAGAATGACTTGGGTGGGAGTGGCTTCTGGTGACTGCCTGAACAGAGGTATATAAATTTGTCTGAAGTGCTGGAGGGTGTCTGAGATCCCCATGAGGGCTGGCAGTTTTGACATTGAAGCTAAAGGAGACTCTTAACTGTTTGGTTAAGGGCCAGTCAGGTACCTAGAGCACCATGAGGTTCTTGGGGGTAGATGCCTGGAGCAACCCTTGCTGTTACCGTGGCCAAGATACAAATCTAGACATGACCCTGCCAGTGTTGCTGCTGATACCATGATACTCAGGTACCCAGATAAGTGCTTAGGTTTTGGGCAGGTGCCTTGTCCCCACAAATGCTTTCGGCCAAAGGAAGGTCCCTCTGGTGTATCCTCAGGTCCATGAAGCCAGCAATTATCCATGTCACAAGGAGAGTGAGGTGTGTGCAAAGGGAGTATCTCTCCAGATAACGTGGGGATAGGGATGGAAAAACTGGCCTGGCCTGTGCCACCACTGACATCAGCAGCTCCTCGGGCTGCATGGCCATAAAAAGCAGCACTTGGGTCTAGATCCTGATTGGGAGGCAGATAGGTAGCCTCGCTCCAATTTGATTTCTGCAGCATTAAGACATCAGAATAGCTAGCACATGACGAATGTCATGGACGGGGCCCAATTTTCCCTTCTTTTTTTCAGAGACATTAGAGATGGATAAAGCCCTATTAGATTATCCAGTCCCTCTCCCAGCAAACACAGGGTGGTTCCCTCCAGTACATTTTTATAGTGTTTACCATGGTCTGTTTTGTTAGATCACAGCAACTAGAACATGAGGCCACATTTGTTTCTTGTTAGCGGTGGAGACATTTAGCACAGCTCATTCTGGTTTCAGTGTTAAGTTGAGCAAGTAACAAGTGTGAAGGGAGAGAGGCAATCTAAGGCTCTGCTCTGCATCTACCTACCTGCTCCTGCAGCCACAGACCTGCCCGTCCTGCACCCAGCAGGTACTATTTGTGTTTTGGTTTTTAAAAGTATCCAAAGCATCTGTAGCTGCGGGATTTCCCACGACGCTTGCCCTCAGTGGTGAGCCTGGTCTAGTCTGGGCAGTCATAATCGTGAGCTGCAGTTTGGAGCCCTGTTCAGTGCCAGCCTTTGGAAGCAGGGGAAGGTGAAGCAATGAATGTTTGCCATGACTGTTGGATGCTCAGCTGGAAGGTGGGATGGTCAGACAAGCTTTAAGAGCCAAGGGCTGGCTGCACAAATAGGTGCAGAACAAGAGTTGCTGCCTACGACCCACCCTGGAGCAGAGATCCCCCAGAGATCCTGGGTGGTCTTGAGATGCACACTTGGTGCTGCCATACCCCTGGTATTTCCATATATCACTTGCATCCATTCCCTGCGAGGTTGTGTGTGAAGAAGCACTGGAGGAGCCTGCACACAGGCTTGGGAAGGGCACGTTCTGTGGAGAGGCGACAGCAGGGGCTGGCAGGGCGCGTGGCTGGGTCTGCTGGGCAGGGAGTCCTTTTAGAGTGGGATTTCCCGGCACTGAAGGGAGGAATGTTTTGAAGTCCTGCCAGGTGCTGGTGGAAGTGGTGAAGCAACTCCATTGTACCCCAGAACCCCTCTTTGGGGAGCCAGGGCCTCCTCTGAGGGTGGTGCTGATGGGACCTGCTTTCCTAGGCCAGGCTGGGTCAGCATGCAAGAGCTTATATACTGGAAAATAGTGCAGGAAAGACATGGACCTGTTGGAGCACGCCCAGAAGAGGGTCACCAAGATTATCAGAGGGCTGGAAGCCCCCTGCTGTGAGGCCAGGCTGAGAGTTTGGGTTGTTCAGCCTGGAGAAGAGAAGGCTCCAGGGAGACCTTATTGTGCCCTTTCAGCACTTCAAGGGACCTGTCAGAAAGATGGGGACAGACTTTATAGCAGGGCCTGTTGTGACAGGACAAGGTGTGATGTTTTTAACTAAAAGAGGGGGGAGATTTAGGCTAGCTATAAAGAAGAAATTTTTTACACTGAGGGTGGTGAGCCCCTGGCCCCGGCTGCCCAGAGAGATGGTCAATGCCACGTCCTTGCAACCATCCCAGGTGAGGTTGGCCGGGGCTCTGAGCAACCTGCTCTAGTTGCAGATGTCCCTGCTTCCTGCAGAGGGGTTGGACTGGATGGCTTTGAAAGGTCCCTTCCAACCCAAACCATTATGTGATTCTATGATGATTAAATCTGGAGGGATGCTCTTGGTGGGATTTTTGCTCAGCAAGTCTCTTTAGAAGCAGGTTGAAGTCTGCCTGTGCCCGCAGAAAGCATGCTCATTTGGGAGAAACCTGGCCCAGCACCTTGGCTGTGGGTCCTCTCTGCTTGTTCCCAGGGGGTCCTTTTTAACCCCATGCAGGTCCCTCATCCCTTGCGAAGAGTCAGGGCTCTGGCTGAGGAGCAGCAGCGTTGGGCTGTCCCACTGCTGGGGCCTCTGCCTTCACCTGCCCAGTCTCAGTCACCAGAGACAGTGATGGGCTGAAGGACAGGAGACACGGGGGGACAGACACGGTGGGACAACATGGGGATGGGCAGCAGGCAGGGAAGAGCTGGATCTGCAAACACTCTTCCTGCAGCTCTGGGAGAGACGTGGAGCCGTGTTCCCAGCACCGCCTGTGCTCCAGGCAGTGATTTTCCTGCTGGTAAGGGTTCAAAGCAGTTAAACGCCAAAAGTGAGATTTTCTTGATTTAGAGGAGGAGAGGAGAGGTTGACGTTTATATCAGATGAGAGGAGCGGATGGGGTCTGATACAAATAGCATTTCAAGTGGCCCTATGCTGTTTTCCCTCTCCTTTTCTCACGGAGAGGTTGGTGGTCTTATTTTCTCTTGGAGGCTGTGGGGAGCTTGAGAGCAAAGAGGAGATAATTACACGTAGAAATAAAGCTGCTCTGGTGTCAAGATTATCATTGTGGCCTACTTATTAAAAGTCCATTAAAAAATAAGAATCCCACTGCTCCCTGGCTGATGGTCCCCTGGCAAAGGATATTCCTCGTAAAGCTGCTACTTATTGCAAAAAATCTCCTGCCAAGAGCGGGGACTTCACATGATTCTGCTTCCAGTTTGTCAGCAGCCGGAGCAGCCGCCCGCTCCGAGGCAGGACGCATGCTCCCGGCACACTGCCTTCCCCCGTGGATGAAAGATGCTCGCATCTGATGGATCATTATGCATAATACTCAGGCTGCCGCGATTGAAGACCCCTTCTAAAATAATACTCTGTGGTCGGGTATGGAAAATGCTATTTAACCCTGAAAGGAGGGAATCAATGGGAAGAGGAATGACTTCCAAGTGTGTAATTTCTCACTGGAGAAAAAAAAAGGGGAAAAAAAGTTTGATTCATGGTAAAACGGCCTGCTCCGATATTCAGTGTGCAATAATAAGCATAAATTTGTGTGTGCCTGTAATGAAAGGCCCTTGCACAGATATGTTGCCTGGGGGGCTGTCATGGTTGCTCTTCAGGGTATTTCAAAGAGTCTGTCTTTGTGAACACCCCGAATTGAACACCCAGATTGAAGCTAGGCAGTGAGAGCACCATGTGCTTCGTTCTTTGGGCGAGCTGCTCAGGCGGGCTGTGGTGCTGCCAGCGCTGGGCTGAAACCGTGCTGAGGGAAAAGCGGCTGCCTCAAGGTAATTATTCCGTGTGGAGCGTGGGGTTTTTATTCCAGAATAAATTTGCTTTGATTTTGGGGTAGCGTTGCCCGTGGGGCAGCGGAGCGGCCGCAGCACGCCGGTGATGCTTCCTGCGGCGGTGAATTCCCGGCGGGAGAAGCCGTGAGGCTCCCACGTGGTGCTGGGATGGGGAGGCCGGCGGGCGGGCATCCCACCAGGCAAAGCCAAGGCTGCTGTCCCTGGCAGCGGCGATGGGCGGCCGGAGGAGCCGCCTGCCCGCCCTGGGGATGACTCAGAGGTGGATGAAGTCATGCGTCGCGGTGGACGGACGTGCAGTCATGCCGGTCCCCCTCGGCGCTGCTGTCAGACGGTGCTCACGCCTTCCCTGGCGAAACGGCCCCGTGTGTGAGCGCTGACACTTTCGAGGACTCGCTCCATGGTACCCGAGGGGACCGGACCCCCCTTCCTCCACCAAGGAGCGGTGTTGGTGGGGCAGGGGCCGCAGCGTGACCTGGCCAGGCAGCTGCCGTGGTCCCCTGCCAGCCCAGCAGCCTTTCCCAGGCCCACCCTCTTCCCCGTCCCCTGCCAAAACCCAAATCGAATTATCCGTCCCGCCGGCTGTCCCGCCCTCCCCAAACACAAACCGTTCCCCTCACTGACGCGGATAAACAGCCCCAGCCTGGATTTTTATAAACAAGCCATTTACTTTTTTCATGGAAGCACCATCCCAGCCGGAGGGGCTGGCAGGGACGGGCACTGCCTGCCCACGGCTCTGGGTCTCCATTCACCTCGTCCTGGTGCAGGAGCGGAGCATCCGCCGCGGTCCAGCCTTGCCTTCCCATCACCTCTCCTCCCTCTGTGAGGATCAGGTCCAGAGCTCTATAAACCACCTCTTACACCCCACATGGTGCGTGTGTCCCCGCTCCATTAACCACGCTGGCTGACGGGATGAGCGATCGTTATTTCTGGGAAGCATTTGATTTTCATCAGTCTGGGGAGTGGCTCCTCATTAAGAACAAAGGGTTTGACGACTTCTCTTTCAGATGCAGGGGGACACTTGTCATAGAATGCTGGTTTAATAACACAGCACATCTTACAGAAACAGCCCTGGACGTGGCTGGTGAGCTTTGCTGCCACAAATACCAATAAATTCTTCAAGCATTTAAGCCCGTGCCGACTTGAGCGCTGCATTTTAGAGAGTACTGAAATTACCTGCGGAGCAGGGACGGTCTGTGATGGAAAAGTTTGTGTAGTTGGAAATGATGCGTGGGATGTTAGAGCACAGGTTCATCCTCTGCTGATGGGATGTTGCTGCAAGGTGGCCCTGCTCGCTGCCATGTCCCCTGGCTGCTCTCCTGTCCCTTGGCTCTGCCCCATCCTGCCGTCGTGTGCAGGCTGGGCCGGGTCAGCTCGCTGCTGGGACACAAAAGGGATTGAATTTGGCTTATTTTCTGGACAGGTCTGCAGTGTGACAGCACTGCTGGTGATGGGGAAACCTGCCTGGCCAGGCTGTGGCTGCGGGACCCAGGAGAAGTGGTCAAACCTGGTCAGGACCCTATGGTCCTGGTCATGCTCGAGTGTGGCCTTGCAGGGAGAAACATCTCACAGAGTCTTCATCCTATCAGTGCTCCTGCGCGTGTTGCTTGGTGCAGGCTCTCACTTTTTAAATCTGCATCTCCTTGTAGCCAAAAAAATCCAAACAAAACCAGCTAACTCCCAGAATCCTCAAAAGTGATCCAAAACCATCCTCGTGGAAAGCAGTGGGCATTCCATGAGCACCAAGGGTTGTGCTGGAGTCTGTTTGGAGGCAGCAGGTCCTGCTCACTGACTGACAGCATACAACTTGTGAAAAAGCAGTTTCCATCAGGAAGAGTGGTTGTTTCTCAGAAAACACCCATCTCATGTGCTTTTATTACAGCTCAGTGTAGCTTGTGTCAATCCTATAACTCTCCATTGGCACCTGCTCTTTCAGTCTGGGCTCCTGTTGCTCCCAAACTCTGTCCCGGAGGTGTTCCCCATAAGGTGCATCATGTCCATTATGAGGGTGTTGCAGCTTTCCCGCAGCCCTGCCACCCCTCCAGGCAGCATAGCTGGGCAAACACAATGGAAACTCACATTCCTGAAATCCCAGCTGCAGTTTTGGGGGTGATTAAACGAGAACGATGTGGCCATATTTGGGAAAAGAGTCGAGGGATGCGTTGCTGCAGGAGGATGGCTGCTTGGTCCCCAGGTCCCAGCACAGCCTCATGGGCTGCTGGGAATGCAGGAACAGCAGCAAGACCTGCGGGGACGGGCACTGGCAGGCAGGGACACGCAGCCACTTCCCCCTGGGTAGCACCAACACACGCTGCCGATGGACCACTTGCTGAGGGACCCTTTGGCCACCACAGCCAGGCTCTTCCGTGCAGCTTGATCACATCTGCAGTTAGTGATAATAAAAGAGTCACGTCAAAGTGACGTGAACCCCCCCATTCCGGTTGGCCCCTCAGTTTGGACTCGTGTTCCTCCAGCAGCAGGTCGATGCATCCTCCCAGCGAGCGCTCCACCACGCCTGCACCCACGTGAGTACTCCCCGGGATGGGGCTTTGGGATCCAGGCTGGGCATTACCGATCCCCACGGGGGACCTGTGGCATCTTCCCGCAGGACAGGGAGCGATAGAAGCGGTTGGATTTGGGGATGAGTTGTTTTATCTGTTGTGGTCCAGGTTTGACTGGGAATGGATGAGAAATAGGTTGTGTTATTGCTAAGTTGCTGTCTAAAGCAGGCGCAGCTGAAAATCCTGGAGAAAGCTGCTTCTGTGAGGATACTGGGCTTGCTTTGCCCCCGGTGCGTCTGTGGCGTGTGTGGATGCTGCTCTGCATCCCATGAGCTGCCGACCCGGCACCTTCCTCTGTTGGCAGGGCTCAGAGCAGGGTCAGCATGCGGCCGGGGGGCTGCGAGCAGGGGGGAGCGGGGTAAAGCAAACCACAGGGAAGGGAAAACACGTGTTCCCTGCCTGGGACAGAGCCGGGGCTCATCTCCACCGCTTCCAAACGTTACGCTCTCTTCCCCTTGGGTCATTTTCCCTTCACAAGCAATCAAATCACTTTTTTAAAAACTCAGCAGCGACCCAGAAAAGAAACATTTCCTCTTATGGAAAAGCCCTCAGTGTTTTAATGAGCAGGGTCCTTTACAAATCACATCTGTGCTTCGCTGGGCTCAAGGAGCGAGTGGTAGGAGGGCATCAGTGGCCACCGTGCTGGGCTGAGCCCCACAGGAGCCCCTGCCCAAAAGGCTCCTGTGCCCAACAGGCTCCCAGCGCTGCCCAGGATGAGCCCACGCTCAGATGCGCGCACAGGACGTGGCTGTGCCGTGCTCTGGTGAGAGATGCTGCAGAGTCCAGCTTCTCTGCAGTCCCACAGCCAGCCCCTCTCCTCGTCTCTGGCACGCTGCTCACCCTGAGGACGGGCAGCCCGGGAGGTGCCAGGGCTTTCCCGTGGCACGTCTCTGTTTCTGTCTCTGCCATGGAACGATTGCTGTCTTGCAGAGGTTGTTGTTGATCGGTGGAGGAGCAGCACAGCTCTGGGCTGTCGCGGTCGGAGCTGAGCTGAGCAAGCTACATGCTCGCTATCACGCTCCTTATCAAATCCAAGCCTGGCCCTTTGATTTTTTTCGACTTGCTTCCTCAGCCAACAGCAGCAAATCCAGCCCTGGGACGTGAATGTTCAAAGCCAAGTCGCCGGCAGACATTCCTCTTCCTCTCCTTGTTGTTTTGGCAGCGGCTTGTTTTGCTTTGTGGTTTCTCCCATGAGCAGAGGGTGCCGCGCATGGTCATGAGAAGCCCGGCAGCGTGGTGGTGGGTGATAGCGAGGGCTGAGGAGTTCCAGACCAGAGGCTCCAGGCCCTGGAAGTCAGCTACATTATACATATGTGTATTTTTAAGCCATTCACCCTGTGCTCCATATCCAGCCTGCCGCCGAGGGACAGGTGGGGATGTGCGGGGACTGCTGCTTGCAGACCTTGGCAGCAAGTGCCTCGACCTCTGGTATGACACTGGCAAATGGAGAAGGATTCTCCAGGGAGACCTCAGGTGCCTGGGCAGCAGGCTGGCTAAAGAGGAGGCTGGTGCTGGGGGTGTTTGCTGGGGAAGTCCCTGCCCTGGCTCTCATTAGTGTGACCTGCCGGAGGGAGAGTTTGAAAGCAGATGGAAGGATGGATGTGGGTGGTGGGGGAGAGATGTTCCTAAGCCGTGCCTGAGTGGTAGCAGCCCCGCTCTTGGCAGAGATGCTCTGTGCAGCATCCCGCAGGGCTGGGGAGAGGGTTGGGAGCTGAATGCCAGGTCCTGCTGGCTGTGCCGCAAAAAGCTCAGAGCATCCTGCCCTGCAGCGCCAGTACTGGACCCTGTGGGATGTTCAGGGTGATGCCAGCACCCACACAGCCATCGCAGGCATGCTGAGGCTGCTGGAGAAGCAGCAAAGCACACCCCAGGTGTTCCTGGCCAGCGTAGTGTAGGCCTTTTGTCTTCATCTTATCTTGAGCTGGTTTTAATTTGCAACTCCCTGATTGCGTGCAACGACCTCGGCCTGAGTCTGCTCTCCAGCCAAGTGCCCCTGGAGAACATCATAAATGCCATTGATCTGAAGTCACCCACGGGAGAAGTGAGGAGCTGGCTCCCTGCACGCAGGAGAGGCAGGGTGGAAGGGATGGGGGTCATGCTGATGGGGCACAGCTCCCTCCCAAGTCCCCATCGAGGCAGACTTCTGTGTGGAGAGGGTTGGCACGTGTCACCACGCTGCTGCCCGGAGCCTGTGGCAAGGGCTGCAAAGCTGCCTTCAAGCAGAACCCCGGAGCTCACTGCCTGTGGTGCCTGGGGATGGGCTTGAGCGGCACCAAAACGCGTTGCTTCGCAGCTCAGCCTGGCACGTACGGCTCCCTCTGCATGAGGGTGGAGAGGCTGGTGGTTTGCTCCCTCCTGATGTAAGGAACAAACGGGTCGGTGGTTTCTGTGGTGTGTTCATCTTCTGTAAGAGCCCAGGGCACCATCGCGAGAGCACTGGAGGTGATGCACCTGCTGGCAGCCCCACGGCATCCCCCATGCATCCAGTCCACCCTCGAAATCTGCCATGAGGGAGATAAGGTGTCACCCCAGCCGACATTTGGGCTCAGGGACAGGCTCTTGCGCAGCACCGTCACTGTGCCCCAAGCCGGTTCCCCACCAGCAAGCAGAATGGCCGGGGTTGGCAGGAGCTGGTGGTCCCAGGACAGGGATGGGACTCGCAGGATGACCGCAGCTAAACATCACGGGCATAGCTGCTGAGAAATGGTGGCCATGCCTGTCCCTAGCAGGCCTGGGGCTGGGGAACTGAGCCGTGCTGGCAACAGTGCTGGTTTGGTGCATATTTCAAGGGTGCTGTGGAGCAGGGAGTGAGGGGGGACTGGGAAAGGGTGCGGGTGCCCCAGTTGCGAGGTGCGTGGTCCAGCGGTTGACAGTGGGATGCCATGTGGGCAGCGAGGGAGGCTTCTGCACGGGGCTCTGATTGCTGGTCCCCTGCCGCAGCCCGGCACATCTCACCATGGAGGGGCTGGGAAAGGCAGGAGCGGCCGTTTTCCGGAGGTTTGTAAGTTTGGAAAATAAATAGCCCTGTGCCGCAGGTTAAGCTTGGCATCCTGACGGATTAATCACACTGGCTGCAGCCAAGCACTGAGAGCCCCGATGACGAGAGCTGTGGTTTATAGCCGATGATTCATCGACTCGACTTCGAGCGACCACGTTATTCCAGCAGATTGCAAAATCATAAGAGGAATGTTGTGGTTAGTTTACGGCTTAACTATGCAAATCGTCAGGAAGCCTTCAGAGCTGGAGAATGTGAGGCACAGCGCGCCCGGATGGCTGGGCGGTGAGCAGGGGCCGGGAGCCGGCCATGGGGCTTTCGGGGACCAGCCGCTCGCCGGAGCCGGGGAGCGGGGAGGTGAGTGTCTTGGGGGGCAATGAGGGTCTGGAGCTCGCCGTGAGCATGCGAGTGGGCGCTTCAGAGGCGGGGAACACGCGGCCGGCTGGGAAGAGGTTTCTGGCTCATTTCACCACCTCTGTGCCAAGGTGGCCGATGTCTTGGTTGGGCTGGGGAGGGTAAAGATGGGGAGCTGCTCCCCCCACCTCGTCCTGCCCTCCCGTCCTGCTTCCAGAAGCAGGCAGTGCCTTGGTGTAGGAAGTAAACAGAGTGGGAGGAGCCGCACCTCTTCCTTGCCGGGGCTTTTGGGATGTGCGGCGAGTTGGTTGGATCTCAGCAGGGCTGGTGTTTTCAGTGTCTGAGACCTACCTGGAAGCTGGTATCCCCCAAAAATGTGCTTGGAGCCGGAGCTTTAGAGTGGCTGAAATCTCTGGGAGGTGTCAGCCCGATGGAGCTGGCCTGATGGAGCCCGATGTGGCTCCGGAGGGGTCTGGGCACTGGGGTGAGCACGTGTGCCTGCCCATGGCCCAGCAAGGGGTGGCTGGCGGCACACGCGGGGTTCCATGAGGGCTGGCAGCGATCTGCTCCTCTCCAGCTGCTCCGGGGCCAGTGGGAAATTGGGGTAGAGGTGAGCAGATGTTTGTCATTACGGAGCAGCTCGCGCCGGAGCGCAGGCAGCCAGCCGGGAAGGAGGCCGCTCGTCCCCATGGACTCTCGGAGCAGGATCGGGCTCTTGCTCACGCATCCCGTGTGCGATTTTGTCCTGGGGCCTTTCTAAATAAACAGGATGTTTTGGGAGCAAAAACAAGCAGCAGTGATGCTGAGGAGGAAGGGTGAGGAAGGGCGGTGGGTGGTTAGAGCATGGGACCTGGGAGGGAGGGACAGGAGCGACAGCCCTGTCCTCTGCCACAGGCATCTTCCCTGGCCTCAGGCACATCCCTTCACCTTCTGTGCAAGGTGGGGAGCACGTACCTGCTTTGTCTCCGGGAGATGGGGTGCCTCATCCCCAGGTAGGCAGGAATGTACGTGGGGAGAGGTTTGAGCTTGCCAGGTGCTGAGCAGTTTTGGTGCTGTTTGACTAGTCCACTAAGAGCTGACCCACCTGCCCGTCCACCTCTAACCGGGGCAGCGTGAATCAGAGGGAAACATTGGCCGGTAATTGGGGAAGCATTTCCTGGCCTGTCACGCTTTGGGATGGCGTCCCGTCCCTTGAATCATCCAGAGCTGGTCCATGTCCAGCACTAAGAATAGTCTCCCCATGCACTGTGGGGCAGCCGTGTGCTGGGGGGGACTGGCTGACTCACGGCTTCCCAGTGCTGTGCCGTGGTCCAGCTCTGATGCTGACTGGTGTGAGATTTGGGTAGAGCTTGTAGCATGGATGGGCCAAGGCAGCTGCTGTGGTCGGTCCCAGGCAGGGTTTCCCACGTTTCTCCATGTGCCGTTTGTAGCTGAGCTCTCGCATTGCCTTCGTTTGGGACCCCAGGGTGCCTGCTCTGGGTGCTTCAACCAGCCCCGCAGCCTCCAGGCCAGCACGTCCCCCTGGCTGGGATGTAAGGTGGCATTCATGAGCATGGCCATCCCTGGAGGTGCTTCCTGGGGTGTTCGGCCGTGCAGCTGAGCCGTAGCACAGGAGATAGGCCATCACCACATGCTTGCCAGGGTTCAGAGCAGCATTTGGCCAGGAGCCTTTTTCAGATGAAGACATGAACACAGCTGCGGGTGGAGCTGGGGGCAGTTGTCCTCGCCTGGCCTCATGGTGACGATGCTGCCCAGTTCATGTATTTCAGATGGGCAGGAGAGGGCTGGCAGGTTGGAGCCACCCTGCTTCTGGCGTGGGGCACCCTGCCATGGCTGAAGCAGGGCAATCACTAGAGGGCATCCTTGGATCGAGATGCTCCTTGGTGGTGGGAGAAGCCCTAATTTCATGTCCTACCAGGCTGGGCTTGAAATCTTCAGGAGGTGAGGGATTCACAGTGACCCACTGAAGCCAAGCCAGTGGGATTTGCCTGTCCTCATCATGCTGGAGCTCAGCAGATGCCTCTCTGGGCTCCTCTCTGAGCCTCCATGGCCACTCACACCTCTCTCTGCCGTTTCACCCCTGCTTTTGCAGGCTGGCACAGAGAGCTCGCTAGCATCGCTGCCATCCCAGCCTGTTCCTGTGGGGAAGAGCTGCGATGGCTGCTCAGGGTGACAAACCTGGTTTGAATGAGCATGGAGACAAGTTGACGTGATGCTGAAGCTTCCCTTGGGAGATCGCGCCAGCCTGGTGCTGGGGCAGGGACTTGTGTGGTTACAGCTGAGTTTTACGGCTGGAGGAGAGCTGGGTTTACACCCTGGGGAGCTGGGATCTTCAGGAGGCAGGGTTTCCCCCATCCCTCAAAAGAAAATATTCACGATGGGGTGGTAGAAATATGAGGAAGCTCATCTGGGCTCCTCTCCCTTCCCAAAGCGCTTGGTGGAGGGAACACGGGTGGGTGGTGACAGCCGGGGCCAGGGCTCAGCCCTCGGAGGTCACAGCCCTCATCTCGTGGGTATTTGTCTGGGTTGAACCCACGCTCAGGGTTCACCATGGTGTGACTCAGGGAGTCAGAGAGTTCAGGGCAGTGCTGGCGAAACACGTGTGACAGATGCCCCTTGCTCCTCTGCCACCAGTCCAGGCTTGCCCACCTCCCAACCCTGCAGGCTTGGTGGCTGCCCACTCCTTCTCCCTAGGGCTGGGGGCTGGCAAGGCCAGAGCTTGGCATGTTCTTTGGCCAGTTGCTGCAGGAGACAGCCCGTTTCCTGCGCTCTAGAGATTTATGGACGCTGGAAAAATCGCTAGCGACCAAGTACTCATCCCAGCCATTCCTCAGCTCCCCTTCCCCAGCTCTCCCCCACCTTGCATCCCACGGAGCCACATGCGGGCATGGAGGTGCCACAGGGCTGGCCAAGCCTGCTACACGTGTGCTGCTGAGCGGGGTTGTCCCGGTGGCACAGCTGCCTCCCCCCATACAAGGAGGAACTGAAAAGTCCACGGCATTTCGGTGGTGGCAGCACCTGCGTTTTCAGGACTTGTCTTGAACCGGATCAGCAGCTTCCTCATTAAACTGCTGCAAAGCCCATTTTGACAGCTCCACGCTTCTCATTTTAGTAGTAGCCCATGGGGCAGCGGGTTTAGCTTGCACCCAGCATCACTGCTGCGGGGATGTCCACGCTGGAGCATCCTCCAAGTTCCTGTGGGTCAGGGACAGGCCAGTCCCGCTGGCTCAAGGGACGTGGGGACATCTTATCCATGCTTGAACAGCTGTGCGCCGGCCACACCAGCCCACCTGGGATCATACTTTCTGCTGATAAATCCACTTTAAGGCTATTTCCCCCTGCCGTTACATCACCAAACCCTTTTCCAAGGGGTGGTGGGAGCCCTGCAGCTTGGCTGGGGGCTGGGCGAGCCTGGGTGGGTTTCCTGGAGCGAGCAGCCTTGCGTTAGCCAGGAGCAGGGTGCTTTCATAAATCATTTCCGTCTCTAATTTCTGCTTCTCTATGAAATGCCTCTCGTTTGCTGGTCGCCAGAGGGAAGGGGAGGTCAGGGGAACCAGGCCTCCCCCTCATCCTCCTTCCTGCAGCTGTTGAAACAAAATCCAGAACTATTATAATCGCTGTGTCCCTCCCTCGGGTACCGTAGTGCCTTCAGTCCGAGCGACAACAGCGGTGGGGGGGCATTTGGGCTCATGGCCCCCACCGAGGGTGCCAGGCGGTACAGAGCGGGCAGGCAGCCAGGCTTCTCCCTTCTCGGTGATATGGGGCTATAAACCTTGTCTGTGGGCCACGTCAGATGGCTTGGGAAAAATATCACAGTGTTGGTATCGCAGAGACTCGGGGCATCTCAGGTGCCCCCATCTCCTTCATGCTCCAGCAGAATGCATCCCACCAGCTGCAAATCGCAGCTGGTGTTGCTAAGCTGGGAACAGGGGGTTGTTCTCATCTCCTGCCTTCCCCTGTGTCGGGTCCCTACTCCCCAAGGGGCTGCAGGGGTTGTCCCACTGCCTGAAACGGGAGCTGGAGCACAGCTGCCGTGCCTGATGCCAAGCTATCTCTGGTCTCCTGGGAGAGCTTTCGGCTCCTGTAGCCTCTGTAAGCGCCCTGCCCGCACCCTCTGCCCGCACCCTCTGCCCGCAGCGCTCCTTCCTCTTGGCCACTTGCCCCCAGCATTGTTTCGCCATGTTGTTTAGGTTGGCCCAGGTGCTGCGATGTGTCTGCCTCAGCACTAAGGGGTTGTTTTATGTCCCTTGTTTTGCAGCAGCAGCAAATGCCCCGGAGCAGCCAAGAAGAGAAAGATGAGAAAGAGAAAGAAAAGGAGAAGGAGGGAGAGAAGGAGGAAGACAAGCAGGAAACAGAAAACGACAAAGAAGAACTGACAAAGTAAGGACAACCCTCCCTGCCTGGCTCACTTCCATCTCCAGCGAGGGCTGGGGATGCGGCAGTGGGATGTGGTGGTGGGATGCAGCACTGGGATGCAGTGGTGGGACGTGGCATGGTCCAGGGCTACCTCACCCCTTGCAGGACCATGTGCACCCACCTCATCTCCTCTGCAGGGAGGGAAGTGCAGGGCCTGCTCTCCTCTTCATTCCTCTTCATTCCTCCTCCCTGCTGCTCCCAAACTGGGAAAACAACTCTAATACACTTTTTTTTATATAAACCCAATCAACCCGCAAAGCTCCTCTGATCCTCCAGCTTGTTTTGTTGTTGCGAGAGCCTCTGGGAGTCAGAGGAGCAATCCGGGCGCAGCCGAGCGCGGCACTTCACCTTCAGTGTTATTGATGTTCAACGTGAGTGCTCCCAGATGAAGGGCTTCAGCCAGCCCTGCCTCCCTCACACCGAGCGGGGAGCGTCGGAGCTGTGGCGGGGAAAGGTTGGCACGCAGACCGCTAGCTATCTGTAATGGGCTTAATACTTGGTTTAAAAGAACATCTGGCTTCATTATATCTAGGCTGCAAAGACATTTACCAGCAGGTCCCTTTCAGGAAGATAAATGAGGAGGAGGCAGGGATGAATTTGAATGGTCGGGTATTAAACCTGTCTCCGTCAGGTCTCTGCGTGCACTTGGTGGTGGAGCTGCAGCCAGCTGCAGAAAGAAAACCCCGCTGCACATCACCCCACCGCCAATCCCGCCAGGAAAAGAGCCTGCGTGTGCAAAAAAAAAATGCAGACCTGCCCCCCTCCAAAGACCAACAAAAAAAAATAAAACCAACATCCCCAAACACGTGCAGGGAAATAATTGCTTGACCTAAAAATCAGATCAACCCAACAACGTTTTTTCTTCCCTGGCTGTTTTTGCAGGGACAAGAACGACGACACATCTGGGGAAGACAACGATGAGAAAGAAACCGTCACCTCCAAAGGTCGCAAAACCGCCAACAGCCAGGGCAGGCGCAAGGGCCGCATCACCCGCTCCATGGCGAACGAAGCCAACAACGAGGAGGCGGCCACCCCGCAGCAGAGCGCGGAGCTGGGTGGGTAGCGGCTCACACGGGGACATGGGGACCTTGGCAGGGCTTTTGGGGTGTCTGCTCTGCTGGGATGGGCGATGCGATGACCCTGCTCTGCTCCCTGCTCACAGAGGAGGGTTTTCCTTCATGAAATCCTCCTCTTCAGGGGGCATCAGTGAGGTTCCTCTATCCCACAAATTACCCAGCATGGTTCACTCGGATCAAGTGGAGGCATTTCACAGGATCCCAGCATGGTAGGGGTTGAAGGGACCTCTGGAGATCATCTCGTCCAAACGCCCTACCAAAGCACAGTCACCTAGAGCAGGGTGCCAGGTCGTGTCCAGGCATGTTTGGAATCTCTCCAGAGAAGGAGACTCCACAACCGCTCTGGACAGCCTGGGTTGGGCCCTGCCACCCTCACAGCAAAGAAGTTTTTCCTTTTATTCAGGGAACTTCCTGGGTTCCAGTTTGTGCCCTTGCCCCTTGTCCTGTCACTGGGCACCACTGAGAAGAGTCTGGCCCCATCCTTTTGACCCCCACCCTTTAGCTATTGATCAGCATTGATCAGATCCCCTCTGAGGCTTCTCTTCTCCAGCTCAGCAGCCCCAGGACTCTCAGCCTTTCCTTAGTACAGAGATGCTCCAGTTCCCTCAGCATCTTTGTACCCTCTGCTGGACTCTCTGCAGCAGTTCCTTGTCTCTCTTGAACTGGGGATCCCAGAACTGGACCCAGGACTCCAGATGTGGCCTCACCAGGGCAGAGTAGAGAGTGAGCAGAACCTCCCTCGATCTGCTGGTCACTCTTCTTAACACGCCCTTTGCAAGCCTGGATTGTCCTGGCTGAGTGTTAGTGGGTTTAGGGCCTCAGAGGGAAAGTGTTGCAAAAGATGGAAAGGGAAGCTGTTGTATCTAGCAGCGTGTTTGCTGGATTCATGCAGGGCTCATGCACCTCCTGCACCCGGAGGTGTTTCCTTCTGCGGCAGCTTGGGCTTCGAGTACTCTGCACAGGAGCCTGCTCTGCCCTCCTTGGGTCTCTGCCAGTTCTCCTGACCTCTGAGTTTTCAAATTTGCCTGGAGCCGAGCAGCTGCAGCCTGCGGGGTCTGCAACCTCCCTGGCCTTGAGAATCAGCTGGTCCCTTCCTCATCTCTGCAGCTGAAGGACGTGGTGAGGAGGCAGCAGGTTATGGCTGCTCAGGAGCCTTCACCCTGGCTGCAGTCATGCTGTGCACCCCAGGTTGTGCTTGTTTTGCCCCAAAAGCAGCACTTCCCCTGCTGCTCCCCAGCGCCCCTCCTCATCTGCCCCGTCAGTAGCCAGCCAGGTGCAGTGCTCCATGTTTTCCTATAAAGTACAAAATTATTCCTGTGCTACCTAAGGCGGGTTGAAATAAAAGCAGAGTGACTCCGCTCGGTTTCCTTGCTCTGCAGTTTCTTGCTTGTTCTGTTCCATGTGCTATAAATCACCCGGAGGTGTTTCGCCTCCCTGTTCCTCTGCTGACAACTGGCTGAAGCCTTGATTGCGAGCGGTCTGTTTTCATACAGGCGATATAAATAGTTCCCCGCACAGCGCAGCTCCGCTCTCCCTCTCGAACTTGTTAAGCAATGCAGCAGAGAAGCAGCAGATAATGCCAGTAACTTGGATGGGATTTTTGTCTTCTTGTTCTCCCGGCATCTCAGAGTCCTTGATAAACTTCACTGCGAACACAGAGACAAGACTTTAGACCGTGTTGAATTGGGAAAAGGGAAGGGATCGATTCCAGTGACATATCTGAGTAACTGGTTTCACTTTGTCTCTCCAATAGCGCTTCAATTTAGATTGGCTAAGAAAGTTATTGCATTTTAAATACCAATTGAACATTAAAAAAACAACACAAAACCGTATTGTGGTTTAACTGCAGCGCGCCGGAGCTCCCCGTAGGCATCTGTTTCATAACTGCGCAACCTCAGTAAATACCATTAATCAAACCAAACAGGCCGTTTCTTTGACATTTCTTTACCATACAATAAGAGCCATGCTCCAGCTGAGCGGAGGGCCTTGCGCGGCGTGTTGGGGCCACTTGCTTTTACGTAAACGAGCCTGGTGGCCCTGGCTCTGCCAGCAGCCGGGGGAAGCGGCGAGGTATCGATTTCCCTCCCTCTTGGCCGGCGTCCCCAGGGGGACAACAGCGTTTCTGGGAGCTGCGATGACCTGCGCTGACTTCCAGGAGGTGACACCTGCAGTCGTGCTCAGCCGGCTGTGAAAGAGATTCCTCTGCCTGATGCTGTGGGCATCAGAGCCCGCGTTGTCCTCCCACGGGGTCTCAGCTTCTTGTAGAGTTTCTTGGAAGATGCTTCCTTCTCTCCTTGCCCGTATCCTTTCTCCTGAACCTATCAGCCTGTTTTCCATTTTAAAAGGACACTGTCAAAACATCTCTCATCACTGTTGAAATAATGCTTTGCCTGTTGTTTAGAGTAATAACCCCTTGGCAGCCTGAGCCGGAAATCTGTTTCCTTACCGAGTTGTTTTTTGCCTCTGACTCACACCCTGGTTTGTTATTGTAGGGTTTGCTCTAGTGCCAGGCTGCCAGCGGGACTCTTACATAGTGAAGGCTTTATGCAGGACCTCGGTGTCCCCAGCACTGTGCCTGGGGTGGGGGAGAGAGGGAGCATCAGGTGCTCCCCTCTTCTCCTCTCCCGGCCGGAGCAGCACGTCCCCCTGCAACGGGCACTGCTCTGGGTGAGCCCCAGGCATGGCTGGAAGTGGCTCTGAGATGCCCGAGAGCCCCGTGATGGCACTGAGGGAGCCCACGGTCAAGCACAGCCAACTCCCTAGATGGATGCGGTTGGCCAAAGTCACCGCCAAGGTGACGCTGTTTCTCCGTCTCTGCTGAGGGCGACGGTCCCACCCTGCCTCTGCCACCTCCAAAGCATACAGCCGAAGTCGGCTCCATCTTAGGTACCTGTTGTTGGTGGGCCAGAGTGCGTGGCTTCAAATCAGCAGGAAATCTGCTGCCACCCTCAAGCCATCTGGCTTTGCTTCAAGTCCCAAAGTAAAGGTTTTGCATCACCGAGACACACCCCGGGATGGGGGGATGATGTGTGTGGGTTACTGTGGTGTGGGAAAGCCCTGAGAGCCTGCACCAGGAGAGCCTGCCCTGCAGAAGCACTTGTGCATGGCATGGCATGTGGTCATGCCTCTAGGGAACAGGTTGTGGGATGGGGTTTGGGTGCTTGGGCATCTTCTCCAAGCTCACTAGACTTGGTGGGTCCCACTCACAGCTGACCACTTTCCTTTCCTTCCTCCTTCCCAGCTTCTCTGGAGATGAATGAGAGCTCTCGCTGGACCGAAGAGGAGATGGAGACAGCTAAAAAAGGTGAGCCGCTCATTTTCTTTCTCATTGGCTCTGCTGGAGCTAACCCAGCAATCGGCGATGGGTGGTGTTGAAGCGGTGGAGTCAGCACAGGGTGGTAGGCCCTGAGCTGCGGGGCTGGATTTTGCCTATCTTGCTGCTAGTTTGCTCCCCGTGAGCCTCGAGGAGGGTTTTGGGGGTGGCAGCCAGTGATGTGGGGGCCTCTCCATCCCTGGGAGCTGTGATGACACCAGGGACATCTACGCTGTAGCCAGAGCGCTCCTGTGTCCCGTGAGGCAGGAGCGGGCTGTAGGAAATGGGGAAGGTGCCTCGCCTCTTGCTTTTTGCAGCTTCTAGTGCCTGTAGCATGAGGCGTAGCTTTGCCCCGCTCTCCCGAGGTTCGTGCTATCGGTGTAATCTGTTCCAGACACGGAGAGCGTCTGCCTGCGTTCTCAGCCCTGGGATTTAGGGAGAGGACAGTGAAGCCCCGTGCTCCGCAGCCAGATGTCGGGGAGTTTGCCGGAGCAGGAGCTGCGGGCGGCGTGGGGTGACTTTACATCCTGGAGCTGATTCAGAACCTTTGCTGAGACCGTTTTTAAAAAGTGCTGAGTGTAGCACAGCCCTTGTTGCCACTTCCCCTCCTCGTGCCGCTCCTGCGCCAGCTCTTTCGCTGCTTTAATTTTTTGCCAAAGTCACGTCCTGTTGATGGGCTGTCGAGCTCACGTCCCCAGCCCGTGCATCCCGCTTGCATCGCTGCCGACTCTCCTGGCCCAGTGAGGATTGTAAATGGGAAATTAAAATGGAAATGAGTGCCGTTTAGGGATGGCGAGCGCAAACAGGCGTGTTAGCGGGTTCGACTCTGCTTGGAAAATGCACCTGCTGCCGGGATGGTGATTACACGTTCTGGAGCGCTGGCTGCCCAGGTGCCGGCGGGAGCTGTGGACTTGGATTACTTTGCCTGTGAATATCCCAAAGTGTTTGGCTCACTCGCCTTTAAGCTGTTCCAACCCTCTTTACAATCCAGTGCCAATCCTGTGCGTTGCTGAGCGGGGCTCTCTATAGACGCAAAACTTAATAGATAGACTTTAATCAAGCAAACTGGCCCGGGGCCAGGTAATGGGGTGAGCAGGTGCTGAGCAGGGGAGGGTCGTTGGAAGGATCTTTTCTGAGCGCCGCTTTGTTTTGGAGATCGCATCTGGTTGTTTAAAAAGTGCCTCTTGCTGTTTTACGCTGGATGCTGGAGGTGCACTTAAGGAGTCTTAAAACCAGCTGCCAAAGCCTGCGTGGAGGAAGGATGAAGCGTGGGAGCACGTAGCGTTATTCCAGCCCAGGGGCCAGGATGAGGCAGGGAGATTTGCTGGTGTAAAGCCCGATTGCTGATGTTTTCCTCTCCGTTACAACCTGGGAAACTGAGATTGCAACACCAGGCTTCTGCAGAGAAGCCAAATTCCCCTTCGCCAGGAAGCAGCCGCTTTAACGCTTTGAACTGGCTCGGTTTGGCGTTTCCAGGGACCGGCGCGGTGGGGGTTTCCAACTCGCAGCAACTGCGAAACTCTGGAGGTAGCCTCAGAGGCTGGTGGAGGCGGTGGCAGAGCCCGCTGCCAGCACGGCTGGGCAGGGGCAGAGGAGATGGTGGGCACCCAGCACGGGGTGGGCTCAGGAACACAGGCATTGTCATTCTCACCATAAGGACTTGGCCACCTCAGCCACACTCTTCTCTGGTACTGGTTCTAGTCTGAGCCCACAGCTGGTTGGTGTGGTGAGTTAAGCAAGCAAGATGTGGGTCCTATGGAAAGTCACACCCCAGGGTGCTCGGGCAGATGGGGATGGTGACCTCCCAGCACCCACCAGCCAGGAGACCAGCCTGGCCTTGCCATCCACCCTCAGCTTTTTGGTGCGTGGCATCAAACCCTGTGTCATTTCTGTTCAGGGAGAGAGAAACAGCCCCAGGACAGCGAGACACCAAACTCTGCTCGAGTCATAGAGTTGTATGAAGAGTTCCCAAGCAGGAGAAGGTAGGACAGTGTCTGCCGGGAAAGACAATAAAGGGGAGTACCGCCTTATTAAAGTTAACTAGGGGAACGAAAACCTAGTGAGAGGAAAGTTCTTGCTTAATGAGAACTTTTATTACACAATAAACCTTGATTCACTGGTCTGTCAAACTGTACAGAGATTGGTATCATGACACAGAAGCGTGTTTTTCTGATACTCCCTCCGTGCAGCGCGGCTGTGATCCTAAAACCAAGAGGTTTTGATTCTGATTAACCGGAGTTGCTTGAGGATTTCCCCCCTTCCCTTCCCAAGCTGGGGAGCAGGCAGGACCCACTGCTCTTGCTGGGCTTTGCCATCAGGCAGAGCACGGAGGCTTTCGGCAGCAGGACCAGGCTGCTCCTTAAAAGGCAATGTTTAGGCAGCTCCTGCCTTGGGGGGACCCGCTGGCAGGAGCCCAGGCTGGCCGGAGCTAAAGGTAGGCTGGGAGGGAGTTTGTGAGCAGCAGGCGAGCACCGACCTGGAGCAGCCAGGCGGGTTTATTGCCCCCCAGCCCCTTCGCTGAGTTTTGCCGCGCCGCTGTCAAGCAGCCTCCATAGCGCCGAAGCTGAACTGGATGAACCAGGAGGTTTCGGCACAACCTTTGTTAGTCTTTAAAGTCTGGTATCTGTTCTCACCCTGCCTCTGGGTTTTTCCCGTGGTGTCTAACAAGTGGGTTTGTTCTTTGAAAAGAGGCGGTGTGGAAATGGCAGGTTCTTGTTCACATGAGGTCCTCCCACCTTGGCGGGGCTCTTTGCTCCTCACTCTCAGGGCAGAGCCAGTCTTGGGCTCTTTACGCCTTTTTCCAGGCCAAGGAGATGGAGAGACCAGGGATGGAGTCAGCATGATGAGGCAGAGGAGGGTTGGGCATGAATGTAAAAAGTTGATGACAGAGGGTGAAATAACCCGTGAAGGCTCCTGAATAGCTCATCTTGGGCAGATGTGAAATATTTCCTTGGATACAGAAGGTTTTCTTTCGAGGGCTGATTTTCCCTTCTGCCAACAACCAACTCAGAAAGTAAGATGAGTTTTGGACCGACCTGAACAGTTTTCTTCCCAATCCCATTCCGTTCACAAAACTAAAATGAAGTGATTTTTTTAAAACAACAGATTTCTTCAAATTGCCACACAACCTGACTCGAAAGCCCACGGCAGAAGCCAGCCATCTCCCATGGCCTTCTGAAGGCAGCTGCCTTCCCGCGTGCTGCGCAGGGTCACTCTGGAGTCCAGGAGTGAATTCTTGCACGACTGTGCGCTCCTCCAAACCCCATTTGGGTTTGCGCTGTTATTTCTAACGAGCCGCTGGCTGAAGGCGGGGAGGGGTAGGTCTGTGGGGGTCGTTGCATTTTCTTCCATCGCTTCCTCCTGGCAGGGCAGATGGCTGTTTTTACAAGGACGATGCTGGGAAGCCAGCAGCTCCGTACCTTCCTCCCTTCGTCTCCACCGTGCTCAGGCTGGAGCCTTCCTTCCTCTGGTCGGAGATGTTTACTGCTGTAAAAACCTGCTGAAGGTGGTAAATGTCGGCAGGAGAAGCTGGTTTGCAGCCCGCTGTGTGTTGTCCTTCTCGCCAGCCTTGGGGTGGGATGTACCTTGGGGTCCCCTCACCAGCATCTACCCTCTGCAAGCAAGCTGTGTCTTTGAGAGGAATTTCCACAGAGTGAAAATTATCGGGATGGGGCAGATTGGGTCCCAGGCTGGGGCTCTGCTGCTCTTCAGCCAAGGCGTTACCCCTGGGATAGTGCCTGTAGTGCCGCTGCCCGTTGGGTCCCCAGAGCTGCACCTTCTGCCACCGTTGGCTGAACGTTTCTTGAGTGTGTAGGAGCAAACGGTGAGGATTTGCTTAGTGAGTGTCAGTGAATGAAACACAAAAGGCCTGTCAGGGGGAACTGCTGGGTAATTACTATAATTTACAGCCTACATTTTAATTTTGAGCGTTATTTTTTCAACAATAAGGGAGCAGGAATAATATTCAAACCAGGTGAAGGGAGAGAGCTGGGCCTACCAGGAGCAGCTGCTCCACATGCGGTTGCTGCTTTGTGCTGGAGACCTGAGCATCCCCGGTCGGACCAGAGGGGATGTGACCTCTCAAGGAGCAGACAGCCTGGGGGGAGGCTTCCTGTCCCCTTCTAGGGTCGAAGGATGGGGGCACAGCTCACCAGGAGAGTTGTGGTAGGAAGGGGAGAGCCAGGCAGGTCTGTGGCCAGGGCATGGGTCTCAGTTTTGTAGCAGGTTGAGGCAATGCTCCAGCAACCAGCTCCTCCAAAGGGGAGACCTGGGAGCTGAGGGTCCCCAACCAGGGCTGGTAGAGTGGAGAGGTAGCACTGGAGCTGAGCTGGCTACAAGTTCCAGCTCTCTATCCACACTCCTTTGGTGGCACTGCCTTCTTCTGGAGAGATGGCAGGAAGGGTGTGAAAGCTGCTGGGGAGTTTTGCTGCGAGCTTGCTTGTAGCTGCGGAGCACATCAGAGTCATGTTTGTGTCCAGCCACCAAAGAAGAGGTCTATTGTGAGCGCGGCAGGCTGGCTCTGGTGTCACCTTCCCGAGGAAGGGAGTGCATCACCTGCCACCATGGCAAGAGCACACCAAGCCAACGGCCTGTGCCGTGGTCCCTCCAGCAACATCCCCAGTGCCTGCAGGGACAGGGGCTCACCGCTGCTCACCATTGTCCCCACTGCTTTCTGTGGTGCAGCTTCAGGAGCCCGGCTCTGCCACCCGCTGGCTCCATGGCCCTGGAGAAGTTACTCACCTTCCTTGTGCCTCGGTTCTCCCACACGCTGCAAACCGCCCCAAGATGGGTGGGGGAAGGCGATGCTGCGATGCGCTAATTCAGCTCACCAATGCTGACCACGCTTTCGGGATGCCTTGGGTGGTGCTGCTGACTCCATAGTGCCGGTCTTTCTCCAGGATGGGGTCATGGCAGGTTTTGGCTGCGCCGTAGCCAGAACATGCCTCCCAAGAGGGTACATGAGTGCAAGAGGGGCTGGAGGATCGCACCACGTACCGTCGGGCGTAGAGGAATGAGATCACTTAGGTTTTCCTCTATAACCTTGATCTCTTAATCCGCGTGAGCTCTCATTAAGGGACCCTTTTACGGGCTCCCTCGCCGAGCCCTGGGTGGAGCAGGGTGGCCGTGCCGGCGAGCCTTGGAACAGCTCCGGTAAAATCCCACAGCTGCCGAGAGCCAAGGGGACGTGAGCTAACGGCCGCGATGCTCCTCCAGGATTCTCCTCCACACTCCAAAACGCTGAGTGCGTTCTACCGTGCTCTCAGGGCTCTTCTTCCTTCCAGCCTCTTGCCGGTACCGGAGCAGAGGCCCCCAGTCTGCCCATGATGAGACCGATGCCAAACCTCTCCCCGTCCCTCTTGCGCCGGGTCAGCGGCCGCAGGGCCGAGGTGTGCCAGGGTGCCAGGGCATCCCATCGGTGCCACGCCGGGCTCGTTTAAACGCACCTCCCCAAAGAAAAGCGCCTTTGATTCACTGGAGAGCGGAGGAAACTATTAGCCAAGCTTTGTTTTCCTGGATCCCTCCCCCTGCCGCTGACATTCAGACGAGAGCGAGGGAGACAGAAAGTGAGAGAGGGAGGGCGGGAGCGGGTGCCAAGCGGCCGCACCCCTTGTCAGCTTGGGTCAGCGCCACGTTCGTTATTAATGCTCTGTCTAGAGGTCACATTCAGATGCAACGAGCCCCGGGTCAGCCAGAGGAACAGATTAGAGCTCGCTCGCTGCTCCGCCACATACCGACAGCACCGGCTCCTCGTCCCCAGCTTGGCAGGAGTGATCTGCGGCGCGCAGCCGGCTGCTCCCTCCCCTTCGCCTTTCTCNTTTTTAATTATTATTATTTCTTGGCAACATCGGGCATCTCTTGAAACTGCACAGCCTCCCCGTAGCCCGGAGCTGCTGAGCAAGGAGGTGAGGCAGGGGAGAAAATACTGAAGGCGCTTCCATCTACCTTAACAACTGCGGCTGCAATCGGCTGGAAAGCTTCAGCGAGCGAGCCGGAGGAGCGCGGAGAACGCCGTTCGCTCGCCAGCCCCGCCGGAGGGAAGAGCGCTGGGGCTGGAGCATGTGTTCCCACCAACTTCTGGCATCGGGGTCAGGAGTCTCCCACCCGTGACCTGGTTTCCAGCCTCGGTGCCCGCTCGCTCGCCGCTCCCAGCCGCCCATGGCTCTGAAATCCTCTCGCCCCCAGGATTTAAGGAACCAGCTTTGCTTTCTTCTCTGTCTCCGACTGCTGCGAGGGAGCGAAAGCAAAATGCGTGGGGAGGGTGTGAGCGGAGCACTCGCAGCGCTTCGCAGCGGGCTGCCGTGCCCAGGGGGGCTTTGAAGAAGTGCCCCAACGCCCGCGTCCTTCCCAGCTCGCCCGCTGCACGCTCTGGGCGCGCTCCCTGCTCGCCAGAGCTGGACCCGGAACACGTAAGTCCAGTTTTGGGGTCCAAAGGATGGGATTAACCTCAGGGCCGCATGTAGCTGCACGCCTGCGGGCAGACCCTACGTCCAGAGCCCCCGCCCCAAGCGCAGCCTTCGTTCACATCTGATAACTCCGTTAGTCATAGTTTCAGTTGCGCCGTGGAACGAGGTGCCGAGGCGTGCCAGGGAGCGCGGGGCAGAGGCTGGTGGGGTGCAGGGGCTGGGGGCTGCCGTGCTGGTGGAGCTCATCCGGCCGGAATGCCCGGTGTCCCGAGGGCTTACCGGCATGTCCCGAGGTGTCCCGGCTGGGCCGTGCCCGAGCGTGCGAATGATGCCAGTGTGGGGAAGCAGGTGTTGCAGTTTCGCTCCGGTTTTAATATAAAGAGCAGAACGGGTGGGCTCCCTGCGGGGTCCCGCCGGCGGCTCCCTCCTCATGAGCTCGGCATGGCCACAGCCACCTGCCCGGCCAGCTGCAAGCTCCTCCAGCCGTGTCCCCGTCCCCCAGTCCTGCTGTGGGTCCCAGCCAGCCTGGGCAGGGGAAAGGGCAGCCAGGAGCTGGCGTCGCCCACAGCTGGCAAAGGTCACAGCACCGCGCAGGGGACCACTCGCGCTGGCATCCAGCACACCCCCCGGTCCGGGGCTCTGGAGCTCACGGCTTGATGCTGCCAGTGTTTGCTGTCACCCTTGGTGCGGGGCCACCAGTGCAGCGATGAGCAAAGGGGACCCAGCTGTTTGTTTGCTTTGGACGCGGCGCTGGGTTGTGACATGGGCTGGGTTGGGACACAGGGGACTGTCCTGTCTTCCCCTCCAGCCTTCAGCGATGGTGGGGGGAGGACTCCCCCCACGGCTCGTTATCTCTCGCGGTTGGTGGCCGGACATCCCTTTTTTTAAAATTTATTATTATTTTTAAGAAGTCCCAGCCTGCCAGCAGGGTGACAGAGGTCATGGGTTTGGCTGAAGTGAGGTTGGGAGTTGCAGAGTTAAAGCTGTAACTTGTTTCTTGGCTTGCCATGGCCCTTTGTGGTGCTCAGGGCCCAGTGATGCCTGCCTCTCACATGCAATTTGATAAGCCCTGGTGCTGGGATGGGGCAGGATACAGGCACCAGCTGGACTTTAACTCCTGCGGTGCTGGCAACTGCTGGTTTTCTCCAGGACCTGGGAAGAAAGGATGGGGATTTCATCTCTCCCGGGGTACGTGGTGCCGTCTGTTCCATGCAGACATACCCACACCCGCCGTGCCTTGCCCTCCCCTTCCAGGGGCGGACGGATCCTGGCCAAGGTGCGTCCGTGGGGACCTGGTTCCTTGTGGCTGCACCTGGTTCGTCCCAGGGAGGAGTTTGTTGTTGGGCTGAAGCTGAGGTTGGGCTGGCACTTAGGTCCTGGCTGGGGCTCGGAGGTGGCACTTGGCAGCAGGCTGGCTGAGGGCTGGCAGCGGGGCTGGGGCATGGGAGCCCAAATGTGGGACTCACTGTGATCCTGAGCCCCATGGCACCAGAGCAGCCAGGGAGATACCCGAGCAGTGCCTGTTCCCCACCTCTGTGGCTTCTGAGCAGAAAAACCCCTAACAAAAGAGGAAGATGCTTATAGCAGGTTCATTCCATGCTGGTTTGCTTCTTGAGGTCACCTTTTGTGGCAGTAGCGTGCCCCTGGGCTCACAGTCTGTCCGTCCTGTGCCCTACACAAGGTGCAGTGGAGGACCAAGGGAGCTTGTGACCTGATGGTGGCATCATGTGGGCAGCCAGGAGCCAGTCGGACCAGCGCGACCCAGCTGGGGTCACGCAGCTCCAGCCCCACAGGAAGGACCAGCCATGCACTGGGCAGGATTGCAGACAGCGAGGCTGTATTTCCCAGAAAGTCTGGATGGTCCTCACTGGGGTCACCTCCAGGAGCCTGGCATGGAGGAACCAGGCTATTGCTGCACCCATCCTTGGGCTGTGGTTGTGATTCCCACATCCAGCGACAGGACCAGGGTGTCCAGACACCCCTGCAGAGACTGCAGGGACACAGGATACTGACTTGCTACTTCCTCCTCCTCCTCATCTTCCTCCTCCGCTCTGCTGGGTTGCCCCAGCACTGGCAGGAGCCCCATGCTCAGGTGGCACCGTCTGGCTAGGTTGCCAGCCCTTGGCATGATGCCTGACCTGGGAAGCTGCTTGTGCTCATGAACCTGTGATCAGCACTAATCCCCCAGCACGCCTCTTCCCAGCCCGGGGCATCACCTGGGCTTCCCTGCTCCAACCCCCTGAACTGCCGTGTCACCCCGATTGGAGTCATCACTGAGGCACAGGAGGGTGGAAAGAGCCTTTGCTTCATGGCAGGGACTGAGAGCTGCTGTCCCACGTTCTCCTGAGCATGCCAGCACCTCCTGCAGCCGTCCCAAAGAGAAGGGAGCACTGCTCGCTCTCCTGACTGACCAGTGGCTGGCTGAGACGTGGCTGTGGGATGTATTTTGTTCCAGAGACGGTCAGCATGGTGCCTTTTTTCCCCTTGGAAAGAAAAACAGGCTCTCGTAGGTCATCGCCTGGCCTAGGAAGACCTTCAGACGGGTGCTGGTGACCATATTGTTCCTGTGGAGTTTGGCTCGCACAGAGGATGTTTCCCATCCTGCATGGATAATGCCGCCCTTGTGCGAACGTATCTGGTGTTAAACCCTTCTCCTTTCTCCCTCCTCCAACCACAGGTCTCCTTGAGCATGGGCGGAACTGGTCGGCCATTGCCAGGATGGTGGGCTCCAAGACCGTGTCGCAGTGCAAAAACTTCTACTTCAACTACAAGAAAAGGCAGAATCTGGACGAGATCCTACAGCAGCACAAACTGAAAATGGTGAGAGCCCCATCTCAGCCCGCACCATGTGCTGTAGATATTTCCTAGCAAGTGCTTGTACGCTTCCCACAGCCAAGGGGGGTCTTCATCATCTCAAAGTGAAAGCTTTGGGGACTGAGGAGTGAGAAGCAGTGCAGGAAAGGGTTTTCCACCCATCTGTCCTGGGAGATCTGGAGGAGGGAGAGCTGCTGCGTGGGAGATGCCTGGTTCATCTGGAGCGTGGCTGGTACGCAGGGAGATAAGGAGCAGAAGGAGGAGCAGGGCTGCAGTGAGATAGCCAGGACACGAGCTCAGTCCCGGCTGCGCAAATCCTTGGATGCTGGTGAGGTTGTGCTGTTCCACCCCGGTGCGCAGGGAGCCCGGCTGGACCATGCAGCTCTCCCCTTGCAGGTACCACAGTTCCCTGGTAAACTGCCAGCTCGCTCCAAAGAAATCCAGGGGTTTAGGACGACATGAGGAAAGACCAGTCCCGACACAGATGTGGGTTGTCTTGGGGGCTGCGAGCAGATGTGCAGTCAGGAGGGGCTCACGCTGCTTCTTTTCTGGCATGTGGTGCAGGGTGTGAATGAAGTGGGGTTTGTTTGGTGTTCTGGAGATAGGGCGGACTGCTAAGAGCAACTAAGGATTGTAATTATTTCATTTGTAGAGTATCCTGGGGTTCCTGGTTTCTGGCTAATAGAATTCACATGGCTAAACCCCCAAGGGGTGCTTTGAAAATGCAAAGGACAATGTTCAATGCAGGAATCTCTCCAAGCAAGCTATTACAGCAAGAGTAGAAAGAAAGACAGGAAAACATTCAATGACTCACCCAGGAATTTAATATCCTAGTCAGTCTATAGGAATGAGAGAGAGAGAAGACATCGGCGATTCTTTTTTATTAATTCTCTATGCACAGAGACACTCCTGTGTTCCCATGTTTCATCGAATTGTTTTTAGAAACAAAGCAAACAAACTATATAAAAGACCCCCCAAACCAATATAAAGACTGGAATGAAATGTGCATCAAGCCCTCTGAATAGAAAATGTTACATTAGAAAGATATCATTGTTCATTACCGGGGAGAATCTGAAATAAGATCATACAGCTTAGCTGGCAGTGGAGCCGGTGTATATTAATTTACTCTGCTTCCTAATGTTGCAGAAATTATATCACGGAAGTGTTTTTCTGCAGAACCACATTTTTCTCTGCATCCGTCCCTCCAAGGCAGCCGCTAGACTTCTCCAGTCTAATTGCTCACTCTCACTTGCAGTTTATATCAGCATCATCATTTTATTTTTTGAGCATCGGAGGCTATGGGATTCAGTCGTGGAGAAGAACAATGAACGTTCAGCTGTTATTTATTGTGCTCTATTGTTTTGTGGCAACAGCAGATGCCAGAAAGCTGAACAAAATAGAAGAACAACTGAGATTAAATTGCCATAGACCTTCCTTCCTGACTCCTAAATATATTCCCGAGCAAACTGAGCCTCCAAATCTCATCCTATACCCAGCAGTCAGCCGTGACCTCTGCGGAGGAAGCGTGAGGCGAGGCAGCATGGCATCGCCTGCTTTTCCATGACATCCCCAGATTATCCTCTGACTTCGCCACCAGCAGCTCCTGCCGATCGTGTGCAGGGAAACACAGTGGCTCTGCTTTTCTTCCTCTTGCTTAATGAGAGTAAACTTAATTAGCAGATCTCATTTGTTTCCCAAATGGGGCTCATTGATATTGTAGCCTCCTCTTCCAGGTAGGTGTGACACGGGGTTTCAGCAGCGTGCAGGCGACTCGGAGGAGCTGTGGGGATGGGCAGCGACCAGTGTGGGAAGGGAAATGGAGCCTGGCAAGGTCCCTCCATCCCCAAAACGTGGCACAGTGTAGTGTGGAGAGGATATCCCCATTCCCCATGCTGGGATGGTGCTGGGTGGGATGGGGCTGGCTGTTTTGGCAGCCCCTTGTCACCTTGTGTGAACTCACCAAGGAGCTCTGGAGATGGAGGACCCTCCCTCTCAGCGTCCAAGGAACATGCAGCGTTAGGAAGGAGAGGGTTTGGGTTGCAACATGCAAAGGTTCTGGCATAGCAATGCTCCTTTTCCACCTCTCATGGTCCATACACCTCTCTCACCCTCTGCAAGGACCCCACGGATCAGGGTGTCCCTGGTGCGCCATGGGACAGGCAGCCTGTTACTGCTGGGGCAGGGTCAGGCCACCTTGAAGCTTCGCTTTATCTGCCCCTCTGTGTGTTTTTGGCTTGGTTTTGCTGCCAAGCAGCTCGGATGTGTCCCAGGCATCAGCGTCACGTAGCCTTGACCTTCTGCACACTGCGCTCTCTAATCTCAGCATTTGAGGGAAGCAGGGCATTGGGATACACGCTGTCCTCAGAGCTGCTCTTTTTGTTAGTGTTTGGAGGTTAGGTGCTGTTTTCACCAGGACCTCCTTGCGATGTGAGTGTCGCTTTGATCTAGTGACAGCTGGGGCTTGTTTTGACTTGTACAGCAAAGGTGGATGAGTTATCTCCTGGGCTGGTGCCGGTCCTGCTTGGAAGACCAATCTCTTGGTTCTCTCTGAGCAACATTTCTGCAATTCCTTGTTTTTTTGGGTAGTGCTGGCTTTGCACAGCAAAGCTGCTTCAGGAGGACAGCCTGGTGGCCTTCCAGAGGGGGGACAAGTCCGCCTTGCCCTGGCGCAGAGCCTTGCCTGTGGGACAGGGAAATGAGACCCTCCTCACTGTGGTAGGCAGAGAGGTTCTACCTGAGGGGTCGTCTCCCTGTCCCTTCCCATAGCTGCTGGCTGCTCCCACAGCAGAGCACAGGAGTCACTCTGTGGTTAAACCTAGTCCTGGTGTGGTCTGAGATATACATTATTATGTCACTCTAGTCTGAGACTACCTGGCCCTGCTCTAAGGAGAGGCTGAGGCTGTGGCTGACAGGAGGTACTCGTGTCAGCAGTGGGGTTTGGAAGCTGTTTGGGCTGTTGCTGCCACGTCAGGTGGCGACTGAGTGCAGTGAGAGGCCAGATTTGTCAGGACAGCAGCTCTGCCTGGGAGGCAGAAGGCCAGGGAGATGTGGTGCCCAGGGGCTGGTGACATCTCCATCTCCTCCAGGACAGATGGTGCAGGTGAACTTGAGCAGTGGAAAGCAATGTCCAGCACCCGGGATGGCAGGAGGGGAGGTAGGGGACGAGCTGCCTATCCCTGCCAGAATGGGAGTCAGTGTGATGGGACTGGCTGGGGACCAGGTGGGCAGGAGGACAGCGTGGAGGAGCAGGCAGGGAGTGACCCCTCGTGCAGGGTTCGATGTCCTCATTGTGCACAGCATGTCTCTCGGTGGTCTTGGTGATGCGGACAGCTCAAGTGGCACCAAATGCTGGGTGCTCTTGCAAAAATACCCCATTGTAAATAGAGAGCAGAGGCCCGGTGGGCTGGGACAGCACAAACTGAGCACTGCAGTGCCCACAGCAGATAGTCCTGGCACCTTCTCATGGCCTTGCTAGTAATCGCTTGGACTAAGAGTATGCTGTGATGATGAGAGACACGTGGTGCCAGGCGTGGCTCACGGAGACTCTTCCCTGTCTGCCGCAGTCGTGGTTAGGATCCCACCCCAGCCATGGGGGCCCTGTGGCCGCTTACGGAGGCAGAGCAGAGAGAGACCCCTTCCCTGGGCAGGGTGTTGGGAGCAAGAGCACATGAGGGGGCTGGAGCTGTCGGCATTGTACGAGGTGACGTGGTGGCCTGAACGTACCTTTAGGTGTAGCCAGAACCTGCTGCCTGGATTTCACATCATTTTCCCTAAATACCAGCAGTGGGATTCGCTGGGAGAGGGACCCACGGTGCCCCCGGGCCCTGGCCAAGTACCGTGCTGAGGCAGAGCCTGGTTCCCGGCTAATTCCCCAGTGAGGAGCCTGCTCCTGCCCGCGGCTGAGTCACGGACCCGTGAGTAAGAGGCAGAGAAGTCTTTGCCATAGTAACATCGGCGCTTTGTCACCGCATTAGCGTGATGGGGAACTGCTGCTTCAGACAGAAACGTGCTGTTGCCGAATCACCGTCGGGGCAGAGGTGCGGGCACTGGGACATCGCTGCTGATGCCAGGATGGGACGAGGACACCGCGGACACTGCCTTCCTCCCACCGCCTCCCCGTGCCTTCACTGAGCCCTTTCTCCAGCGCCTTTTTTCCCCTCTCTCCTGCCTGCTTTGATAAAAATAGACTTTGAGCAAGCAGCGTTTCCAAGCAAAAAGCAGTTGTATTTGTTTGTTTTATCTGGAAGTTTTTGAAAGGATTGAAAAGTTGGGGGAGGGCAGGGAAGGGGAGAGCAGCTCTTCCCAGCACAGAGATCCAACAGCAAAGTTAACGTTTCCACCACGGCTTTATCTTTTCATCCATGTAAATAAACGTTGTACACACGTCATTGGTGTGGGGTTTGCAAGGAGAGCCGGAGATGATGGGCCTGTTCCTACTGGTAATATTTACTCAAGCAACAAGAGCAGGAAACAATAGCAAAGCGGAGACTTTTCCTTCAGGCCGGCGGGAGGGAGCAGCCGTCCGTGCCCCCGTGGCTGCGGCACATGCCCCGGCGAGTGGGGCTGGGGCACCGGACAGCTCTCCTTCGGCGTGCCGTGCGGCACGGCGGCGGCAATCACCGCCTGCCGGTGACAGCCACCCCGGCATAGGAGTCAAAGTCCTTTGACAGCATCGGGTCTGGTGCATAATGATGTTGGCTGGGCTGTATTTGAGGCGTCAGTGTCATTATCTGTGGATGAGTGTCTGAGCCACAGCCGCACGTGTTTGTGTAGCTGGAGGTGGTGCCTGGAAATGCACAGGATGGACACACCACACATGTAACGAGCAGGCGTGGGACCACCAGGCTCTTGCGAGCCCTGCGCTGATGACTCCTGCACGTGTGTCCCTTGTCCCTGTGTTCATGCCATCCCTCCCTCAGAGGCTCACTGCTGCCTGGGGCTGGAGCTCTGTGTGGAGCTGGGCTGGCCACTGCATGGTGGTCAAAGTTTTTTGGTCAGGTGAGACCACACTGCCGGGCTTCCGGCAAGCAGCTGTGGTCCTAAGGACTGGTATTCAGAGGGCTTACCCCATGGAGGGGGACATAGCAGTGTTGGCAACCCTCTTGGCCCTTCAGGCAGGACTTCTCCCACACAACTCCCCGTGGACTCTCCTTCTCACCATCCCCTGCCTCTTCCCCAGGAGAAAGAAAGGAACGCCAAGAGGAAGAAGAAAAAAGGCACCGCCGTTCAAAATGAAGAAGCCGCCTTCCCTCCCGCAGCCGAGGACGAGGAGATGGAGGTGTCGGGGACGAGCGGCAACGAGGAGGAGATGGCTGAGGAGGCGGAAGGTGAGGCGAGCAGGGGGCTGCGCTGGGGGGGATGCTCTCAGCTCTCCGGGCTTTGCCGCTTGATTGCAGCAGAGGCACCGCATGCAGCCTCTCTGGGGGTGCAAATGTCAGGAGCCCACAGGGGGTCACGTCTGTCACCCCCAAGCCACACCAAGGTGACGGTGTCCTGCAGCACAAGGCTCTCGTGGCATTTTGGATGCCTCTGGATTTCACGCTTGCAAGGAGTGCCCTGGATCACTGCCCCGCTCTTGTGTTGTGTCTGGACGGATGGTTATTTTTGGGAGCCCTTTGGTTTCTGATTTCCGTCAGCGCTCTCTCCAAGAGCACCCATCTTACCAGGGCCTGGCGCGCTGGTGTGCTCTTGTAAATCACACGTCCTGGTGTTTTCCTCCAAAGGAAGGTCCCTGCGTGCTTGCCAGCGTTAGAGAGCTACTACTGTGGGCTCTCAAGGAGGGGCTCAAGGAGGGCTAAGTTGCTGAGGTTTTCGTATGCCCATCCCCATCCCATCAGGGCATCTCTGCCACTGCTGCCGCGGGCAGTGGAGCCGGCGCTGCCAGCAAAGGCAGGGAAGCCGAGGTCTCCCACTGCTGAGGCTGGTGTACCTTGGTGGGTCTTTTCCTCCTCCTTTCCCTTTTAAGGCAGCATTTTCCTCCCTCAGCCATACCAAAGAAAGGAAACAACTTGAAAGTAACAATTTTCAGCTATTTATCGCTTAGAAAGCGTGGCAGCGAGTTTGGAGAAAATGTGCATAATTTTCCAACAATAGCCCCATTTGACTTCTGTCAAAGTAATTTAATAACTTAACCAGCACTGCTGGCACCACACTGGTTCCTGGCCTTAGCACCCAGGCTAATGGGACTGGAAATGGGAAATCTTTTCAAATCATCGTTGCAAGTGACTCATTACAAGGCAGATTCCAGGTAAATCTTTGTGCGAGGTGATACGTGACTCAGAGGCGCAAAGTAAAAGGTAGTTATTGCTCTTTACAAAGAGTGTTTGAGAGGAAACAATGTGTTTTTGAGATTAGAGATGGAACCCTTGACATGCTCCCAAGCCTTACGCTCCAAGCCTCACCTCTTGTTCTGCTGCTGGGGTGGGCTGCGGAGCTGAAGAAAGGTGGGAACAGGGGGGTGAAATGTCACAGGCACAGAAGTGCCGTGTGATGGCCACTGGCTCCAGGATGATATTTGGGGATGCTCAGGCAATAGCTTGGAGTCGGGGGGGACATGGGGCCAGCCAGGGACAGGGGGAAGGACTTGGCATGGGGGTTATGGTGTAGACCACAGATCTGGAGGGAGTGCGCTGGAGCCTAGAGCTCGGTTGAGCCTGGGATGAGCCACTGTTGGATGTCTCGGCCCAGCGTTCAAAGTAGCATCAAGTGGCAGTGTAGGAGAGTTTGGCCAAATGCGCAGTAAACCTCATCCCTGGGCGGGTGACAGGGCACCTCATTGCTTGGTTGTGAGTAAAGGTTGGAGAAAGCTGAGATTCCTGATGTGTGGCACAGTTTCCCGCCAAGGAAGGACAGATGTGCTCTGACATACAGCTCTTGGGACACAGTCCCTCTGTGCCACTCCTCTCGCTGGTGCTTGAAAGCTGTCTGTGCTGCTATGGAGAGAGACAAGTGAGGAAGCCTTTGGGCACAAGTGTGAGAGCCCTGCCTGGTGGGAACATACTGAGATGGGACTGTGGAAGTGTCCTGGTGCTCCTGGCCCTGGCCGTGTTTGTCCAGTGAAGGCTTAGAGGGAATAATCTTCTCTCCAGCTGTAGAAACAATCTCTCGGCAGCACCTTCATCTGCAGCGGTGCGTGGACACTTGTGCCTCCAGCTCATTTCAAGCCGTTGCTGGCGGATTTGAGAGTGATCCTTCCCATGTAATAATTAACCGGTCCTGCAGCACTGCCAGCGCTTTGCTTTCGCCGACCCTGACCTCCTTTCTTCTGCCACTGGCGGCTTCAATAACAACAAACACATGCAGTGTTTTGGGATGGTCCCCAGCTGCCCCCAGGGTGGCAGAGGCAGGGCCACAGGCAACGTAAGCCAGCGAGCAGGGTGCCAGCAAGGTGCTGGTCACGGGGGAGCAGAGCTGATCCAGAGCCATGGGTGAGAGGGTGAGGAGGGAGCAGGTCCTGTCCTGCACAGCCAGCCAGCAGCCAGGGGTTTCCCTTAAAGTCCAGCTTCCCAGTTGCTTGGTCTCCAGACTTTTGGGCATGTGGTTTTGTGTTTGGGTGGGGGTCAACAACAGTCATCATGCTGGGCAAGCAGAGAGGTCCCCAGAGCATCCCTGTGCTTAGTGGGCTCTGGATCCAGGGATCCCAACACAGCTCTCCCAGCCCTGGGATCATCTCCCCCTTGGAGGAACGAGGGCGTTCTCCTCCCAAGGGAGGGGGTGGAGGCAGCGATATGGGAAGTGAGAATCTCGGGCTGATCCTTATTTTTATTTCTTCCCTTTTCTCAGCTGCAGTAAATAACAGCTCCGACACTGAGAGCATTCCCTCACCGAGGCCCGAAGCCAAAGAAGGAGGCGAAAACGGGGCCAAGGCACCACCCGGGCCCGGAGGCGACTCCAGCACAGAACCGGCAGTCAAGTTGGAAGAGGCTCCAACACCCCCCGACGCTCCCACCGCTCCCTCCACCAACCCCGCTCCCGCCGCCAGCCCTCCGCCGGAGGCAGCTCCTGAGCCGCCCAGCAGCGAGGAGAAGGTGCAGGAGGACCTTGTGGTGGACGTGGTGAAAACGGAGGAGCCGGAGGAGAAGGTGAGCGAAGAGCCTTGCAAGAGCGAGGTGAAGAAGGAGGAGAGCGAAGACAGCCAGGAGAAGGACAAGGGGAATGACAAGAAGGCGGAAAGCAGCGTCAGCAGCGGAGGGACAGCGGGGACGGAGGGGACGCCCAAGGCTGAGAAGAAAGAGAGCCATAAAGGCAGTAAAGGCTCCGGGGTGAACCCCGACAGTGACTCCAGCGCAACCTGCAGCGCGGACGAGATGGACGAGCAGGATGCTGTGGACAAGAGCAGGTAGGAGCGGGGAGACAGGTGGGTGAGTGCATGGCCCAAGGGCCAGGTGAGCATCTCCACTGCCTGCCGCCATGCCCACATGTGCTTTTGTGAGCTCCTCCTCGGCAATATCACTGCTCAGGCACTCACCCAGGCGAAGGGACGTGCCCGTCTGTGTCCTCGTGTGGCCGTGACCCTATGGCCATCGTTTGCAAAGGCAGTGCAATGTCCCAGTGTACAGGCACTACTGGGCAGTGGCCACTGGCTGGTGTTGGGTGCAGAGCCATTGCATTTGCTGGTGGCAGTCCATCTGGGTGATGCAAAGGAGCAGGACCTGCCCTTGGGGACAACAGAGCTGTGCAGAGGCGCAGGCTGGTTTGCCAGCATCTGGGACTGGGAATAGTTTCTGTCTGAGTTGGTACTGGCAGGAGAGAAATCACATCAGAGACGTGTTCCCAGTGCAGAGAGCACTCACCCTGAGTTGCTCCCGTGGCGGAGATGCTTGTTGGATCTGTGAATTATCCATCTGTAAAGAGAGGAGAATGGTGTGGGCTGTGAGAGCTTTCCTGGGACCATGCCACCAGGTCTTCACCTGAGCCGTTGTGGTCCTGAGCCCTCCACCTGCCCCTGGGGCCATCAGCCGAGGGTGTCTCTGACCCTTCACAGATGGCTCTTGGGACAGGGAGGGGAAACACTGACCTCCTTCTTGGGGAAATGTCCTCCTCCCCTCCCAGTGTTTCCCACAGAGCCCTCCCCACCCAGGAGCCTCACAAATGGGGAGAAGGTTTCCAGTTTTTTAAAGAATATGTACGAATATATGCGTTTCTGTAGCTGTGATTCCTCTAATGGCTCCTGCTTCCATCCACATTGGCTTCTGAGTCCACCCTGCCATTGCACGTAGGGACAGCAGTCCCTCCACACCTTGGAGCTGGGCTGGCATCCCACATCCAGCATCCTGTATCCCGCATCCCACATGGACTTGCAGGGAGCCATTGGGCAGTGGGACAGGTGCTGCCAGGCCGGACAGTCTGTATGCAGTGCTGTGGACGGGGCTATTTAAACAAACAACTGAGCAGAGCAGCAGGGCGAGGTGGTAGGGAGCCATCATGCATCTCCACCACTCCTGATGGCCTCCGTGCTGTCCCTGTGATGGATGCAGGAGCCGGTGGGTGACTGCTGCTCATGCGGGAGCATCCTCCACACTGCCCGGCCGCCCTGGGGAGCAGCCCCTCTCACTGCTGAGCGGCTGGAAGCAGCTTGGTGATGCCAAGGGGTGGTGCAGATGCTGCTGGTCCTGGCTCTGTGGCAGGGCTCAGGCCTCTTAGCTGCAGTGCTCCTCTCTGGGGTGGATGGAGTCCAGCACCACCTCTCCCCAACCTCTTCTTCTTCCCAGACGGGAGAAAACCTCCCAGCAAAGGAAAGTGAGGCCAGCAGGGCTGCACTCCTCAGATTTAACAGTAACCCAACCGAAAACAGGACAGCAGCAGCTTGTTCCCACTTCTCAGCAGCAAAGGAGCAAGTTGTCTTGGGAATGACTTTTTCATCCCCAACTCCTCGCTGAGTCAGCCTCTATCTCACTTGTCAAACAGTTACCAGCTTCCAGGAATATTAAACATTAACCAGGCATCCTGCAGCTCCCTGGCCACTCCTCTTCCCGGTGTGGTGGTAGCAGAGCTGGCACGGGAGAGCTGCAGCCAACACCAGTGCCTGGCACTGCCCAGCCCAGGAGCCCCAGGAGCACCCAGGGGGTTGGTCAGCAGCCAACTTGGAGTTTTCGGCACCATCATGCTCCCAGCAGGACCTCTGTGCCCTT
Organism: Eurystomus gularis; assembly: GCA_013400335.1. NCBI lineage: Eukaryota > Metazoa > Chordata > Aves > Coraciiformes > Coraciidae > Eurystomus > Eurystomus gularis. The sequence goes on along the minus strand of VZZY01024567.1, from coordinate 364,723 downwards.
CCCTGGCATAGCTTTGCTCCTTTGCATTCCCACCGCTCGCGGGCGGTTACCGCAGCCCCGCTGCTGCAGCGTGACTCGCAATGAGCAGGACGAGGCTGCCGAGATGCCGCGTGAGCCGCCCCGTCACCGCATCACCCGATGCTCGCCCGCCCACCCAGCCAGTGCCGGCGGGGCGTGGGTGCTCTTCCCTGCGCTTCCAAAAGCATCACGCTGCCCGCGGCATCACCCAGAAGGGGACGGGAGAGTGTCTGGGGTGTCCCTGCCGTGAGAGGGAAGGGGTGCAGGGTTGGCATGAGCGTTTTTGGGTCCTCCTGCAGTTCATGTTAGCAAAAGAGGAGAGTAGATTGAGACTTGATATCAGGAAGAAATTTTTGACGCTGAGGGTGGTGAGACCCTGGCCCAGGTTGCCCAGAGAGGTGGTCAATGCCCCATCCATGGAACCATCCCCGGTGGGGTTGGCCATGCAACCTGCTCTAGTTGCAGATGTCCCTGCTCAGTACAATGGGGGCTTGGAATCAGATGATCTTTAAAGGTCCCTTCCCACCCAAACCGTTCAATGATCCTGTGAAAGAGAAGTCTGGGATAAGGAGGCGCAGCCTTAACTCATCAAAGCTGAAGGCAGCAGCTAATTGCGGTTCCACACAGCGTGTGCTGCAAGAGGACTGCTGCTAGCACTGCCAGTACCTCGGTTCAGCGGGAGGTCACACCAGATGGGGACACGAGGAAGGCCACGCACAGTCGCCAGCTGCAGACCTGCAGCACAGAGGGGAGATGCTGGCCCATAAGCCTCGCACCGAGCCACCCCTGGGGCGTGCAGCCCCGTCACTGGCTCTGCCGTAGGGGCAAAGGCTGTGCCAGGCAAGTGCTGCATTGGTGCTGTAGCCCTGGCTCAGGAAAGCCCATGAGGGAAATCTGGTAGCCATCACCTTTGCACAACCACTGCGTGTGCAAGGATTGCATTTGGCTGGGTCACGTGTCAGTGTGTTGGCCCCTCTGGCAATGAAACTGGTCTCCATCTCTATGGTGGAAGGAGAAGGAGTTTGAGGAACGTGGTGACCTGGTCACCACGAAAGCTTTGTGCCTGGGAGGGAACGTTTCTCCACCATGTGCTGACCCCTCCCTGCTCAAACTCTCTCCCATCCTTCGCAGTGCCATCACCCCTGTTCAGGGACTGATGATTGGGTTTGGAGGGGCCCCAGGCTGGCAGCAGGTGGATATGAGATGCTGAGAGTTTGTTCATTTGGTGACTTCCAGAGCAAAGCACCCAATGGACAGCCCTGTGTCTGGCGCAAGATCTGCTGGGAGGGACATAATAAATTATGCAATTTGCATATTGATTAACTTAATCCTGACTCTGGCTTCATAAGCATGAGGATCGTGGAGAGCTTTGAGAAACCTGAGAGTCTTTAAGTGTGCTAAAAGGGATGTTAAGGGTGCTTACATCATCTCTGCAAGTACCACGAGCGCATGAGGTGGCTGCTGGGACGGTCACTCTGCCAGATCTGGCAGGACCCCGCTTGCTGATCAAGCTTCCCAGTCTCTGGAAAATCAAGCTGGTTAGGTCCCACAAGAATTGGTGCTGAGGAGGGGAGCGGTGCTGAGCACAGCCACAGCTGCTGGGATCTGTCCCACTAGTGGTGACAGTGACAGGGAGCTGGGCCAGCGCTGCCAGGTCGGTCACCTCCTGGTGAGCCCCAGGACGTGTCTTAGCCCGGGGGTGGCGCGTCACCAGCCTGGCAGCGCTGGCATCGGAGGTGAAGGGGCAGGAGCTCTCTGCTGGCATCAGGAGCTGGCTGGCAGCTTGTACTGGCTGCCCTGCCTCCCAGATGAGGCTTGCCCAGAAAAAAAATTGCCCTTTTAAAAAAATAATTAAAATAAGATTGGCTTCTTTTGGGCAAAATCAGAGCCCAAAGTGCCAGGGGAATGGGGTCAGGGCTGCAGAGCATGCTGTGAACACGGGGTCTCCACAGCTTGGCATCCCCAGAAGAGCAGTGCCACAGCTCAATGTGGCACCAAGGCAAGACCTGGGTGCCCTTGTCCCCAGCCACGTGTCTCAGCAGACTTTGGGGCATTTCACCCTTTCAGGAGCCCCTTGTCCCCCCCAGCATGGCTTCACAACACCCACACGGCTCTGCGGGCAGAGACATCATTGCGATTATTTGGGGAGCAGCTCAGATTTGCTGCCCCTCGCCTGGTCTGCCCTGGGTGCCTAACCAGAGCACCCTGGTCCCAATCCGGAGGAGGGTCCCTGTCCTCTCTGATGCCACCAGGGGCTGGGGCAGTCCCAGCACCAGGATGAGTTTATTCCCCACGCACGGCCCCGCCACGCTTGTTTATTCCTCCAAGGGTGAACGTGGGATGACCTTGAAATTTATAGGCTGAAGAGAGCAGTGAAATAACAGCTAAAATAAACAAATCAAGCTTTACAGCTTGAAAACTATGAACTGGGTTCAACAAATTGGAGTCAGGAAGGCGAGAAAGCAGAGATGGCCCTGGGAGATGTGGCCCCTTGGAGCCTTGGCACGGGCTCAAGAGCTGGACACATCAAGGGTTTCACCCATGGGCTTCGCACACCTCCATCCCCATCCCGTTTTGGTGGCACCACGGAGATGCTCACCTTGCACTGTTTGCCTGGGGGTTCGGCATGGCTGGCTGCATGTCTGCCAGGCAGTTCAAACAGCCAAGGAGAAGAGCAAATGGAAAGGGCACAGGGCTGCACAGCCACCAGGCTGAGCATCAAATCCCATCCAAATCCTGCCTCTGGTCTTTCAGGTGGTCTGAATCCCCCAGCTGCATGCATGTGGTTTTAGCACCTTGATAAAAGACAGTCCTTGAAGAGGAGCATGAGGCTGATCCCGAGTGCTGGGTGATCACCACGTGTGAGCTCTGGAGAGCAGTGGAATGCCCAGATGAAATCTGAACTGGTCACCATGCTCTATAACTCCAGGCTCCAGTTCTCCCTCGGGTTTATTTTGAACAGCAGATTTGCTAGAAATAGGGTAGGGAAGAGGGAAAGAGAGCTCCAGAGCCTGTTGCCTGGACGTAATGGTCTCGTTTGAGCTTGGAGCCCCATGAGGATTGTCTTTGGAAAGCGGGATTTGAATCCCATCCCGCTCTCCGCCTCCCCTCAGCCTTGTCATCCCATGGCAAAGCTACCCCCGTTGCTAGCTGGGCGTCGATGGTCCAGGTCGTGCTCCCCTCTGTGCCTGTCCCCATAGACCAAAACGATCTGGAGATGCCTGCAGCCACCAAGGTGGAGGTTGAGCCACCTCCCCAGTGACTGTGGGTCCCCTGGGCTTCAGGCAGCATGGCAGATTTTCCTGCTGAGCAACCTCCTGTCAGAGAAGCGTCCTCACAGAGAGATCTTTGCAGAGGTAGTTGCCATCTAAACAGGTTTGAGGCAGTAGCTTGCAGGGCTGGAAGCCCAAGTGCGTGATGTGTTCAGGAGCTTGGATTCCCAGCAGTGAGCAGTGGTCCAGCCCCTCTCTGATAAAGAGGATATCTTGCTCTCTAGGCTTGGAAGCATAAAACAGAGGGGTGCCGGGCATGGGGGAAGAGATGGGACATGGAGCTTGTCCATGGCACTGCCTGGTTGACGTGCATGTTTTGTGTCCAGGTTGCTGTCCCCCCGGCCCAGCCTGCTCAACACCACCAGCGATGCCAGGCTGAACTCCTCACCGCAGAAGCCGCTGGACTTGAAGCAGCTGAAGCAGCGTGCTGCTGCCATCCCTCCCATCGTGAGTACCCCACCAGCAAGGGCTGGGACACGGTGGCCTTGCGTGCCTCATGCTTGTGTTTCCATCGGGATGCATCCCCTGCGTGGTGGGTGTCGTGGTGGCGAGGGTGTGCTCATCCCTGCGGATGGGCGAGCTCGTGGTCTGCAGCGAGCTGTGCCGGGGCGGTGCGAGCTCCCCAGCACGCAAGGTGCTCTCTGTGCAGAGCGTGTTCCCAGCTGCTGGAGCAGCTCTGCCAGCAACGCTTGGATGTCCCTTGAGCTCTTTTATCAGAAAGTCGTGGGAGGTCTGGACAGAAAAAGCTTCTTGTTGCCACATGACTGCTGCCTCCCATTGCTTTAAAAAGCAAGTGTGCACCTTCAAGCCCTGTGCTTCTGTGCTTGAAGGATGTCGTATAAGAAGCATTTATGCTCTTCCTCATCTAGAAGCTCTGCTTGGTCCCCCTTTTCAGCTACCCAGTAGCCGTGTATTCTCCAAGGCTTATGGTTCCTCCTGGTGCAGTGGCTTGGGCTGTGGCAAAAAGCACCCTGGCATCTCGAGGGTCAACACCAGAGGAGCAGCAGCGCAGGGTGGGCAGGGAGGAAATCCCTTCTTTGGGGTTTTGAGAACTCGAGGAGGACCCATTGCTAATGCTCTTCCAGTTTCCCATATTACAGCTTTAAGATGTGGCTCCTCTAATGTAACTTCTGGTAAAAGCTACAAGCAACTATAGATTAGAGGTTTTAAACAAGAGAAGTCTGAGGCTCTCCTACAGTGTCACCAGTGCTGATGCTCTTTGTTGTGGGCTTTTTTAATCTCTTGTGGGTGGTGAGCTTTGGAGCCCCGTTTGGGCTGGCAAGACTTGCAGTGATCGTGTGGGGCAGGTGCTTCTCGTAACACTTTGATGTCTCCAAGGCTGTTATGGATGTCAACAGCACATGACAAGTGTCACCAATTCTTATCGCTTTGCAGATTTCCGAAGGTTTCTCAGAGGGGATATTGCAGAGTGGAAGCGTGAAACCTCAGGTGCCTCCCCATGCCTTGGCCCTCTACCAGCAGCAGATCACAAAAGCCCACGAGTCTGCCCGTGAGGACATGCCCCCGAGCAAGCTCTCACAGTCCCAGCAGCAGCAGGCTGAGAAGGAGCAGCAGCAGCCAAGCAGCAGTCCCAGGGGAAAGAGCCGGAGCCCCGCCATTGGTGACAAGGAAGGTAGGGATGGGCACGTGTTGGTGCGTCTTTATCCGCCCCGAAATGCCCAGGGTGTGTGTGCAGCTCTGTGCAGCCAGCAGCTTTCCTCCTCCGAGGTGCCTCAACCCTTGAAAGCTCTTTAATAGCATCTTGAAGCAGGACGAGAGAGGCATGGCTAATTTCCCATGTTCATTAGACAGTACATCATGTCTCATTGAGCCTACAGCAAACACCGGGCCGGTGTCGAGCGCTGAGGAGGTGAAGATTGCCTTTAGTGGCGTCTCTGCCATTCACTGGAGAGCAAAAGGGCCTGGAGGCATGCCAGGGCGCCGGGTACAATGGCTCTTTTCTACCTTGCTGGCTTTCTATAAAGAATGCTTTTAATGCTCAGCGGGGACCATTATTTCATTTAAAATCAATGCTAATACTGTGACTTGGAGTCCAAAGGTTCCTGTAAAGATTCCCAGTGCTTTCTCCCCGGAATAGCTCTGATGTGGTTTAGCTGCCTAATGAGCAATTCAGAGTTTCCCACCGTAGAGCATCTGAAGCATTATTAGCTTGAGCACCTGGGGATCGAGGTTAAGGAGAGACGGGAAGTCCTGATGAGACCATCCTCTAAATGTGTTTTTAATCCGAGTGTCAGAGTCTGTTCCAGTTCAGAGTCTGCCCCTGCCCCTCGTAGCCAGCCTGTGGTTCGGCTGCGTGTGAAGAGGAGATGCTGTCAGCAGTGGCACCATCAGAGGAGCAGAGGAGTTGGGCTGGGTGGGTGCGATGTCCCCCAGTGCTGGATCCTGCATGGGGATGGGTGCAGCTGCAAAAATTACCTGCTTATGCATGGAGATGGAAGGTGGATTAGACTACATTGGTGAGGCAGATCTGCACTGGACCTGGGCTGTGATCTCTGCTGGAAATTGCTGCACAAGTTCACCCTCTGGCAGGCAGGATCTTAGCAGCCTGCTCTGCAGTGTCCAGGCCCAGGTATTTATTCTTCAAGCTGTCCTGTCCCTCTGGACAGACCAATGTGCTTGCCAGAAGAGTTGGTTGCTGGCGCTTGGCCGAATTTTTGTTAAACAATAAATAGCATCATGTGTGCATCACACCTCCAGAATGTTTTGCATATAAGCAAGGAAGGTGACTGCTCACCTTGAAAGAAAGGGAGTTCCCCCTGAGTCATAGTGTCACCACCCGTGAAGTCCCATCACCAGCAGATCTGGACCTGCTGTGCTCATGTTTGCTGCCCAGGTGGAACAGTTCCCCTCCAGTTCTTCCGCCACAGCGGCAGGTAATCAGGTTTGATCTCCTCCTGTGCCATAAACCTGTGAGGATCTGGTCTTGCACAGCTCAGCTTCCTGGTGAGCTGGGTGGCACGGCCAGCACTCGAACCTGGAGCTCTGCATCGCTGGTGTCCCAGTGCTGCAGCTCCAGCTTCCTCCTGGCCACAGGAGGGTGGGGGGATGAGGCAGGTTTGTGCGTGTTAGGTTCAAGGCAGGGGCTGGAGATTAACCGTGCCATTCTGCAACCTGTTGGCGCCGTTGTTAAATGCAAGGGGCTGATACCCAGATGGAATTTTTTTTTTTTTTTAATAGCTTTGTCCTCTGCAAAGCACTAATGATATGAAGCACTTTATTCTGTCCTCTCACACCTCTGTAGTGCTCTGAATCTTCCATGTTAATGAAACTAATTATGCCTCCCTGTACTCCTGCAAACATCTCAGCAGGTCTTGGTCCCACCTATGTGACCTCAAAACCCTACGTAGCTGAGTATGTGTGCTGGGACGTGTACCCTAGGGACTCACAGGCTGGTCTTCTCTGTTTGTGACGGGAATGCATCTCCCATTTCGAAACTAGCAGGTTTGCAATGAGTAATGCCAAGGAGAAACATCCAGCCCCCAAAGCCCCGATTTCAGTAGGGCCATGAATCAGGCAGCAGCTCCTGCCTCTTGGAGCACATCCTGGCCGTGGCTCAGGGGTTAGAGGCCAGACAGCCAGATAGTCCCGGCAGACCTGTGTACATCCCTTCCCTCCCCTGCTCTCTGAGGCGTCCCAGTGAAGTGGCAAATGTCCAGACTGCAGACATCATGCTGCCACATCACCTCTATGTGGGCCTCGCATTAAACGGGAGAGCCCAGCACAGCCTGCAAAGCCACCTCCTCGCAAGGGGCCAGCTCCACCAGAGCAGGTACTCCTGTTCCTCCCCAGCTTGATAAGGGAGCTTGAACTCTTGCAACCGCTCCAGAGATCAACATCCTTCGCACCGCTCTGGATCCGCTTCAAAGCCCAGTCTTGCACACATCCTTGCCGAGGCGTTGGCTGCCTCACAGCCGCTGGCCGGGGCCATATCGGCTTGGAGGGCGGCCAGCTGAGCTGCACCTTCCTGAGCGCTGCCTTCCGAGGCGAGCTGCTGATCGCAGGGCTGGGCAGAGGCAGGCAGCCCTGCCTGGATCTCACTGATGGGCAGACGGATCCCTTTTCCCATCGCCGAGTCACCGTCAGGCATAGCTTTGGTTATCGCTCGGCAGCTGGAAAGCCAGCGGTATGTTTTGTGTTGATTTAGTTGTGTTTCATTTGGCCTTTGTAGGCGATGGGGAGCCAAGAGCATTAATTTGGATGACGGATCGTATAAACTCTGACTCCTTCGCTCCCATTCCAGGGGCTTGATAAACGGTAATAGGAACTCTCTCTTCCCCGCATAAGTGCTATTTTATCAAAAGCTGGCTGAGTTATAGCCACCCTCTAATGCGGGGGCAATTAGGAACTGGCCGCATTTCACAGGCCGGGGAGGCTCGCAGGGGAGGAGACGGCTCCCGCGGGGAAGGGAGGAGAACGGGGCTCTCCAAGAGCCATCCAGGGTGCACGTAGCCTTGGCTGACGGTGTCTTGGCGTCAGAGAGCATCTCCAGCCGGGACATCCCAGCGCCGATCGCCCCCACATGAGCAGAGCTGAGTGGGGCTGAGCTGAAGCAGAGAGGGTCAGGGAGCATGGATGTGCTGGGGACGCTCCGTCAGTCTGGAAGGTGTGCCTGGATTCTCCCATACTGGCAAGACAAAGGGATCCTCTCTGGGATCCAGCGTGGGGAGAGGAGAGGCTGCAGCCAAGGTCCAGCCCCGCCAGGCTGCAGAGGTGTGAGCGTCTGGACACCTCTGTGTGCCAATAATGGATTTTTTCTCTCACTGAAGGGGACAAAAATAATCTCCCAGCTTCTGAGTACACTGAGCATTAATAACGATAATGCAGTAAAGCCTCATTAAATTGGGCCTCTGATAATCTACTTGCCCTATTATTAGGCTTAGCAGGATTCAGGCATCTATTTTTATCAAAAACTGATGGTTAAAGGCTGGGTTCATTTGTGATTGCTGTAGTTTACTGCCCAGTTTCTAACTTCTGGTCGATGCAGACGTCACGCAGATGGGTCTGGGGAAGAAGGGCAGTGCAAAATTAAGTGTTTATCGATTACAAGCAAATCCTACCAAACCTGTAATCCATCCAGAAAAGACGGTCTTATCCCTTTGCTCAGCAAAGCATGAGGATGCACTTGGAATGGAGCTGGTGGAAATGAAGCCCCTCTTTTCCCCAGCACTCTGCAGAGCATTGCAGAGTTCAGGCATCCCCAGCACAGCTCCTCCATCATTAAGCACTTCTTGGCCTCCAATCAGCCTTTTTATAACCAGGGTGAACCCAGCCTGGCATCCAGAGCCTGATAATTTCAGGAAGCTTTCCTGCCCCGAGCCTTGCAGGCGGACCAGCAAGCTGCCCTGCTCCTCGCAGGGGCATCCGGTCATCCCACAGAACCTGGCTTGATCTTCGTTTGCTTTTGACAGTCTCATACACTGTGGTTGTCCCAGGAGTTTGGAGAAGAGCTGCATGTTATTCCCTTGCTGTCCGAGAAGCTGCTGCCATTATTTCTGGCTGCTTCCCGCAGCCTACATATGGTTTATAGCCAGCAGCTGAGCTTTTGCATCACGGTGTGATGTGGGGATGAGCTTGTTCCCAGTGTGCTGGCACATGGTGGTCCCTGGCAGTGGCCTGGGGCTCCTCAGGCCACCCCATGCCCGGCTGCACACCACAGACCATGTTGTCCTTGCTGGATGTCCCCTGTGTGCCAGAGGGATGCCAACGTAACCTCAGCGAAGGGTTTGGCAGGATCATCATTAATCCCCCCAGCCCTGCCATGGTGGCTGGTGTGGAGCTGTGGGCATGGGCAGGAGCTGCCCAGGAGCAGTTTGCACATGGCCAGACCCTGACAAAGAGCTGGACCCTGTGCTCGTCCAAGTGACCAGCAGCTGGAGTTAGCCACTGCTCTGGCTGCGCACCAAAGGCTATCTCTCCTGCATGGGATGTCCGTGGAGGTCCCAGCAGAGTCACCAACACAGACATCTATCCGCCCCACTGTGCTTTAAGCATCTGAGTAAAATAAACGCTGTCAAATCCAGGCAGCAACACTGAGGCTTTTTCTTCAAAGTTTGTTGGGGAATTCAGCCCTCATCTCACGGCTGGACTGGATTCAACCGAAGCCAGTTCCCACACTGGGAGCTGGCTCTGGCTTCTCTACCCATGCCCACAGGGACCGCTCACCCATGGGATCCGCTGAGCAAGCTGGGTGCTTTCTCTTTCCTCTCCAGAAAAGTCCGTGCATTTCTCATCCATCGCAGAGGCTCAGAAGCTGAGCGCGGAGCCGACGGCTGCCTCGTGCTGGCCCCCTGTCCTGTCCTACTCCCGGGATGTGATAAAAACCTCGCCCCAGGCGGAGCCCCACTTGTTTCAGTATAACCCAGCAGGCAAGTAAAAGCCACCGTGTCCCTCCATCATGACCCGGGGCCGAGCACAGATGCCGTGGATGCAGCCATCACAGCTCATGCTCTTAAATCACTGCCGCATTTTGGGGAGGATAAGAAAGAAAGTTCAGCAGAAACCTGCTAACACATTGCTTTAGCCTGGCGCAGAGCTCCCTCGCTGCTAATGCAGGGGTCTGAGGGTGGCCAGGCGGGTCTCCCAGCTCTGGCCAGGGCAGGTTTAGGGACTGGTTTCTCCCAGAACAGTGTGGGCGCTCCCTGTGCTGCCCTGGGTGTGATGTCAGGCAGGTTTTATCCCTCGCCACCCCGTCCCTCTCCGGCTGAAGGGCAGACAAGTCTGGCAGAGAACATCCTCCGGCTGCAAAGGGGATGGACACAGTCAGTTAAACTATTCCGGTCCTTTCCAAAACAATCGTGTGACTTGGATCCTAGTGCAGGCTCACAGCCGGTCAGTTCATTGCATCCAGCCCCCGCTCTCTCCCTTGCTCCTTTCCTCTCCGATAGCTGCAGCCACTCTGCATTCCCTCTGCCTTGCTAACACTCGTGTTTTCCAACAGGACACCCCATCCCGCTCAACCTGCACGAGAGCTCTCGCTCCGGGCTGCAGAGACTAGCGAGCATCTCCAACCCTCCTCCTCTCATCTCCTCCACCAAGCACCCTTCCGTGCTAGAGAGACCCGTCGGATCCATTTCCCAGGTAGGGTATCGGGTGTGAGCGGTGGAGACGCCTTGCAGGCACCAGCAGCCTCTCGCTGACCTCTCCTCTCGCGCTGCAGGGCATGCCCATCCAGCTCCACACGCCCTACAGCTCTGAGCATGCCAAGGTCCCTGTTGGCTCCATCACCATGGGCCTGCCGCTGACCATGGACCCCAAGAAACTGGGTAAGAAACTGGGAGGTGAGTGATTTCTTGCATGCTCCGAGAGCACAGGGGAGCCAGCTTGCCAGCGGTGTAGGGGAAAGGAGGAGCACAGGACACAGCAAGAGAACGCAGAGTGACCTGCTAAGAGGATGAAAGGATTAGTCCATCGAGAGAGCAGAGACCCCGGGAGCTGAATTTGTGCAGTATAGGAGAGCAGCAGCTCAGTCAGGGACACATCCCAGCCTATAAATACCCTCCGGCTAATACTGTGATCGAAGGAAGGAAATATATTGCCACTCCCCAGGCCGGTAGGATAAAGAGTAAATGGCCTGAAGTGAACAAAGAAAGTGTTTAGTCTGCAGATTTGGAAGCATTTCTTAACAACAGGAGGGGCTGGAGAAGGACCGAGTCTGGAGAGGAGGGAGCCAGGCCCCTTTCCCCAGCATGCACAGGTCCTGTTATAAACCAGCACTGGGTTTTCAACGCCAGCCCCACTCCTGGTTCAGGCAACACCTGGCAATGCCTTCTCCAGTGCGAGAACACGGATCTGGCTTTGCTCGCAGGCGACGGCAAAGGCGCCAAGGAGGTGCCAACCCGGGGCTGGCGGAGATGAAAGCCTGGAGCGGCCGAGGGCTGCGGCCCCGTGCCCTGCACGGACACTGATATGTGGTTAATGTTTTCCAGTGCCTTTTCCTGGAGTAAAGCAGGAACAACTTTCTCCTAGAAGCCAGGCCAGCCAGCCAGAAAGTCTGGTTCTGCAGCCGTCCCAGGAGGGCTCCATCCTGCGGGGTGAGGAGCTGGGGGCGGGAGGCTGTGGGAGAGGAGGGGAGGGGAGGGATGCTGGCACTGCCAACCCTGGCCAATGTCACCCTGGCTGTGGCTGCCCGGACATTTTGGTTAGATTGCTGAGGCTGTGCCCAGCCAAAGGGATCTCTTCACCCCCTTTCCTGGCGTGGCAGATAGGTCTGTGTGGTGTGTCAATGTTTCCAGCCATCTCCTTGAGTCAGGACCTCGTGCATTGATCCTAGGAGGGGTTTTGTGTTCAAGGGGCACCCCAAAATCTGTTAAGACAAAGCAAGACCTGTTTAAATGCCGTTAATTGGTTTGCAGGTTCTTCACTGTTGCGGCTGCAGCTGGGCAGGGACCGCATTTGGTTAAATCTGCCCCTCCTATGTCTCTTTCCCCGTTAGCTAGGCAGAAGGAAATAAATGCAAGAGTGTTGCTTTTAAGTGCAAATTCTGGCTCATGAAACCCCCCAGCTAAGGCAGTCAGATGCACAAGTGCAGCGGGCTGGCTCCAGCCCCGCACAGATAAGAAGCAAATAAACTCAAACCACCCTGAGCTGCATCTCACCAGAGATCTGCTCTGATTGCATCAGGAGAACCTGAGACAGGCTGTGCTTTCTCCGGGGCCCATAAATCTGCCCAGCCCCTCCATGAAGGCAGCAGGGAGCTGATAGCCTCAAAATACCCATTGTTTGGTTTTTTTTTGCACCTCCAAGCCCCAGGCTTGAAGGGCTGAGTCCTTCAGGGGACAGAGTGGGAAGGGCTCTGTAAGGCATGGGATTCAACGCTGACATCTCTTGGAGGGCTTCCCCTCCAGTACCTCAGCTTATTATAGACTGGGTCAAATCCTGCGCTTAGTCAGTAGTCTCAGCCCCACAGGCCTTGTGCTGAATGGCAAATCCAGCCCCCAGCTCACTGGCTTTGCATCCCACAGGTACTTCCCTCAGCTCTGCCTCAGGAGGGAGCATCACCAAGGGAACACCCACATCCAGACCCCCTCCGGAGTCACCCATCACCTACCGAGGGTCCATCACACACGTAGGTCCCTCGACTCCAGCGGGTTTTGCTTCTTGGGTGCTGGTGGCTGCAGCTTGCGGTGCTGGGTGCAGGGACCAGGGGTTTGCGGGGTGCGCTGTGTGCGCGGCACGGGAGTGAGCAGTGCGGGTCTGTGCGATGCTCCTGTCCCATGGAGCTCCCCAGAGAAGTCTGCAGCCAGGGCCTTTGCAAACAGCTTCTACTCGGGATGGCACGAGCCCTGTCCCATGAGCTGAGCCTGCAGAAGAACTGAGCTCAGCAAGCAGCGATGCAGAGCCTTACAGCACAGCTAACCCCCCCTTTGCTTTTCATAGCTGTCAGGAACAGAGGCGAAAGCAGCTTTAAATGGCTCAGGGAAAATAGTTTTAACCAATGCAAGAAAGTGGAGCAGAGAGAAGGAGATGGGTGGAGGACTCAGGCCAGGCAGAGGGGAGAGGAGGAGGCTGTGACATGCACGTAAGGTAGAGAAGTCTCCTGCCAGGGCTGAGCGTGCTGCACTGGGGGTCCTGCCCAAAGGCTCTTTTGAGCAGGAAGATACTTTGGCCTTAATCTCGACCATCCATCTTTGAAAGAGCAGCTGGCAAGCGGGCAATAGTTTTTTGCAGTGTGAGTTATTGCTCATCTGGTAACAGAGCGGAGAGCATTAAAAAAAAAATAAAAAATCTGTTTCCTGTGGGGATTTTATCTGGCCATCATTCTGGTATTTAAAGCCACTCCACTCAGATTTTTGCCTGCCTCCTTGAAGGAGGGTGACCGTGTTCCCTTTGGCTGTGGAGACCTGAACTTGAATCTTGGCCCTAGCAAAGGCTTAACTTGCTTGGTGCCCTGCCTCCAGCAGCTGCCAGGAGCGGATGCTCAGGGGCTGTAAATAACCCATCAGAGCACACACAGGCTTCGTCCCCTCACATGCCCTTGCAGCAGCCACAGGCAGCAATGGGTGGGCATGAAGGGCCCTGAGCACCACGTGCCGAAGATCAGACAAGCAGAGTTTGCTGAGACACTATTTTCGATCCATCTAGATTGCTTTGTGTGGCTTGGGAGTAAGGTACCAAGCTTGGACCCAGGGCTTTAGCTGCCTCTCCTGCTGGCCCAGCAGCCCCCCGTTGCGGCAGCGACTCTGGGTACCAGAGCTGACATTTGATCTCAGATTAGTCATCCAGCTCGCTGAAGGCAGATCTTGAATATATGTTCTCTGCTCTGAAGCCATCTGTCACCACTTGCTTTCAAATCCCCTCTGAGCACGTCTGCGGAAGGCAGATGACTTACCTGGGGCTGGGAGAGCCGGCTGGGAAAGCCGTTAGCGGGTCTACGGCAAGGATGAACCATCAGAGCACTGAACCCACGTGCTGGCATGTCCCAGCAGCTGCAGTGGGGTTTTGGGGGCCGCTGGTGCTCAGAGGGCTTGGTACAGAGCAGGGGCATCTCCAGGGAACAGAAATAGTCCGCGCTGGCACAACCTGGAAGCACCAGTGGGGCATCGCTTCCCCAAGGCTTCCCCTGAGCATCAGTCCTGGGTGTTGGTGGGGTTAAACTAGCAGAGTAGGAGGGTGTCAGTCAAGACCTTTGCTTTGACAGCATCACTCTGCCTTCCCTGCGAGCACTGGGGGACCGTCACCCCGCAGTGGCTGTTCCCAGTTGGCACCGGCAGGTTGTGATGGCAGAGGGGTGTTAATCACCAGCAATGTCATCAAGGACATCCAGCTCTGGGTGTTTTGAAGGGGATTCGGAGGGGGCAGGTGGCTGTGAGCTGCATCCATGTGTGCCTCAGGAAAAGAGAGGTTTTGGTTCACATCAGCTTGCGTAAGGAGCCCAATGCTGCTCTGTTGGCGAGCTAACTGGCAGCTCTCGCTCACCAACCTGCTCCAGGCCCAGTGTGGCTGATTCCTGCTGTCTGGCCTGGGCGTGCTGCCAGCCGCCAGCTCCTGCGCACGGGCAGCTCTCTGAAGGTCACGCTCGCTGCCAGCAGATGTGCCCTGGGTGGCCAGGACATCTCCACAGCTCCTGTCTCAGGCTGGGCAAAAAGGCTGCAGGGGAAAAACTAAACGCTCGAGCAGTCCCTGCCGTCACCGAGGTGTCCCCAGGGAGACACCACCTCGTCCCCCCAAACCAGTGGAGTGGAAGCGAGCCGGATAGCTTACTCCAAAACATGCAGGGTGAGAGAGCTGCTATGCTGGAGGCCTGTGCTGTCCTCACCCCCCGTCTCTTCCCAGCAGCCTCGCACAGATCACATACCTTTTTACCGCTCCTCGTTATCATCCTCATCAATAATTAAGCTGCGGGTCCCTCGCTGTTGGCTGCGCCAGGACGCGGAGGCTGGGCGCGTTCTCCCTCCGCTCAGGCTCCCGTAGGGAACAGCCTGTCCCTGCGTGCGCTTGCTTAATTGTTTGTGACACTGTTAAATATGGATCTTGGTGGCTTTCCAAGGGCACCCCGGCAGAAGTGCTGTACAAAGGAACCATTACCAGGATAATCGGAGAAGACAGCCCCAACAGAGCAGAGAAGGCAAGGGAGGATGCCATGCCCAAAGGACATGTCATCTACGAAGGGAAGAAAGGCCACGTGCTGTCCTACGAGGGTAAGTCGTGATCCTCTGCCTTTTTAGGGCAGGCGCTGGGGGGTTGAGCTGCTGTGGCTGCAAGTCGGGAGCTCTCTGCGGAAAGGCTGACAAAGTGCAACGGGCCAGCCTCATGTCTTTGCTTCCAGCGTTGTTTCTCTCCCTTCCCATGCCTCCTGCCTGCAGCCTGGCTGGGTTTCCCCCTGTCCCATGTGGTTATCTTGCCTTGGGGGTGGCTTTGCTGGCGAGCAGGAGTACAATGGGGCCATGGCCAGAGCCTCTGATTTCATTTGGTTGAGAGGACGAGATGGGAAGGTATTGCCTTCATCCCCAGCACCCCTGTGCAAGAGGAGACTGTCCGAAAAATTTACAAGAGAATCCCCAAGCTCTTGGGCCAAGGTGGGATTCATGAACCTGCGAGATGAAAGCAAGTCAGGTAGTTTGGTGTAAAGGTTTATTCAGACATCAGAATCCTACCTGCGGTGCCCTGGGCACTGCACGGCTTTCCTGGTGCAGGGCTGTCCTGCAGGAAGCCTGGGCCCAGCAGCACCATTCTTCGGTGTCTTGTGAGCTTTGCTACAGCATTTGTAGCTACTGGAGGGGGTGAAGCCATTCTGACATCCCACAAGAAGCCTGCCTGGGAGTGCTCTGGCCTGTTGCCAGCTCCTATCAGAGGTGCTGAGGACCCCGAGGGACTTGCCTGGAGCCACTTCTGGGCTAAGAAGCCACCCCCAGCACAGACGGTGGCACTTGTTAACTGGGCTGACCGTGCCCAGCTGGGGAGTGATATGAAAACTCCAGTAAAACAAAGCCGGGCAAGCAGCCGGGCTGCTCCCTGGGGGACTCCAGCGAGACCTGAAAGCCGTGTCGGAGCTCGCAGCCCCGCTGCACAGCAACACGCTTCCTCGGTAGATGCCAGCGGTGCCTCGCTGCGATAGCGGTGTCAGCAGGCAGTCACCAGCTGCTCCTGCCTCCTCTGCGCCTGCTCGTCCCATCGCAGCTCTGGCCATCAAAGCTGCTCTGCGGGTCCTGGTGGCTCCCGTTAGAGATAAGCAGATGTTCTTCCCTGGTGAAGCTGGAAGCATCTCCTCCATGCTCACCTTTCACCATGTGCTGGGCTGGGCATCTCTTGGCATGGAGCTGGGCTCGTCCTCACCCGCAGCTGCGGTCAGAAGAGCTGAGTTAGAGGCACCACAATCCTGTCCTCTTGGGGTAGAATACTGGTGTGTGCTCTGGCGTGCACAGGGATGGCTGTCCTCATGTGTCACCTCTCTGCTCAGTTGAGTTTGGAGATGACTAAGGAGCAGATCCTAACCTCAGCTGCACTCATCTGCCTCAGCAGGTATCTCTGGTTGGCTGCTGTGCTGCCTGAGCCCTCCGCATCCCTTCCTGGGGCAGAGCATCCCTTGTAGGCTGCCCAGCAGCCTGGGCCCTGGGGTTGCTCCTGCGAGCAGGGGGTGTCCAGCAGAAGTCCCTTTCCTCTCGCCCACAAGTGCAGGCAGCTGGTTTCATCGCAGGCTGGTTGTTTCATCCAGGGCTGGAGGCAGAGGGTTCAGGTCAGGCCACGGGGGACAACTCGCAAGCTCCAGCTGGTGCCACCTTTGTGCGTGTCCTGGGACCACAGGGACCTTTCAGAACAGGGCTCTGCGCCGTGTCTCTTGCCCGCCATGTGGAAACCGGCTTGTCCCATGCCTGCCCACATTCGCTATCAACTCTAGCCCAGATAAGAAGTGTCACCACAGGAGACTTGTGTCTGGGTGCCCTTTGGGACAGTTGGCAGAGCTCAGACCAGGGAGGACACAGGAAGCGTTTCAGGACTTGTTTGTGCAAGAAGCTATTTTAATCTCCTTTTCCTGGGCTTGGAGTTGAATGAGGTTGATCTCAAAAACAGTGCTGCCAGGGAAAAGACGGGGAAAGCTCCCAGTAGCAAGGGCTGCCCGTGCCCAGAGCTGGGATCCTGCTCTGGGCAGCGAAGGAGGCCTGCAGACCAGACTGTTCCCCCTCGCACGCACTCATCGGTGTCAGCCCGTCTCCCCGGCTGCAGCCCGAGCCCATCGCCTCATCGCCACGGATGAGGAATTAATTCCTTCCTCTCCACAGCAGCCTTTTACATGCTTGATAGCATTTATCTCATCCTGAGTAATCTCGTCTGCCCCGCTGCCTCTCTCCTTCCCCCCCTACAGCCCAGCGAGGCTTCACAGCCCGGAGCGGAAGAGTTAAACAAAAAAATTAAAGAAGAAAACTGAAATTGTTGGTGATTACGAGTTTTGGCAAGCAGAAGAAAAATTGTAAATTCTTTAGTGTCATGAGGGTGCTTAAAATAAAAGAGCTGTAATGAGACGAGATCCTGTAGCATGTGCGAGCTGAATTGTGCTAGATTAGTTATTCTCATTCTGCATATGATTGCTGATGGCTTCTGCAAAGCAAGGGACGTGGGTTTGGAGTGATTTTCTTTCTGTTTAGTCTCTCCTCTCCTCGCGCCCTCCCCCTGCTTCCCAGCGGTACAAAGGGTGCCCGGGACCACGTCCCCTTCTGCAGAAGGGCTGCTGGCAACAGATGTGCCTTGATGACAGGGTGCGGGCACACGGCCCCGCGGCTGCCGCATGGTGCTTGGCTGATGCTGAATGTCACCCCCGGATTGCTCGCATCAAAGGAATCTGAAGTGAAGGCTGGGGGACAGATCCCCCCTCTTGTTTCCCTGCACACAGTCCCAAACACTTTCTGGATTGAGTGGGTGCTGATTGCAGAAACCAATAGTGGGTGTGAAGTTGTAATAATCCCATTTTATTAATTACTGGTTTTGCCAACGAGAACTTTTGTTCCCAGTTGTCTGTGATGGAATGAATGTTTTTAACTTCTCCGTTTTCTCTAATTTTATAACCACCTTCTCTGCCCGCGAAGAGGGAGATCAGGGCACTGGCAATCCCTGACAGGGGCTGCCTGGCCAGGGACAATGGGCAGAGGCATTTATCTCCCTAAGCCAACATTCCTGCTCGGAGCTCGTTATATAAACACGTTCAGAAGCTGCCTGCTGAATTCACAGCTCGCCGCACACGATGGATGCCCATCGCCCAGGGTGGGCTGATCCTGCCTGGCGCAGGCTGTGCTCGCAGAGGGGTGGGGGCTGTAGCTCAGGACAGTTGCCCACGGTTGGGTTGCAGAAGAACCTGCTCCAGGTTCCATCACACTGGTGCTTGCTCCGTCAGCCCTGCGTGGGACTTTCTGCTGTCTCTCCCAGTTCTTGTGCACGCTCGCCGCTGTTTCAAAAGAATCATTCTCAGCTTTGCCTCCTCCCTTTCCCCTGATCTTCTCACCCAGGGAGTGTCTCGGCAAATGTTAAGGCTGGCCGAGATCCCAAACAGTAGGTGTCTAGCAAAAATCAAAACAAACAAGGGAAAAAAAATAAAATCCCCAGACCCACAGGGCCAAGTTCAGTGGAACCGCAGCTGCTCCCACCAGCGCCGCGCTGGCTCCGGGCTGTCCTGCTGCCGCCACGATGGCCCCCGCCAGGGAGGGAAGGAGTGGGGCATGACGGGTGGATGCTCCTACCCGAGCGGGAGGCACAGATCTGGAGTCTGAGGCAGGCAGGGAGGGGAGAAAATGCCGGCTGAATTTCTTGGAAGCCAATCTCATGCGATGTTCCTGGCGTTGCTGAGCGGTGGCTGATGCTGGGATGGGATCTGACCTTTCAGCAACGCACGCAAACAGCAGAAAACACCCTCCCTTGGCCGGTGCTGACTTTCTGTGCTCCTGATGGTGCTTCTCGGTGTTCCCTTCCCCAGGTGGAGTTGCTGCTTCTCAGTGTCCCAAAGAAGACAACAGGAGCTCAGGAGCTTCACATGAGACCACAGGAACCAAGCGGACCTACGATATGATGGAGGGGAGGATCAGCCGGGGCTTATCAGCCCGTGATACGTTATCTGCCAGCATTGAAGGTGGGTCTGGGTGAAACCTTTCACCCATTCTTGCTAGTAGTGACCTGCAGAGACCCCAACTTGTCTCACATGACGCACCTTCCTGTGCCCATGTTTTGGCAGTGGTTAGCACATCCCAACAGGACAGCATCTGGCCAGCATGGGAAAGCAAAGGACACAAACTGGCCCATTTGCTTTTGGTTTCTGTCCTGGTAAACCAGTTTCAGGACTACAAAAAGGAAGCACATTTTAGAAAGAGAAAGAAAAGAATTTGGAAAGAACTGTTGATGTTTTTCCTTGTTGTCACAGGAGCCCCAGGTAATGCTGTCATGTATTCGTTGTAAATGAACTCCTGTGTCACCACCCAACTTTCCCCCTTGGATCTGTTCTAGGTCTCATGGGTCGAGCGATCCCTCCGGACCGACACAGTCCCCATAACCTGAAGGAGCAGCATCACATGCGGGGCTCAATTACACAAGGTAAAACCTACAAGCAGAAGAAGGCCACAGCCAGAGGTAACATGGGGAAGTATCTCCTCTTGTTCTTCTTGTCGTGGTAGGACAGGAGGAAACAAGGATGGACACATCAAGGTCTGGCCGCAGATCTCTGCAGCCTCGGCTGTGTGCTCAGAGAGGTTTTCAGTCTTGCTCAGCTTCTGCTAACTTAAGCTCTCACCAAAGTCAGGGGTAAAATTCTCATGACTCGTAAGGGCAGGTTGAAACTAGTGCAAAATGGGTCCAGAAAGTGGTGGTAGATGTGAGGGCTTCCAGCAGCATTAATTGTCAGCTGCTCTGTGTGCTCAGTTGGGTACCAGTCCCCAGATTACATGCATTAACTAGAGACCCTGTTGAACTGAGCATCCTTATGGAGACTGGGACTGCAGTGTCTGGCTGGGGAATCACTCATCATCTGTCATCTGCTTGGGGTTTGCAGGAATACCTCGATCCTACGTGGAGGCCCATGAGGACTACCTCAGAAGAGAAGCCAAACAGCTCAAGAGGGAAAACACTCCACCGAGGGACTTATCTGATGCCTACAAGGTCAGGTCACATGAGGGCCTTACCCCTCTGAAAATGAAACCAGCCCATGAAGGCCTGGTGGCCACGGTAAAAGAAGCGGGAAGATCAATCCATGAGATTCCCCGGGAGGAGCTGAGGCGGACACCGGACATCTCTCTGACAAGACCTCTGAAGGAAGGCTCCATTACGCAGGTGAGTATGGGGTGAACAGATTGGTCCTACTCAGGCTGCTGTCCTTTCACAGAGCCTGGGGACCATTCCCAAGGTAAGAGGAGAGCAGAGAGGCCTTTGGGTTGCAAACATGTCACTGGTCAGAACTGAGGCTTTGCTTGGGTACAGGTTGCCCTTCCTCATGGTTTGATGGGGTCTCTTCCAACCCAAAACACTCTGTGAGCCTCGGGCTAAAATACTCCCAGGGAATGGAGCTCGGCACCTTCTGGCACATTGGGAAAACGATGCTTCATCCCCATGCGTACACGGAAGGAGACACATTTGGCTCCTGTTCAAGGCCAGAGTCAACTGCGTGCCTTTTGCAGTTGTGACTCTGGGTGCACATAATCTTGGTCTCCTCCCTTTACGGGCAACTGTTAACCCAGCAAGGCCAGTAGTTAGGGTGAAACGTGGCATGCTGTCTCCTGTTGGGCTCCAAATATTTGGAGGGTTCCTATGGCACCTCATAGGCCTACCTCATTTCACAGTGTGTGTAGGAGAGAGGCGTGATGGGCACAGCCAGCTTTCAGCAGTGACTCATCATCATCTTGTTGGAGCACAACAAGACATGCAGGATGGGCACTCCACCCTGCCCTGCGCCGTGCCGAGCTGTTATCTCTGCTCTGCTGATGGCTGGTGCCGTTTGACCAAGGAAACTGGTGCACTGACCTACTGAATGAGGACTCACGAGTCCTGCTGAAACTTGGTGGGAGGCAGTCACTGCATCCCCTTCTGCTCTCATGCCCCTTTGATGTCCCCTCTGCCTTCTGTCCCCAGGGTACCCCACTGAAGTACGACAGCAGCTCTTCCTCCTCGAGTACCAAGAAGCATGACGTGCGGTCCATCATCGGCAGTCCCGGCAGGACTTTTCACTCTGTGCACTCGCTGGACGTCATCCAAGACCCGAGGAATCTGGAGAGAGCTTATGAAGAGAGCCTGAAAAACAGGCCAAGCCCAGTGACAAACTCAGGTGGCTCCATCGCCAGAGGGGCTCCTGTGATTGTGCCCGAACCAGGCAAGCCCCACCAAAGCGCCCTTGCCTACGAGGACCACCAGGCAGGGCACAGCACGGCATTCAGCAGCCACTTGCATAGAGGGTCTCCGGTCTCCACACGGGAGTCCACACCACGGCAGCATGAAGGTACGTGGCAAACCTTTCATTTGATGCTGATTTCTAGCAAGCCAAGTGGGGCAAGGTGCACAGGCATTCTAGGCGGACCCCACCTGCCCAAGCTGGCGGGTTCCCATCAGACCAGTTCCCCCCAGCGCCCCCTGCCCACTCTTGCCCATGTCATGGTCATGGCTGCTCACAGCCAGGAACAGCTGAAGCTCAGCTCCCTTCCTGGGGTTGCTCACATGGTTGCAACGAGGGCTCTCCACATCTGTGCCGGGGTGACTTGGAGACTTGGACTGTGGCTGGTGAAGCTGGTGGTGTTTCAAAAGGGTCTTTCCTGTCCCAGCATTGGTGCAGGGCACCCTTGTTTCTACAAGTGGGCAGGAAGGCAGTGCTTGGTGCACTGGGTGGGAGGATCTTCACTCTTTCCTTTCAACCGAAATGACTCAATGATTCAAATCTGGTGTGTGCTTGCCTACCTCATGTGTTTCTGCCTTATCCATCACCTGGACATGTGAGTTCCTCACTTCCAGGAACATCTAATCTCTTCTGATCTGGTGGATCCAGGCAGTGAGGCTGCTTTTTGGGATCTGCCGTCTGCCTGCGCCAGGCAGGGTCTGCCCGTGACTCCTGGCATCAGTTGTCTCCTGCCGCTGGAGCCAGACTTGGGGCTCCCGAGGAGCAGGCTGAGCTCAGTCATCTGGTGAGATGTGCTCGGATCCAGAGCACAAAAACCCCTCTTTGTGGCACATTTATGGGCAGAGTCAATGCTGAAGCCAGTCCCTAAGACACCTTGTCCCGCCAAGCCTGCCAGCTGCAGCTAACTGCTTCGGGGACTTTTACATCTCCTGCTTGCAAATCCTTGTCCTAATCTCCAAGGGTCTTGTGATTTGAGGGCGTGCAGCGCAAGACATCACAGTCTGCTGAAAACCGAGGCAAGGACATGCCTCCCTGGCGAGGAGTGGGAGATGGGGCTGTGCAGTGCAGAGCTCCTCCAAAAAGCCTCCCCCATCACTTGCTGGTGGCTGGGCCAGCTCCAGCTCTCCGTGGTCCGTGTGTCCCGTTGTCGCAGCCTCTGCTGTCTTCCCAGTTAAGTCAGTTGTTTTGGGGGAAGCCTTCAGATGTTGGCACATCTTTGAGATTGACAGATACAGTGAGCACAATGCAGGGCAGGCAGGAGGGATCCCAAGGGAAAAAAATTGATGTTCCTGCAGAACACCAATGGGAAGGTGGATTTCCGTGTGTCCGGAGCTCACAGGGTTTTGATGGCCAGAGGATCTGCTGGAGGATTCCCTATGGTGTAGGTCAGGGCTGGAAGGCACCTTTCCCTAGGTCGCCTGATCTTTCCTTCTGCCCTAGCAGTAGGTTTGATTTATCAGCAGCCGTGCCGAGACACCAAGTGTTGTGAAAGGATCGGGACCAGTGCTTCACATGGCCCGTGTTGTAACCCTGGTTGTTTTAAAGTCAGCAACGATGAGGTTGGATCCATCTGTGTGCACGTCTGGGCTGCTCCTTGCTCCCTGAGCCAGGGCCAGGCAGCGTTTGGTTGGAGCCTGGTGCAAGGGATTTGGTCACACTGCTCAGGGTGACTCTGTGTCATCTGCCGTCCCCAGCCTGCTGTTATGGACACAGGAGCTGGTGACGCTCATCCCAGATTGGGCAAGAACTGCCACCAATGCCCAGCTGAGGTTGGGAGAGCTGAGAGAAATCCTTGACGTGATCCAGCCTCCTTTCTGTGTGCTGGGAAAGAGCTTATGGCTCCAGAGAATGGTCAAACACTCTGAATTGTGTGTCATCACCATTGCCGGGAGTTTTGGGGTCCCTGGCTCTGCCTGGCAGCAGTGACCTCCTCATACTGAGGAGCACAGCAGCAAGACTCCACCACCAGCTGCTTTCGTGGGCCAGGATAAACTCACAGGCTGCCCAACATGGATGAGAAGGGATGGTTTAGGATGGGATTCTCCTCCCAGGCACAACTAGGGCTTGGCCTGCCTTGACCTTGCTGGCGTAATGGGGTAATGCAGTGCAGGGTGGAGGGGAAGGTTCCTCGAGGTCAGGGTAGCTGTGAACATCCCTGGGGAACACACTTGGCTGCAGGCACCCCTCGGGACACAGTTTGGCCTTGGAGCTCCGTCTCTGACTCATTTCCTTTTGCTCAATGCAGGGAGTATCACTGCTGGGAAGCCGGTGTCC
This sequence comes from Eurystomus gularis, assembly GCA_013400335.1. Taxonomy (NCBI): domain Eukaryota; kingdom Metazoa; phylum Chordata; class Aves; order Coraciiformes; family Coraciidae; genus Eurystomus; species Eurystomus gularis. Next base: position 341,347 of record VZZY01024567.1, on the reverse strand, counting down.
CAGGACAGAAAGATCACCCCCACATCGCGAGAGCTCACCAACTCCAAGTCTCCACACGCCCCCATGGCCGACCACCACCACCCCATCTCCCCGTACGAGCAGCTGCTCCGTGGTGTGAGCGGGGTCGACCTGTACCGAGGACACATCCCGCTGGCTTTCGACCCCGCTGCCATCCCAGGTACCTTTAGCAGGGTAGTGGTCAATTTGGGACTGGTTTTTCCCTTGTAGTCCTCCAAAAGCCTGAGGTCTCTGGGGAAAGCCGCTTCACATCTGCATCCTTCTTCTCTCCCAGCTGCTGCTTACTACTTGCCAAGGCATCTGCCTCCGAGCCCCACGTACCCACACCTCTACTCCCCGTACCTCATCCGTGGCTACCCGGACACAGCCGCCATGGAGAACCGACAGACCATCATCAACGACTACATCACGTCCCAGCAGATGCACCACAACGCCGCAGCCACAGCCATGGCGCAGCGGGCAGACATGCTGCGCGGCTTGTCGCCTCGGGAGCCCTCCCTTGCCCTCAACTATGCAGGTCCTCCCAGCACGGCATCATCCAGGGGCTTAGGGGCATTTTGGGAGAAGGATGCTGGGTCAGGCCGGCACTGCCAGCTCCAGCGCTGGGACCAAGGGCCAAGCCAGCAGCGCGGTGTCCCCTGGAAGTGTAGGAACTTGGCTCGTCAGTGTGGAGTGTGGCTGGGGGGAATTTGATTCTTTTTTGTGCAATCATTAGTTAATTGAGGCTCCTTACGTGCAGCTCTTGTCTGGGATCATGGGAGCACTTCCCAGCCTGGCCCTGGTGGCTTTTGGAGATAAAAACACACTCCCAGAAGAATATCTGTCTCTCTGCAAAAAGCGGAGTGAGGGTGTGCCGGGTGTGATGCTTCTGCTCCTCCATGGGCAGAGCCACGTTGGTCTCCGGCTGATGCCACCTGCAGCCCCCTCACGCAGCGAGGAGAGATCTCAGCATGTTCCTCCCAGTTGTTTCCAGGAGCAGGACACACTGTATTTGCCTGCAGAAGGGTGTGTTGTCCCCCATCCTTAACAGCCAGTTCTCGGGGGACGTGTGTGTGCTGGCAGCTCTTAGACTGCACCAAAGCAGTGAGACAAATTGACCCTCCCCAGCATCGCTCCTCACTCCAGCTTGGCCAAGCTACACCAGCTCAGTGTGGTCCTGACAGTCCTCTCGCTTCTTCCTCCAGGAATCATCGACCTGTCCCAAGTGCCACACCTGCCCGTCCTCGTGCCCCCCACCCCTGGCACCTCTGCCACCACCATGGACCGCATCACCTACATCCCCGGCCCCCCCCAGACCTTCGGCAGCCGCCACAGCAGCTCCCCGCTCTCCCCAGGTAACGTTGCTTTTCCCGTGGGAAAGCAGGACTCCCTTAAACTCAGGGCTGTGAGCTCAGCATGCTGGGCAAGATGGGGGAAGCCCAAATTCATTCTCCCACAGGGACCAGTGCACTGGCTCCCTCAAGCCAACTCCTCTGATCCTGTTTGTTGGGGGCTTCCTTGCCCCTTGCCCCTTTCTTCCCCAAAGTGGCAGCTGGCAAGCAGCTTTGTGGAAGGTCACACCCTGGAGATGGCACCAGGACAGCTATTGCGTGATGTGCCCAGGTTTTGTCATGCAGGTTGTCCTGTCTGTCCTGCTCCAGGTGACCTTGGATGGAGCTGTCCCTTATCAGCTCTGCAGACACAGCAATGTGAAGAGCAGGCGCTGCTCCCTGGGGGGAATTGCTGTGTCTGCAGCCCTTTCTCTACCTCTCCGTTGGGTTTCAGGAGGCCCCACCCACATGACCAAACAGTCGGGATCGTCAGTGTCTGAGCGGGAACGGGACCGAGAGCGGGAACGGGAGAGGGAGCGTGAAAAATCCATCCTAGCATCTACCACGGTGGAGCATGCACCCATCTGGAGACCAGGTAGGCTGGGGAGGAGCCTGGCACCACATCTGGAGGCCCATGCTGGGTGGAGGTGGGGTTGGGGCTATAAGATGAAGAGCTAAAGAAGCCCTTGTTTGTATTTTCCCCCAGGAACAGAGCAGTCCAGCAGCCGTTCGTCCTCGCACTCTCACAGCCACCAGCACTCTCCCGTCTCGCCCCGTACCCATGAGACCATCCAGCAGCGCCCCAGCGTGCTCCACAACACGAGCATGAAGATCATCTCCTCGGAGACCCCCACCCCTTCCGTCCTGCGGTATGTCCCCCCCCACGGTTCCTGCCACTTGCTGGGACCCCTGCACCGGTGCAGCCGTGGCGGTCAATTAATGAGCATTACACGGGACACTTGCGAGATGGAGCGAGGGTTGTTTTGGCCTTTGGTCTGAGCGGGAGCAGGACTGGGGCTTACAGGAAAGTTGTGATGGGGAGAGGTGGATTTTTGTGCCCAATTTCTTTGGTTTTCCTGGTGGCTTTTACTGCTGCCAGGAGCATTCCTGTGTCCAGATACAGGTATCACTCCTCTTGATGAATGAATGTTGCCTGGTGCGGGAGATACGAAGGTCTCTGGGACCTGCCCATAGGTTTTATTGTATCCAGTCAATGCATCCAGGCCACAGCCAATACCCCGAAGCCAGTTACTGTGGTGGAGGCTCCAGCCAAGCCCTCCTCACCTGCTCCAGCATGGGCCAACCCTACACTAAGGAGCCCTGGGAGGACCTCAGCCAGGCAGGGTTGAACACTGGGGCTCTGGTCACAGCTCTCCCGTTTCTCCATGTGCTTCTCTTATCCTCATGTCATCTTCGTTTGTCTTCCAGGTCCTCCTCCACCACTACCACATCACCGATCCGCTCCACTGCCTTCCCCTCAGCCTCCACCCTGCGCTCCTCCATCAGTGGAGCAGATGGCTACGCGGCCCCGATGGACCCGGCCATCCTGCAGAAAGAGGCCTCAAGAGCACGGGAACCCAAGGCAGAACGACCCCAGACAGACAACGTCTTCACCTCAAAGCTGCCTAGTGGGGCCAACCTTGAACAGTCTCCTTCACCCATTAAAGCCATGGAGTCAAGACCTTTACCTGCCTCCGGACCTGGTTCTTCTCATCACTATAGCAGAGGACAGGGGAAAAGCCAGCAGCACCATCACCCCCTGGACCAGCAGCACGCAGCCTCGGGCCCTGAGCAGCACAGCAGAGAAAAGAGTCAAAGTAAACCCTTTTCAATGCAGGAACAGGAGCTCCGAGCACTCGGTAAGACCACCACGACAGCGGCCAACTTCATAGATGTGATTATCATGCGCCAAATGTCTTGCGATAAGGGGCAGCGAGAAAGAGGCTCGCTAAGTAACGACTCGGCTGGTGATGGTAAGAAATTGGAGGGGAGAGGTGAGAGAGCTGTGGCCTGAAACCCATTTTATTTCATTATTTCTCATTTTTAGTTGCACGTTTTGGCTCTTGGCTTCATCGGCTCCTCGAGTGTGCTTGTCCCTCCGCTTCCCAGTTGTTGTGTTATTCCAGACTTTTTTATTTGTGTGTGTTTTAAAGGATCTTCCCTTCTCCCACCCTCTTTGAGTTTTTCCTGTAGCCAAGTCATGTTTTGCAAACATTGTTTGGTTCCTGGTATTGCTTTTTACAGACAAGAGCATTTGCTAACTCTGATTTCCCCATCGTTCGAAATTCCCAGGCAGTCTGCGAGGAGCAGTTGTGGGTAATAAATCAAAGGAGTGAAGCCCAGAGCCGCGAGTGTGAGCGGGACAGGGCTGCTGGCAGTCAGACACACACCTCCCTGCTCGTGGTTGTACCGCCGAGCGTGCAGGATCTCAGAGGGCTTTTTGAGCTGCTGCGGGATGCAGCTCGGATGGGGTCCCTTTGCTTGGGGTGACCTCACTCAGGATCCTGGTGCTGGATGCTGCACAAGAGGCAACGTGGACATGGCTGTCTAGGGATCGCTCTGCCCAGCCACTTCCAGAGCAGACCACAGGAACCACCTAACAGCAACCTTGTGTAGGACACAAAAGCACTAGGATAAGTTTTTCCAGAAGAAAGTGCAGGGAGGGGGCTGGATTCGAGGTCTGGATCATTCTTGATGGGACCAGCCTTCACCCAGAGCATTCATGCAGGCTCCCACCAGCATGCAGAAGCAATAGGCAGCCCATGGGAATTTGATGGGACCTCGTTTTCAAGTTGAAGCATCTGCCTTGGCCATCAGCACTGGGGGTTGCTACCCAGCTGTGGGTTGCCTGCCAGATTCTCCTGCAGTGGGTGGTTTCTAGGAATCGAGCATTAGGAGTGTAAAGGTCTGTGGAAGCAGAAGTCGTGAGCGTTGCCAAACGTGCTCAGCTGGCAAGAGGCAGCATGTGCCTCCTCCAGGACTCCTCTGTCCTCCACCCCTGGTCCGTGGAAGCACAACCCGTCCATGCCTCAGTTTCCCTTCTCTGTTGACAGATAATGGTGGTCGCTCATTCCAGCTCAGCCTGCTTTAATGCAACTTAGGTCCATGCAAAGGACTTAAAAGGCAGAGAAAGGTCAAGAAGCCTTTTTGCCCCTGCAGCATGCAAATCTGCTGTCTCTGGAGCAGAATCTGGAGTCTGCAGGACCTCGTGCCCTGCTGTTGGCCATGCTGGACTTGGGTTTTTTCTTTGTAAAGCACTTGGAGACCTTCTGTGCAGCCACCTCCACTCCTGCAGAACATTGCTTTCCCTCCTGGCATAGTGGGGGGTTTATTTTTCTGTAGGTGGGGAAAGGGGTGCAACAAGTTGTGAACCTGCAGGGGCTGAATTTGGTTCCTGACTCTGGTGATGTCGCTGCGAGCTGCAGTGTCCAGCTCTGCAGGATTGAGACATCACCTCTATAATGCAGCCATCGCCACAATGGACATCTGAGGTGGCTCTGGGGGTCCCTGAAATGTGACCTACCAGGTCTTCCCTCATCTTCCTCATCTCTTTTTTCCTGCCTTTGCTGAAGGTGTGACTCTACCCGTGAGCGGTGGGTGCCACAGCACATGGGGAAACCAAATGAGCTCTGGGTTTTAACTCCCCTCTCCCATCCCCCCAGGCTTTCACGGAGGCTACAGCCCTGAGCGGATGGAAGCAGTGAGTCCCGTCAGCTCTCCCAGCCTGGCCCACGAGAAAGGGGCCAAGCTGCTGCAGGATGCAGAGAAGGGGCACGGGGAGCATGACCTGAGGCAGAAGCAGCAAGGTGAGGACAAGAGCTGGCAGTGTCGGCTGGCACAGGAGAGCCTGAGCTGGCACAGGGGGGCTTTGCCAGCCATTCTCGCTCACCATGCTGTGGTGGCATTCAAGAAAGGGGACACAGATGTCACCTCACACCTGCTCTCTCCTTTGTGCCCCTCCCCAGGCTCGCTGAAGGCCTCGGCTCCCGAAGCAGCCCACCTGCAGCACCTCCGGCAGCCCGACGGCCCCCAGCCCCAGTGCCAGCCCCTGCAGTCCAGCCAGAGCATCAAGGGCATGAACCAGCGCGTGGTCACACTGGCCCAGCACATCAACGTAATTCACCTTGTTCTCGCCTTCCCGTTGGGGCTCCTGGGGAGGAGCTGATATGAAACATAGTTGTGGTGCTGAGGGACATGGTTTGGTGGGGACCTGGCAGTGCTGGATTAATGGTTGGACTTGATGATCTTAAAAGTCTCTTCCAACCAAAATAATTCTATGATTCTGTAGTGGGGAAGGGCTGGGAGTGATGCTCTAGACCTCAGCACCTCTGATTGGAGGCTGCAGAGAGCAGAGTGCATCAGGCATGTTCAGCCCATGTGTTTGCATCCCCAACAAGACCATCATGAGAGCTGCTGCAAGCACAAGGGAGAATTTGCATCCCTGCAGGGTCAAACCAACCTAATTCCATCCTGCTTGCCCTTAGTTGAGCCCAGCAAAGTGAGAGGTAGAAACCAACTCTGTTTCTGACTCTGCGGTTTCTTCTTCTAGGAGGTCATCACACAGGACTACACCCGCCATCACCCGCAGCAGCTCAACTCCCACATCCAGACCCCAGTGTACTCCTTCCCTGGGGCTGCGTGCCCCGTGCTGGACCTGCGCCGCACCCCCAGCGAGGCCTATCTGCAGCAGCAGGAGCACGTGGCTGCCTCCAGGATCTCTCCGCAGAACGAAGGTGGCAAAAGGTAAGGTCAGAGAGTCCAACCAAAGCCGACACAAGTGCCTTTCTGCCCACCCGCTGTGCCAGCCTGAGTTCAGACGGACCAGGGCTTCCTGGGGTGAGGAGCTGGGGGGTGCCTTTGGCTACCTCGCACCCTGGTAAGGGGGTGCGTAGAGCAAGCTGGCATTTGGTGTGACTGAATTTATGCTCCCCAGCTGGGTGCTTGCATGGATTGCTTGCTTATGCAGCCTGGAGTGTCAAACTGTCTTCTGATCTGGGCAGTTTTCCCCTAGCGTGGTGCCCCTTGCTATCCCCGTTGTCCTGAAGGTGCTCTCTAGACTCCCTTATGGTCTGTGCATGGTCTCCTTCCCGATCTGGCCAACGTAACAGAATAGTTTAGGTGGGAAGGGACTTCTCAAGACCATCCCAGTGTCCTGCTTTGATGCAGGGTCAGCTGGAGCAGGTTGTCCTGGGTCGTAAGCCGTTGTGTTTTGAATATGTCCACCTCTTTGACTATCTCTTCAACACCTCTCTGGCCAGCCTGTACTAGCGTTTGAGCACCCCCACAGTAAAAAAGGGTTTCCTTATGTTGGGATGGAATTTTCATCCTCAGTCCCTGGCAGGTCATGGTGCAGTGACCTTATAGGTCACAGATGGTTCCAAAACACCCAAAGTAACATGTTTTCCATTGGTTCAAAGTTAATTTTATCTTCATCTTTCTGATACCAGCACAAGGCAGGTCTGGTTGGTGTTGTATGGAATTTAAAAATGGGAAGAGTGAGAAGAGGGTCTGTTCTCCCACCCCAACACCAACAGAGACCAGAAAGAGTGATGTCTCCAAACTAGTGGTTCCTTGTCAGTAAATGTGATTATTCTTCCCAGCTCTGCCTGGTCCTAGAGTTGGCTTTAGGGGAGAGAGCCCGGCCCTGACCACCCAGCAATGAAAAAAAACAGGGGGAAAAAAAAAAAGGGAAACCACAGAAAGAACAAAGTCATAAATTCCCAGAACTTGCTGTGAGGAATTCCTTGCAGACTTGAGCCTGGCCATCTCCCAGGCTCTGGCCATGGGCAGGCATCAGGGGCTGTGTTGGTCCTCTCCAGGCTGCCCCAGCACCAGACCCATCACCCACAAGCAGCAAGGCCCTGTCTGTCCCCAGACAAGGTGGACGGGAGGAGGCAGGTGCTGCCCTCCAATATCTTTCCAGATACGATGGAGAATCAAAAGCGGTGTCGCTGAAGGGTTAATGTCACAGCCTTCCGCAGGATTGTGTCCCTGCCAGCCAGGGACACTTGGGCTGAGCCAGCAAGTCCAGGACTGGTCCCTGGACAGCTGTATCTGGGGCGGCTGCCGGCTGGCCCACCGCCTGGAAATCTGGGCCACGTCTCGGCGCAGTCCTGCTCTGCACGCCTGCGGTGCCGAAAAATGCCCAAGCCGTGCTCTGCCTCCGGCTTGCGTTAAAAGGCACCAAAAGCCCAGGGGGGTGTGGATGGTTTGCCTTTTTTCCCTGCCGTAGGAAAGCTATTTTAGTCCTTCTCCTCCTTCCGACCCCGAGCTGCTGCGTAGAGATGGAGCGTGTTTCAATAAAGTGATGGCATCTCCCCACAGGTCCCCAGAGCAGAGCAAAGCCTCGGCCGGGAGCGGGTCAGACAACTGTATCGAGCCGGTCTCTCCACCAGACGGCGTGGGAGAATCGGAGCACGCCAAGAGCACCACGTACCCGATCCTGTACCGCGAGGGCGAGCAGATAGACCAGAGGTAACACAACTGAGGGAAGGGATGGTGGAGACAGTGTGGGGATGTTCCCCCCGTCCCCATGCTCGCCCTAGCCCAGGCTGCTTTTCTCACAGCCAACAGTAATGTCACATCTCAGGTTGCTGTCAATTTGTGGGGCCTTTTCAATAGCATATGGTACATTTATGGTAGGAATAGGGACAAAGGTTGGAGATCCTGGATATCTCAGGAGCCCCCAAGGTGGTTCTGAGGAGATACTCTAAGGGAAGTGTCTCTCTAGGTAGCACTATGAGGGTGGTGAGACACTGGCACAGGTTGCCCAAGGAAGTTGTGGATGCCCCATCCCTGGAAGTGTTCAAGATCAGGTTGGATGGGGCCTTAAGCAACATGGTCTAGTGGGAGGTGTCCCTGCAACAGCAGAGGGATTGGAACTAGATGATCTTTAAGGTCCCTTCCAACCCAAACCATTCTAAGATTCTATGACTTTGTGAACTAGACACAGCAGAGGTTTATGATGGTCTTTTGCTTTGCAGGATGGGGTCCAAGTCCCCAGGAAACAATGCTCAGCCTCCAGCTTTCTTCAGCAAGCTGACTGAGAGCAACTCTGCCATGGTGAAGTCCAAGAAGCAGGAGATCATCAAGAAGCTCAGCACGACCAACAAAAATGAGACGGAGTACAGTAAGGACATGTGGGGAGGCGAATGTGGGGCACCAGGGGGAAGAAAGCCTTGGGGACACATGAAGCAAAGGAGATTTGGGAATAGGTGCTGCTGCTGGGAGCTCCCAGCCCGCTTCCTCTGCATCATGCCATGGTTTGTTGGGAAGGGCGAGGTCCAAATGCTTTCTGGGATGAGCTGTGCTGGTGCCAGCAGCTGCTGTGTGCAGCTGGGGAGGCGATGGGAGGCTCCTTACTCTGGGGCTGTCAATCCCACCCACGCCAGCTAACCTCAATAGGAAGGAAATAATGAGCTGAGCATGGAGGGGACTTAAGAGCAATTGATATTTTAATGAATGGCCAGCCAAGCAGAATCCTTCCTCCTTGAGATGCATCTCCCCTCAAATGTTACTTTAAGCCCTACATCAATATTGGCAGAGCTCTGTAAAACTAACCAGGCTGGCTTATATTAGAAATTCGGCCCCTTCATTCGTTAACCACTAATAGAGTAGATAGGATCATAATTTAATTTAGCCCAGCATTATACAGTCAATACTAATTCAATTTGAATCCATCTTACAACAGCTGCCTCGGGTAAGAGGGACCGAGCTGTCTCGTCTCCTGGATGATGTTACCATGAGCCAACAGTATTGTTATGCCCCTCTGGGGACATGTGGCTGAGCCCCGTGACCTTCCACACTTTCCCTTATCAAGGGAAAATATATAGAAATAGGAAACACCTCTTATTTGATGAGAATTTCTGTTATTCTAAGGAAAGCAATATCCAAGTCAAACAGCTCAGCTAAGAGGAAAAATATTGATTTAACATTTCTCCTCCTCGTCCTCCCCACTGCCCAGACCAGCTCCCTGGATGGGAGGATTCGAGCCCTTGGAAATCCCATAGGCAGGAGAGAAAGTTTGACTCCACGGAGCTTGTAATCCGGAGGGGTGGCGGGAGGGAGGTCAGCACCGAGCACGGAGACATCGCCCTGGCTCTCTGGGCTCTGCTTTCCAGGCCTTTCCCGGCTGGCAAGGCGTGCCTGCTGTGGATCTCCCAGAGGCGATTATTCCCAGTCCCAGGCAGCACCCGCAGCCCCCCCAGTGCCCGGGGGATGTGGGGTGGGCAGCTCTCAGGCTGGGTGCTGTGACAGGGACACCAGCATCTTGTCAAGGCTGGCACGGCCGGTCCCTCCCTGCCGCCAGCCTGCACGTGCTGCTCTCCGTACTGAAGAGCCCCTTTTCTTTCTCCAGATGTTGGGCAGCCTGGGACAGAGATTTTCAATATGCCGGCGATTACCGGAGCAGGTAACTCTCCCGTATATCTGTACCATAGCTCCTTCCCTGCTGGGCTCGCAGCCAGAGCAGCAGGAGACTTGGGTAGATTTCAGCATCTCCTTTTTTCCTTATGCCATAAGACCAAGCGTGGCAGCTGCTGGGAGCCTGAAGCCTCGGGACACACCGTAACTCCCTGCTGTTGAGTTGAAGGCAGTGCAGCGTAATTCCTCAGGAAGTCTGGCAGAGTTGGAGGAGAGGTTAAAAGTCAAGCAAGGGTTGGCCATCTGATGCCAACAGAGGGTTGAACTATAGCAAAGTGGACCTCAGGCTTGGGAGAGAGCACCCTGCTTTTGGTGGGACCTTGTGGTCACCCATGGATGGGTAGGAGGGTGGGAACATGAGGATGGGAAGCAGGATCTGTGCCACCACACGCTGGGCAGGCTGCAGGAGCCAATTGCAAAAGCAAATCAGGGTGAGAGCAGCGTCCTGTAGCCTTGAACTATGAGTGTTGGGCAAGCTAGTGGTGGCCAAGGACCAAGGGAGATGTTACCTGGAAGAAGGAGGGGTGCACACACAGGGAGATGCTGGCAGCGTGCTCCGTCCCCCAGGTGCTTACAGCATGGGTTGGGTGGTTTCTCAGGAGCTGGGAGGAAACGTTCAGTTGGTGGTTGGGTCTGGCCATGGCGGTGCAGGCAGTGCCATGCAGAAGGGCTCTGTGGCAGGACCGCTTGGACCTCTGCTGGCATGCAGAGCTGGGGGCTCCCAACGGGTGGAGGGTTTCAGGCCAATTCCCCAGCTCTGGAGGATGAGTTTCGGTGGTGGTGGTGTGTGAGCACAGCTGCAGGCAGCCGTGGTGGGCTTTAGTGATTCCTGGCCCTAACCAGCGTTAACCTGCTGGCCTGCCTAACCAAGGGTTTGCTGGCTACCACCTGGGACTGGCCCCTGGCCCCCAGAGAGCCTCTCTCCTCTCATGGAGAAAGGGTGCTGGGTCCCCCGGAAACCCATGGAGATGTATTGGCCATGCTGAGCCTGAGGACCACCATGCACAAGCTGAAGTGGTGGTTCAGGAGCTTCCTCAAGGACACTGCACCCTCCCTAGCTCTGCTAGGCCTGTGGCATTCAGCCCAGCTGGGAAAGGAAGAGAAGGAGCAGCTTAAGGAAGGGATTTTGGCAAGGAGGGGTGGAAAGCGGCCCCACAGGGTCACGTGGGCAGCATGGGCTTCCCCAGTGCAGGACAGAGACCAGCCTGAGGGAGAAGGATGGCGTGAAGGCTTTTGAGCTGTTGCCACCAGCTGCAGCAATGTCTGGGTGGGCTCACAAATGAAATGAATCCCCATTGAGGAATATTCATTGATATTTAATTATTAATGCTCTCCTACAGCAGGAATGCCTTCAGGTTTTTAGTTTTAGGTAGGAGGAGCGGCAACTGTCCCACAGCCAAGGGAAGGAGGTGCTGCGGACAAGGACTTTGTGTGGTAGGAGGGTCCAGGCAGGGCTGTCAGTGGTCTTAAGACCAGTCGCTGGTGGGAACCCATTTGGGAGAAGGATCCAGATCATGTTGGCAGCTGGGATGAGAGGGTGCAGGCAACCAAGACCTGAGGGTCTGTGACAGTCAGTATCTGGGGGGGTGAGGATCACCCTCCTGAGAGCATCCCCTGGTTAAAGCTGCTCCTGCTGTGCTGGAGGAGGTGTAAGGGCAGAGTGCAGGGAGCTGATGTCTGGGACCAAGAGAGACCCTGCCCGTTGGCAGGAAGGCAAGCGAACCAGGATCCATCCCTTTCCAAGCAGAGAGGCAACGATCCCAGCGCCAGCACCCGAGGGATGGGGCGAGCTGGGGAGGGGGCTGCCAGTGGGGCTTCCCTCGCCGGCCTGCTGTTTTTGTGTCTGTATTTTGCCCTTGCTTGTTCCCTGTAACTGCCACCCTGGGAATGACGGTGGCGTGGCTGAGCCTGGTGCCCTCTGGTCCCTGTGCGGTGCTGCACCATAACTGCATGGCTTGAGACTCACAACCACGCGGACACACCACTTCGCCTCTGCATCCTGTCCCGTAGCCGCGGCTCAGCCCGGGAGGGGTCCGCAGTGGGTGCCCGGCCTGGTGGGAGGAAGGGAGCGGGCTGGGGCAGCGGGCAGGGGGCTTGCAAAGAGCGCGAGGAGGGGCGAAAGGACCATCCCCTCTCCCCAGCACAGCCCGGCCCCGCGCAGACTGCGTGCCCTCATCCCGGGGCTGCCTGCGTTTGCCACCTCTCGTGCCAGGTCCAAATCCAGCCACCTTGCTCCAATCAAGTGTTTTTGTGGGGTGCCCCCTCTTCCTTCCCTGATGTTTCCTCCATGGGAAACTGCCCCAGCCTCCAAATTCCTGGCACACCAACTTCTGATCTGTGTGTGCATCCGTATGGACCCCACACCCCAGTGACGCTCCTCCTGCCCCCATGCTGGGTTGGCAGCACAGCCCCCTCTTCTTGCAGTTGCTCCCCAGGGCTCAGTGATGACCCCTTACCCCCCCATCATCCTCTAAGCCCTTGGCCCCAGGGAACCCTGCCTGCCTGCAGCACCCCAAAACCCAAATCCCAGAGTAAGTCCCATCCCATCCCACTGCCAGCCCCTGCCAAGCCCTGGGGCGGGATGGGGCGGGGAGGAGGAGGACGGGTGCATCGCAGCGCTTTAAAGAACAAGATGACAAAGTTTGTTGCTTTGCGAGAATGTGCTGACTGTTTGTTTCTTCCCTTCTCCCTTGTCTCCTTTCTCCCCTTTCCCGTCCCCCCCATCTTTCTTCTCATTTGGCTCCCCCCCATCTCCCGTCCCCTCTCTCCTCCCCCTCCCGTATCTCCCAGGGCTAATCAGTTGTAGGAGCCAGTCGGTCCAAGAGAATTCCAGTACCAACATGGGGTTGGAGGCAATAATTAGGAAAGCCCTAATGGGTAAATATGACGAGCAGTGGGAAGAGCGCTCACCTCTCAGTGCCAATGCTTTTAACTCTCTGAATGCCAGTGCAAGCCTGCCCGCTGCTATGCCCATAACTCCTGCTGATGGACGAAACGAGGACGTGCGCTCCTTGCCAGGTCTGCAGCCCTCTCCACCTTCGCTCTCTCTGTGTTATTAATTCTCAGCCTTTGTATTTCCCCTTTGGCGGATGGATTTATTCCCCCCCTCCCCTCCCGTTTTTGTTCATTTTGGTTTTCTTTTCTCCCCTCCCTCCCCCAGCTTCGAGCTTTGTGAATCCGCTGATTAATCCTGGTCTTGTTTGATGTTAATTTAATAGTCTCGGAAGGTGCTGTTGCTTTCTCTAAACCACTGACTGTGCTCCTTTCCCCATTTGTTGGTTTTTAATATCTACTTTTCCTTTTTTTGTTTTGTTTTGTTTTACACAATGGAAAGGTTTATGGGGGCGGGGGGAAGGGGGGGAACCCCATGCCCAAAAGACCAAAGCCATAAATGTAAATAGCCACCCAAACTGTCCATAAACCCCAGGCGGGATCAGTGCTCCCGAAATAGGGGAAGGAGCTGAGAAGGGCCAGTGTTGGAGGACACAAGGCAGTGGTCATTCCCTGAGCTTGGGGCGTGTTAGGGCAAGCTCCAGCCTGGGACAGATGGTTGGATGGGTGCCTGGAGCAAGAGGAAGAGCTTAAGGGAACTAAAGTGATAGATGGGGGACGACTTCAGAGAGCAGGGCTGGGTTTGAGCTGCCCCATGGGCTTGGCTTGCAAAGCCAGCTGGGCACCGTGGTAGGGTCTGCCCGGCTTCAGGGGAGGCTTGAGCAGAGCCAGCAGGGTTGTTCTGCAGAACGCCAGTTAAGGAAGAGAGGAGGGAGACCAGGGGTGGATACAGGAGGACATTTGTCCCCTGTACACCTGGAAAAGACCTCTTGCAAGTGCCCTGCACGGAGCACAGCAGCTGAGGCTGGGGGTCACCCTTGGCAATGTGGGCGTGGAGCCTTCGGAGGTGAGGAGCAGGGTCCTGGGGGCACGTATGTGCCTTCCTCTGGGTCAGCCCGGACCAGACACTCTTCAGCTTGTTGCAGAAAAGCTTTTCTGGCTCCTGCATGAAACCAGCAGCTTCTTCCAGCCACACTTCCCCACGCCCAGGCAGGCCAGGTGGGATGCAGAGCCCATCCATCCCTCCCCCTTTGGGATCTCCCCCTGGTTGAGCCAGGCTGACCTACGGCAGAGGCCACGTTGGCTTTAAGCCTTTTAAAAACTGGCCAAACCTCACCAGGGATTCGACTGTAAGAACAAATCAAAGACCATCCCCTCGTTGTAGACTGCGGGGAAGGGGAATGTGCTTGGGGCTCCAGCAGCCGCGTAGCCCCCAGGGGGGTTCTCTGCCACCCGGCTGCACAGGGCACATGGAGCTCCTGTGCCACAGCTCGTGTTTGTGGGCTGAGCCATGAGCCTGCTCTGGAGCCGATCCCACAAGGAAACAGCCCGGCCAAAGCCACACGGCTGCTCCTGCCCCAGATCTGCTCCGTGGGACGGTTCATGACATCAACCCACAAAGCAGGGCAGGAGGGGGCAGAAACCCCCTCGAGCAGCCGTGGCCACCCGCATGCCCCACTGCAGAGCTCGCCCCACTGCCCTTCCCCACCGTGGTGCCAGCAGCTCCGGGGCTGAGCTTTTCTCCTGCCACAAGCTGTTTTTGCAAGCTCCTCAACATGAAGCACTGGGTACCCACACCCCCCCTCCCCAAACCCTGTCACAATGAGCTGGGTGACCCCCACGAGCCCCGTCGCGATGAGCCAGGTGACAAGCGGGCGCTTCTCTTTGCAGGAGGAGGGGGGAAGCCAAAGATCGCCGCCAGACCCAACAGCCGCAAGGCCAAGTCCCCAGCGCCGGGTCTGTCGTCGGGCGAGCGGCCGCCCTCCGTCTCCTCGGTGCACTCGGAGGGGGACTGCAACCGGAGGACCCCCCTCACCAACCGCGTCTGGGAGGACAGGCCCTCGTCCGCAGGTAGGCTTTTGGGTGGGGAATGTGTCCCCAGAGCGGCCGTGCCTCCCTCGCGGGGGGTCAGCCGCCCGCCTTGGCATTGACTCTCTGCTCCCTCCTCCCCGCGCAGGTTCGACGCCGTTCCCCTACAACCCGCTGACCATGCGGCTGCCCAGCGGGGTGGTGACGGCAGCCCCCGCTGTCCCCCTGCCACAGGGGACCCCCGGCAGCCAGCACCACGCCTGGGACGAGGAGCCCAAGCCCCTGCTCTGCTCCCAGTACGAAACCCTCTCGGACAGTGAATGAAGCGAGCCAGGGGCAGGGAGACGGCGACCAAACCCAGGGCGCGGGGAGCGAGCGGGACGCCCGGGGCGAGCGCCCACCGCCCCGGCCCTGCCGGCTCTCACGAGCGAAGATGCAGGAGCAGAGCTATTCTAATTTTTTTCCTTTTATTTTTTCCTTCCCCTCCCAACCATCCGACTTAGGGGGATGGGGGACTTTTTTTATTTTCTGTTCAGTTTTTTTTTTTCTTTCTTTCTCAACATCTGGAAATTTCTGCATCCTCTTTGGTCTGGAACAAAAAAAAAAAAAGAAAAAAGCCTTAACGAGAAAAAACCCAAGGAACCCATCTTCGATCTTGGCAGCCTGGCTGGGCGGTGACCCCCGCGCTCGAGAGGGACCGCGAGCGGCCGCGCGCGCTCGGACGCTCTATCGGCGCGCTCCCGCGGAGCGAAGTGAGGGGCTGAGGGATGCTCCCCTGCATCCCGACATGGGGCTGTGCTGCAGAAATGCAAAACCTTGAGCGGGTCAAAGAAAAGAAATGGGGAAAAAAAAAAATGTTTTAAGAAGTGAAATAGGATGGAACCGGCCCGGTTTGCTTCCCCGCAGCTGATCAAAGGGCTGGTTGCCCGTCATCCCCACGTGCAAGACATTTCGGCCCCGGAGCGGTCGCAACACGCTTTGGACGTGGCTGGGATGAGCGGGCAGGGCTGGGAGTGAAGAGCTCTTACATAAAAAACACACAAAAAAATCCTGGTCCCTTCGGTGGAAGCGATGCCGGGCTAGAATCGGAGCGGGCAGGGATGTCCCCGGGCCGGCTCGCGCGCTGCCCACGGAGGGGCTCGGTTGCTTTAAGTGCATTGTTTTCTGAATGGTGAGAAAAGGCAATTGTAAATTGTATTGGTCTACAGGGTATATTTTTGATACCTTCGGTGAATTATGTCAATATTTTACGCAAGGAAGGACTTAAAACACAGTATTACATGCTGTAAAAGAGGTTCTGTTCGTACGTGCAGGCTTTGATGCGTTTGTCCATTGTATGGAAGGGTTTCAAAACACCAAACGAGAAGGTAACCGTGATCCATCAAAGCTGTCTGTAAGTCAGGAGAATGTATGGACTTAGTTTAAAAAAACAAACAAAATCTTGCCATGGTTGCAGGGCCCCCCGTTCCACACACCTTTGCTGACGCAGCAGGAATCGGTTGCTGGCCGGGTGCAGGGGCAGAGCGAGCAGGAGGCCGGCGTGGCAGGGAGTTCACAGGAAACTTTAAAAAAAAAAAAAAAAAGGAAAAAACAAAGGAAAAAAAAAGTTTTTATTGTATTTTTGTGATACACACGAATGCTCTACTTTACGTTATTTTTTTTTCATTCCATGCTGTTGGCTCATATCTGCAGTTACACGGTTAAAGAACAAAATATTAGACTTTTTTTCATTCACTTCTGCTTTCTCGCTCTGGGGGGGGAAAAAAAAAAATGGCAAAAAAAAAAAAAAGTATTAAATGCTTTGCATTCTATACGCTAGAGGAACCCAGAGCACGGCACAGACTCTGCCTCGCGGCTGCTGGGTGGGCAGCCAGCTCCCGGCAGCACCTTCCCCACGGATCTTTCTTTTCCCCCTGCAACGTTCCCAGGTTGATTCTGATTTCAAAGCAAGAGAATGATGGTGTTTGTTGTTTGTTTGGGGTTCTTTTT
>VZZY01024567.1:294736-324618 GCA_013400335.1 Eurystomus gularis | reverse complement strand
TTTTTTTTTTTTTCTTTTTTCTTTTTGTAAGAAAAAAAAAAAATCTGCGACAATGCACAAGCACTGTGGAAGTCTTTCCGTTCCCAGGTTATTGCTGCTGGTGTCTCCGTGGCTCTGAGATGTACAAACGAACAGAGCCGATGTCTGGGCATAACGCTATTCAAGTGTTGCAGATTTTGCTGGGAAAAAAAAGAAATCCAAATCCGACCCATCTTCAAAGCCGCCTCCTTGACCTATTCGGAAAAAAAAAGAAAAAAAAACAGCAAAAAAATCAACCCACAACAAAGAATAAAGTTCCCACTTGGCACAGTAGCAATACTGTGTGCTGCTTTGGTGTCTCCAGGAGTCCCGGAAGGTGCCGGGCGCTGGTGCCGGCGGCTGCGGAGCTCACAGCCCCGCTGACCGGCATCGCAGCCCCTGCTGCCAGCGGCAGGGACCCCGGCGCGGGGAGAGGGGCGAGAGGAGCTCCGGAGCTGAGCTGCTGCCCCTGGGGTGCCCGCACCCAGCCTTGGCTTTCACCGCGGCTCGCTCTCACCGGTGGTACCCAGGGATGGAGGCACTGGGGCGGCGTTGGGGTTCCTCACCGTGTGGGCATCCCATGCAGACCTGAGGACAGCTGGTGTGGGGAGATTGGGCAGGGCCATGGACTCCAGCCAGGAGCTGCAGAGCCACCTTCTCACCACTGTGGCCACAGAAGGGTTGGGTTGTCCTCCCCATTAACCCCAGGCAGCATCGCCAGCACCGTAGCCAGCACTTGAAGCCTCGGGATGGAGGCTGGAGAGCTTGTCCCACCCTTTGGTGCTAACCCTGTAGCCATGTTTCACTTTTCCTCTCGTTTCCACTGTGTTTTTTGTGTGTGCGGGGCTGGCCAGGAGCCCCAAAATACAGGTGGTGGCCGGGGCTGTGCTGTGAGGGTGTCAAAAGAGTTCTCAGTTGTTTGTGAGGTTGTTTTAGTCCTTTTGAGATTTGTGGCTCAGTGCTGGCAGATGGATGGTCAGGCAGATGTTACCCGGCATCTTCTGGGCAGGGCTGTTTGCAGGAGAGGATGGTGCTGTGGGGCTGGGAGGATGCGGAGGTGCTGGGGAGACACTGGTGACCCCCAGTTGCTGCAGGGCTCCAGTCCTGCACCCCTGCTCGGTGGGATCCTTTGGGATCTCTGGAGTGGGGAGCAGGACACGTTGCTGACATTCCCAGCTCTGTGCTAGAGCTCGGGACATGGCAGGGACACGCGTGGGTTTTGGTCCAGCAGGATCCTACGCTTGGGAACCCACTGCAGAGAGCTCAGCCCAGCAGCTGGCCATGGTTTTGGTGCTTTCTTTTGTGCTGCATCTCCATCCTTGGTCTCCACATGCACATCCCATCCCTGCACAGACCCTCCTGCAGCGACAGGGACAGGGCACGGGAGGACATGGGGGGGAAACACGTGGCAGCAGCAGCTCCTCTCGGGTAGCTCTGCCCCAGCCTTGCCGGGGTGCTGGGGCTGGGAGCATCGTCCCCCTGCAGATCAGTTCCTTTGGGTCAAATCAGTGAGTTGGCAGCATGGCAGGCGGGAGGCCCACAGCTGCTTGGCTGGGTTGCCCTCGGCCCTGGGGGGCTGCTGCAGGATGGGCCCCCCCATTTCCTTCCTCACACGTGGCCTGGGGGGAACACGGTTTCGGGAAAGGGGAGCTGCTGCTCCTGCGGGTCATGGTGCTCCCCCCATCCTGCCCTGCTCTGGCCCTCGTGCTCCCCAAACCCACCCCTCTGCTGGGACCGAGGCATCCCCCAGCACCCCAGAACCTCACGGCGGGGTCCGGCCAGCACCTCCTTGTGCAATCCAGGAGAAAGTCACGGCAAGCTATCAAACCCAGGTTTAATGTTCACCAACTTTGTAACTTGTACAAACAGGCAAACAAATTCTTGGACAATTTATCGCTTGAACTGTACCGGGGGAAAATCTCTATCTTTTGTACCGCAGCGTGTGCATAGCTCTTTCCGAGTGAGTTGTATGATAGCTGGGGCTGTACAGAGAAACCACCAGGTGTAAATATTTCCACAGCTTGCTCTAGGGGCGGGGGGGGCTTCTTCTACTAAAGGTGGAGGGGTTTGTTCACTGTTATTTTGCTCGGCGTGCCCACCAGCAAGCGGTGTGGGGAGCAGTGTCCGAACACTGCCTTACTGGTTAAATAATAAAAAAAAAAAGCAAACCAACCAACCTAAACCCCCCCAAAAAGCTTATTTGGCAGCAAAATACAGCGCGCTCCTGCCTGTCTGTGTGGGTGAGCCCAGGCAGGGCGAGCGGCTCGCAGGGCAGCCGTGTGGGGAGCGGGATGGTGAGGGGGTGTGGGGCGGGTTGGGGCACTGCTGGGGGTGTCTGTGGCAAAATGGGCTGAGAAAGGGGGGAAGAGGGTCGGTGGCAGCGGCGCTCCAAGGTGTGCGGCTCGCTGGCATCAGGGCTGGCTGGGGGTGGTCTTGGTGGTGGGGTCTGTGCACTCACCTCCCGTGGCACCGCTGGTGATGGGGATGGGGCTGCTAGAAAGAGCTTGGCAAGGGATGAGTTCACTGGCTGAAGCATAACAGGACATCCTAAAGCTCAGGGGATCAGTGCTCTCGCAAATTCACAGCCTCCCTTCTTGCCTCAGTTTCCTCATCTGCAGGCAGTGCTCACACCCCTGCGCTGATTTTTAACTAACTGATGGCCAAGAGCTGCTTAAGTACCATGTTTGTATTGACTGTGGTCGCCAAGAGATGCTTGTGGCACCCAAAGATGGTTGTGGGACCATGCACCCCTTAGCTAAATGCCCCCAGACAAGAGATACCTTCACCTCTGCTGGCACCGAGCAGGTGTGGTGCTGGAGGACACCTTGGCTGCGTTGTGCTTTGAGCAGCAGCCAAGGAAAACATTGCTTAACTGTGATTGAATTTCAAAATTGAATTTAAATTGAATTTAATGAAATTTTTAAAAAGATAGTCTGCTTATGGATAATCCCTCATAAGCCTTGTAGGAAAGTATTGGGGAAGCTAATTAACCACTAGCTAATTAAGAACCAAAACAGAAGCCTTGGTATCTATTTGCGGATCTAAATGGCTTTACCTCTGACATCCACCCCGTGGGGTGCAGTTGGCTTTGGCGGGGGCTGGGAGCCTTCAGTTCCCAAGTCCTCCTCCTGCACCTGCACCCACGGGGCCGGGAGCTCCCAGCTCTGCCGTGGCTGTGCATGTGGTGGCACTTCACAGGGTAAGTGACGACCAAGGGACAGCAAGCTGAGGGGTATGGTCTGCACGAGGACAGGTTGGGTCACTACATGGCGTTTCATCCATTGAAAGGCTATTGGTTGGTTTTGCATCCGGGGGCCTTCTGCTGCCCTTCCTGGAGCTCAGAAATGGATTTTACACAAAAGATGTTTTCCTGAGAGCAGCAATGACCGTGCCCCTGCCTTCTGCCAGCTCAGCGTTTCAGGTGGTCACCCCGATCCGAGCTGCTGCAAGTCCTGGAGGAAGGCTCCCCAGTGCTGCGTGACTAGTTTGTCCAGGGGGTGTCCAAAAGGTTCCTGTCTCTGTGCTGGTGAAAGATCACCTGGGCAACATCTGAAATCTCTCCAGGTATGTGCCCACACTGACCAAACCTGCCTCCTCTGATCTCCTCACGCTCCTCCGGTGACCAGCTCCCTTGGCAATGCACTCGGTGGATACCTGCTGGCTCTTAAAGATCAGTCTAAAGATCTCTGAGACCAGCGATTTTGTTGAAATCCTTCTTGGAAAGGCTTTTGCCGCTCTGAAGGCAATTAGAGTGAGTTAATAAATAGTGCAAACAGAAGCCAAACTGTTCAGCTTCTTGTATCAGGGTTTAAATGCTGACGAGGGCTGACAGCAGTAGCCTTGGTCAATAATTCACACTGATGCTGAAGAAACAGAAGGTGGGAAAACTCTAAATTCAAGGCCAACACTTATGATTTAATGATGGAAAACTTTAGGTCTAGTTGAAAAGCTCTTGCATAAAGAGATGAAAATGAAACGTGACAAAAGCAAATGGCTTCAAAAACCAGCAATAATTTTTTTAAACTGTCAGAAGCCCAAACTCACTCTATTTTGACTGGGTGGCAGGTGGGTTTTGAAGGGGAAAGGGAAGATAAAAGATGGTCCCTGATGCCTTTCCATGAGAAGGTGCAGGAGCATTGTGACCTTCTCCTGGTGATGAATTGGTGGTTTGCTTTTTTTTTTCCTTTCGGAAAGAATTAAAGCAGGAGGAAGATTTTTTTTAGCTAGGCCAGGCTGAGTTACAAGAACAGGGAGGAAAGGGCATGAGGCTGAGGTGGTCCTTGCTGCAGGAGCCAGGACACCATGTGCTGGCCTTCAGCAGCCTCCACATAGGCTGCGCGTGCCCTGCGGTGGCGGGGAGGGCAGGGGGATGGAGCGGTGGTACCCAGCCATGGGCAGGGTAGGATGAAAACAAAACGGGGGTACAAAACACGCCAGAATACAAAATCTGCCTGGCGATGGCACCCAGCCCTGTGCCCTGCCCACAAAGGCAGCTTGTGGTCCCTACACATCAGCCCTCAGCAGAGCAGGGGCTCTTCAGCTGAGCGGCTGAACGGGTCAGACATGCCTTTGGCCAGCAAAGCCAGTCACCGTTCCTGGGCTCCTCACAGCAGGAAGCGTTTTATACTCTCCTGACAACTGCAATCCAAATAACCATTCATCAGCTCTTGTGATTTGCCGTGAAATTATATATGCTCTCTGATAATGATGCAGAGGGCTAAAGAGCTGATCTTGGCAGGAGATGAGACATTCTAGGCTGGCGAGTGACTTGGAAGGAAAATAGAGCAGCTTTTGATGGGATGCCTGGCTCTTATCAGCGCTGGGGCACTGAAGGGCGTTGGGCAGGGGTGTTTTGGCTGGCTGAGCTCTACCTGGCTTGTGTGCCCGTCTGGGAAGGGTTGGGTTTGTAAGAGACTTGGGAGCGAGTGTCGCTTTGTGCGCGTGTGTGCGTGACAGCTGAATTAATTGTCAGGTTTATTTATCCTCTCAATTTCGGCCTCCTGTAATTACCAAAATGAGTATTTGTCAGGACTCCAGGCAGTGGAGTGGTAATAAATCACTCACCACTGATGGGGCGTTGGAGCAGTTGTGTGTGAGCGAGAGGAGGTTGGTGTGGGCTTTAGAGAAGTGCAAGTGCTGTCAGAGGAGCTGGTGGGCTGGGGCTCAAACAAACAAACAAAACCCCTAAGAATGGCTTTGCAGAAACACTCCTGAAATAAAACCCCTGGATGCACAGTCCTCCAGCCTGAAGCCGCGGTTGTCTGAGCCGTTGAGAGGAGGAATCACCCAACGGGCATGCCAAGGCGCTTGGGGCAGGGCGAGCCTCGGCAGCCCCAGCTGGGATGC
This sequence comes from Eurystomus gularis, assembly GCA_013400335.1. Lineage (NCBI taxonomy): Eukaryota > Metazoa > Chordata > Aves > Coraciiformes > Coraciidae > Eurystomus > Eurystomus gularis. The sequence continues at coordinate 319,254 of VZZY01024567.1, read as the reverse complement.
TGCTGGGTGCTGCAGGGCTGCAGGTCCCTTCCCGTGGTGGCATCAGGGTGTCCAAAACCACCTCTGTGAAACACAGAATGGGGAGGGTGTCTGCCTGTGTGCCCTGGACTTAAATAATATGGAAGCCGAGTTGAAAGGCCGAGTTTCTTCTGCAGACACACCGTTTTGTGGGTCTTGCTTTCCAGAGCAGTGCTCTAGTGCAAATCAGGCTTTGTCTGGCTCTGTCCTCCCAGCCTTGCTGGCCTCATACCTGCTGGCATGGCAGTGATGCTGTGCTGGAGAAGGTGTCCGGATCCCACCCGAGGAGGGACCACGTTCATCACAGCAATCCTGGTGTAACCACCGGCACATGAAGCTTGCCTCTTGGTGGCCCTCGTGAAAAGAGAACAGGCAGAAACAACTGCCCACAGCCCTGGGGAGCCCAGCCCAGAGACCAGTTCTGCTACCTGCATCGTGGGGAGAGCATTAGTCACACATCATTTCAAGGCTGTATTTTTTAGGTGGCCGGTGTGTTTCCCGTTGTTGGGAATAGTCCAAACGTCTCTCTAAGTGCTCGTAGCCCGGCGAAGCGCAGGGTGTTAGCAGTGGTGGTAAGCTCCATCTGGAGAGCTCTCTGCTTTGAAGTCGGGTGCTGTTCTAAGCTCTGCAGGGCACTTTTGCTTAGAAAAAGCAGCAGTTGTCAGTGAAGATTGATCTTGGTCCAGAAATTTTTGCTGCCCCCCGACTTCTTTTCGTATTTATTAGTCATTTGCAATCTCTTTGATGACTAGATGCACGCTGAGCTCGGAGAAAATTCTGTTGCAGCGTTTGCTGAGGGGATGCCACGGGTAGGAAACGCCGATCACACTAGCCGTGAGGTCTGGCCAGGCTAACCATGGTTACTTTGAGTTCTCATTGCTAATCACCACAGCAGCCCCCAGTGCTCCCGAGCAGAGGCTGAGGAAACCCTTGGAGGAAGCAGAAGGCCTGGGGTTGTTGGTCTGAGGTGTCACCCACCAGTGTGCAGCCCTCGTCGAGCCAGCCAAAGTCAGCTGCTCCACACCTCACAGGGCAGCATTGGCAGAAAGCGCTGCCTGTGAGAGAGGGGCACCTCACAGCTGCTGGGGACTCTTCTTCTGCCTCCACACAGGAAAGAGAGGCTTCGTGAAGAGCAAAAAGCAGAGCAACGCCGTCCAGAAGGTTGCTCTCAAAGACATTACATCCTCATTCAACACATTCCTCAAACTCTGCTCAGAGCAGCTGTCAGCGGGTGCGGCGTGATGGGCCCTGAATCGGCTCCGGTGAGACGTGGACTCTGAAGAGGTTTGAACTCCACTGACTTGGGTGTTAGTTTGCAAAAGCCCAGACTTCAGCTCTGCAATCCTGATCCAGCTCTGCCCAGGGTCCAGGAGTATTTGCTGCTGCTGTTTCATCCTGAGCCCTTTCCAGAAAGTGAAGCAGCTGCCAGAGGTCAGACACAAGGAGCCTGGTCGGTGCGTGCCTGAAGATGGGTGCCAGTTCTGGATCTGCATTCCAGCTGGACCAAAGTAGAGCTTCTCCCCATGGGGATGTTAATCCTGGGCCTTGGCTTAGAGCCATGTCCAGCTTTTGCTTTTTTGGAACTGAAAAAGAGTGCCATTCTGTTCAAGAGAAGAACAAATCTTTACACCCCAACTCTATGCCCCAATGAGAAGTCAGAACCAGTTCAAGTACTGCTGGCTCCTTAGCAGTGAAACCCATCTGACCTTACCCAGCTGGACCCATTTTTAAGCTAAGAGTCCCTGTGGGCTGCCAGAGCATCGTGCTCCCCTTCAGACCAGCAACAACCCCCTGAGCTGGAGCAGCCTCCTCCATCCACTGGTGAAGGAGAAACCAAATAGCAGAGGTTGGAAACCAAATAGCAGAGGTTGCTCTTGGGTCTCTTTGTGGGGGAGGGCAGCCTTTTTATTAGGTCCAGATGTTACTTTCTGCCCCGGGCCATGCTGGGAAGTAAAGCAAAGTGTGTTAATGTTGGCTGGAAGGGCCTCTTTGGAAACAGCCTCAAAGGAAGCAGGGTTTCTCCTGTGCCCCTGTTTCCTGGGGGCCTGGGGGAGATGGGCCAGCACAAGGAAGCACAGGCACGGGTGAGGTGCCACCTCTGCCCTTTTGCCTTTGCTCTCCAAAAACCTCCAACAGTGAGTATGGCTTTAGCCAGCCACCTGCCTCTCCAGAGCTCTTGGCTACCTGCTGTCCCCAACTTGGTGGCCACTGTCCCCAAGCTGATGGCACTGGTGGGGTGAGTTGACCCCATTGCTGAGTTGGTGGGTCCCTTTGGGACTGATTTCCTGTTGGGTTTCATATGGAGATGTGGAGATGGAGGACTCTGTGTGAGGGGTAAGGCTTCTCTCCAGATGTTCTGTTTCACCATTAGGCAGTGTTTAAAAATATATATGACTTTTTTTCGCCCTTATAGAGGAGAGACCTCTGGAGAGCTGAGTGGCTGGGGAGGGTCTGGATGGGAGAGAGCAGCAGGACCTTCCCCCAGATCAGCCTTTCCTCCACAAATGAAGCTTTTCCAGGGAGTGCTGAGCTGGGCGCTTTGCAGTGGCTCGGCACAGCGTAGCGCGGCCGGCTAACGGAGCTGGGCTGCAGCCGGTCCCCATGAGCCAGTGCCAAGCCTGGAGGCCTTCAAAACATGTGGCTCATTAACAGTGCGCTTCAGCCATGGCCGGGGCTTGTGCAGAAGGCTGGCGCTGCCAGAACATTTACAAGTCCAGGAGGACTCGGAAAGGGCCCAAGCTGCAAAGTTGAAGGGCAGACCCGGAGGCAGAGCACTGCTGCGCTCAGCAAAGTACCCCAAGCGCTGCTCTCCTGTTCCCTGCTCTGCTCCATCTCCACTTCGCTTTGATAACAAGCTCAGGCTAGAGCTGTAAGGATGCTCAACTCCTCTCCCGGATACTAGTTCGGGATCTGCATGACTCTGGGTGCTGTCTTCTCTGGTTCAATCTATGTTCAGGGTAAAGGCCATGCTCAACTAAGGATGCTCAAAGATGCCTCAGTTGCTGCATATCCCATAATGCCTCACTAGAAGCTGGACCTCAAGCTAAAACCCCGGCTCTGCACCTCCAAGGCCATCCTACTTAGTTACAGCAGGCCAGTAGGTCCATAACATGATGTGCATCTTCACTTAATCAGCCATCGGTGCTGGGGATGCCCGTGCTTAAACCCATCCCCCGTGTCGGGCGGCTGAGCTGAGCTCTTCAGAGTTAAAATGAATGTCCTGGAAGTGCCGGTGCTAGGAAAAAACCCCATCGGAAGCACAGCAGAAGCCCATCTGTGAGTGGAAGCGGTCAAGGAAGAATACAAAGGCTTTTATTTCCTGAGGCATTTGTCAGCAAGACAAACGTGGGTGTTTTTTTTAAATTTGCTGCGTTTTTCTAGCTGTCCGCCCACACAAGTGCCAAGTGGACTTTCACTAGCATAAAGCGGGGTGTTGGCTTGTGTCTTCTGCAAGCCAACGCCGGAGGACTCGGTTGGATCACTGTTTATTATCAGTAAGTGGGGCACATTTAAAGGAAACGGGCAGTTTTCAACACTGCAGCTATAACTAGTTTATTGCCAGTGTGCTCCTCTCCTGCCCTTATTATTTATGTTGAAAATGATAAATGAGGGATTGATGGTTCTAGCTGGTTTATGAATAATCAGGTTATTTCACTGTAAAGCCCCAGGGGAAGGTAGTGTTTCTACAATCCTGCATCAAAGAGAACGCACTGGTGTGTGTGTGTCTGTGTGTGCGTGCGTTGCTCATTCCTCTGCTGCTCTGCACTCGATGGCTTTGCAGCGTCCCTCCGCAAGCGTGCGTATCCCCACGGCACATCCCAGTTGCCGACACGGGTTTCCCAGTCCACGCACCTCCTTGGCAGCCTCACGCACAGGGCATTTGGAGCAGTTTGCCCTCCAACACAGGAGGTGACGGGCGTCTTGGTGGCCCGAGACGGGAGGTGGCACGGCTGGGGTGCAAGCTAGGTGCTCCGGGGAGGTGCACAGAGGGCCTTGACCACAGCGGTCAGCTTGGAAGAATCTCCGGTCGCATTTGTATTTCAAGGAGTTGCAAATAGCCGCTGGTCTCAGGGTTTGCCTGTGAGACAGGAAGAGTCCCGGGGTGATGATTTGAATGTTGATGTATATAGAAATGTCTAGTCGCTGGGCTCAGAACAGGCTCAGGAAGGGAATCTGGAGGTGGTTTGCTGGAGAGGAGGATATTTTTATCCTAGAAATATGCTGTCCGCCTGCTTGCAGGGTAGGAATGATACGACGAGAATCAAAGGCTTGGCAGGATGAGCGTTTTCAGCCTTGTAGATGCAAACTCCCTGTCTTGGACTCCGAGGCGTTGAACTGTTTATATCCACTATCATTATTAGAAGCAGAAAATAGAGCTCATAAAACTCCCTCCTTACACCCCAAAAAAGCAATTCCAAGACCCTTTATCCTACTCACAAACAAACCGTTCCTGCATTAATTCCCCGCTGTGGCTGGGCACATTGCCAGGGGAAGGGGATGGAGCTCTGGCAGAGGCTGTGCAGCCCTGGGGCAGGTCCATGCTCCTCTCCTGCATAACCAAACCAGGGGATTTAGAAACAGGCAGGAGAGCTGGGGATGGGTAATGTGATGGCCAACCCACGTGGCCAAGCCACAAGGTGACTGCAGAGGCTGCATCTGGAGTGGGAATCGCTCCACCAAGCAATGGCCTGCAAATCAGCACTAGATACTCTTCTTACCATGGCTGGGCAGACACTGCAGAGAGCAGTTGGAAACGCCAACTAGGGAAGCCACCATCCCACCACCAGACCAAGCATTCAGAGGCCCATGCAGCCACCCTGGAGTCTCAATTGCTGAAGCTAAGGTGCTCAGGCACTGAACCTGCATCACGGGACAAGAGAGGGTCACAGAGCTGCATCTAGAGCATCTCAGGTGGGTTCAGTTATGCTGGGATGGCTACTCTGGGAGGTAGTTGTGGAGCTGCAGGCTCAGCTGCTCTGGGGAGAGAGGGACCTCGAGGCATATCTGCTGTGACAGACTCTCATCCCACATCTGTTCCCCACAGAGATGGACTAAGTGACCGTTCAGTGTCCTGTGCCAGAAGAGATGCAGTTCATGCAGATGGCCATGATATGCATCAGTCTAGGATTGCTGGTGGTTCTCTTGTATGCCCACAGATTTGACATTTTTGAAGACAATACAACTTCCCTGCTTCTTAGCATTGCCTACATCTTCTGAAGACACAGCAGGTCCAGGCTGTGACATTGCCATCTGCTGAGCATAAGGAGCAGAGACCAAGCCCAAGGTCTTGCATGTGGTATTTCCAAGCTGATGGTTTGGCAGCAGGGGGAAGTTTTTACTGCTCCAGTATCAGGTAAGGTTCTTTCTCTGGCAAATCCCTTCATTGTTTGTTGACTGTACATAGCTGTGGAATGAAATTGGATGAAGGTTTGATGATGGCATCTGTTGTTCCTTTACAGCTCTGCTCTGTTGAGTGGAACAGGGATCCCAGCATGTGGCGTTTTATTATTCTTTAATTCGTAGCTGCCTATTATCAGCAGCTTCTTTTAGGTGAGGCTTTTGGCATTTTACACTCAGCATTCTTGCTGTCTGTAAAACCAGCCTAAACCTTTCCTTCTGTTCATAAAGGCGTCTAGTCTAAATTCTACGTCCATCCATTATAACTTCAGCACCTTGTAATCCTTCAGAGATATGTGCAATTACTCTCTGAATTATCCCAGGAGCAAAACTAATACCAAGCATCATCTGCTTAAATTTACAACATCCAAATGGCACAGTAAAAGCCACTAGCTTAGGGGTTAGCTCATTGAGCACACTTGCCAAAACACATATCCTGCATCTAATACTGAGGATTTAGCTGCCACCTCAGGAATCTTCATTGGACGGTGTTCACGTTTTATGGTTTTATTTAAATAACAGGAGTGGACGCATGTGTCCTTCAGCTGGCATTTGGGTTTCGACCACTGAACTCGCCCAGTCTGTACATCCCCTGCTTCGCCACATTGGTGTGTTTCCTCGGGTGCTTGAGCGTGAGCATGTCTCCCATCCTTCATCCTAGGAGTGGTTCAGCCGTGATTTGTGTCAAAAAGCTTGGGATGAGGACATGGGCACTTCCCGGGCACCTGCAGCAAGCCCCTTGCGTAACATGGCTTTCTTTCTCCTTTCCATTCCTTAGAGTTTAACAGCCATTTTTGTCCAAGCCTATTGACTTCATCCCTATAAATCCAATACGATTTTTCCATAAAGATTAGTGTCAGATTCTCCCTGAAGACATCTTAGGTCTTGGAATACAGCTGAGCGCTGTCCTAATAGCTGGCTGGCGAGCCTGAGGCGTTTACAACAATGGCTTTAAAACGCACCTCATGGCTAGGCAGGGTTTTAGCCCTGACACAACCCATCTGCCTGCGTCACTTGGAAAGCCAGGACGTAGCAGGGGTCCTGATACTATACTAGGATGTGGATACCTGGATATGAAGTAAGCATTATGTCGGTTCTTCCTGCCCTTGAAGGCCATGGAAAAGCTGGGAGAGGAATTACCTGGATATTGGGTTCATAGCTGGGTAGAACAAGATGGAACAGGAGGGAGGAAACGTAGAGTGAAGAAACGATAAAACAGCTGACCAGTGAAACCTTGAAAAATAAACCTGCCTCTGCAGGAAGCACGAGTTTTTTGCCCTCTGCTATTTCAGCTTTCCTTGGGCACAGGTGACAGCATCACAGCACTGGCAGTCTGAGACCACAGCCTCCTGACCATGGGGAGCTGGGCTGAAACCCACGGGTGAGGGAGGAAGACACCAAAAATGTTCCCTCTGGCTGGGAAAGGGGCATTAGGCACCAAGTAGATGGATAAGGAAGAGGAAGGAAACTCCAAATACATCAGCATGACCGTTTGAGCCTTTTATTACGATAGATAAATTTTGTCTTCTTAAATTACTCTCTATGAGTTGAACAGAAAGGGATTATTGTGGAGGGGGGAATATACAAAAATAAAAGGATATTGTGAACTACTGCACCACCACATATACAACAGTAAAGTACTTTACAAGTACTTAGAGAATCAGACTTACAAAAATAAAAATATGACACATCCTTATGCATTCCCACCAGTTATATGTTCTCTTCTTCCTTCTCTAACCTTCAAACACCTTTCAACCCCATCTTCAGGTCACGACTCACATGGTAGGATACTTTGCTCATTTTGATGGCCATCACAGTATCTGAAAAAGAACAAGTGCCTCCCAGGAGCTGTAAACTACAACAGTAACAGAAGAGCTTTAGGGGTGATGTTCAGAACAGATCCATTTGTGAGTGATGGGGTGATCCTCAGGGAGCAGAGTTTATCTGGTAGTAGTAGAGCTCTGAATATCCCAAAAGAACCACCGCTCCCTATGAAGCATCCCCCCATCTCCACAGCTCTGTGCACGTGTGCTCGAGACACACAGTTCTCTGCGAGCCTTAGGCACTGCCCACAGACTTCAGTGGGACTGCATGACTGTGACAGAGCTCTGATTTTGTTTCAGCTCTAAAGAAGGCAAGGATGGCCTTCCCTATGGAAAAAAGGCAGGTTAAAACCATGATGGCTAAATATCCTAGCTCACAGGGTTCGCACACAGAACCATCCGCCTCTAGCTCAGATTCCCTCAGTCTTCGGTTTGCTTTATAAAGTCTTTTGCTCATTAGCTTTCTAGTGACCTTTCCCATTTTTTTTAAGACACACTCAACATAAATAGTAAACAGCATTCACTTCTCTGACCAGCAGCTCACTCAAACACTGCTATCAACACCCAAACCTCATGTCATCATTCCCAGAACGTATGCACCTAGGGTGCGAATCTGTATTTCACATTGAGAAAAGTAGAGCTGGCTTAGGAAAAAAGAAAAAAAAAAATAGAGACAAAAGAAGCAGTAAACTGTTTTGGTCAAAGTTGTCTCTGCAGTTTGTGCAAAGTATTCCTCAGATTGCGGAAGTTCAGTATGTCGTCAGGATTCCCTCTTTTTGGCCCCAAATGCAATGACAGCAATGCAGGCAGACCAGACACAAGCATGCCCTGTGGCATTCGGGGGCAAAACAATCACAGGAATGAAGGGGATGAAGGCAAACCCCGAACCTTTGAGACAGTGACTTTCCACATTGAAAAAAACAATCTTCCACCCACAAAGAACAGATGCCTTCTGGGAAAGTTTCTGGTCTCAAAAATAACTAATGCTGCAAAGTAATTCCTAAAGGCAGAGTCTGACTTCACCTCTCAGGCTTACAGGGCTGTGGGCAACAGGCGTGTTTGGATCCTGGGGAGAAATTGTGTATCCACAGACCCAGCTGCTCAAGGAAACTCACCTTTCTAAGCAGCACTTCCATGGTCTAACTTCATCATTTGTATCTGTGAGAAAATACACATGAACAAAGATCTGTTGGTTGAGATGAATAATGCTCTATTTAAAATAAAAACACCTCCCTAGTGGGACTGATTGTTCCTTTTAGATGTACAAAGCTACTCCAGGTAAGGCACTTCTTGGCTGCTCGGAGCCATTCTTCATTGGCAACAACCCCAAAAAATACAGCTTCTGGTGTTTAAACAAAACAGAACAAGTCATCACTTTTCCTAGTCATGAGCAAGATGAACTTTGGCTCTTCTACCACCCCCTAACCCGGCCACAGGGAAAGGAGCAACAGGAACAGAGGGTGGGCGGGCAGGGTGGGATCTGCACCCAGGCAAGGGTGAAGATCTGACCCTCTGTGGTTTTCTTGTCCTCAGGAAAAACAAAGTCCTTTTCCAATGCCAGCTTTCACTGAGAAGAAAAGCAGCTTGTGATGGGCCCATGGGAGATACCATATAAGAAGGTATTTTTTTCAAGTTTCTACAGTTCTCAGGCACTTGGCAAGGTCACTGTTTGGACGTGGTCCAGGGTGGTAGCCCACCATGGCCTGTCCATGGCCGTGCAGTTCAAAGTGTGTTCAGCAGCCTAGAAACCCAAGCTGCTCTCTGCCTTTTTTTTTCCTGACACGGCAAAACCAGCAAAGCTGCTTAAGCTCAAAGGAGCAGGAGCATGTCAGGTCATTTCTAGTGTATTTACAGAGAAAACAAAGCACAAAGCTTCAAAGCAGCCTGGCCTGGACATGTGGGGACCCTACAGTGCCAAGGATGCAGCCCTCCATGGCACCCTCTCGGGGGTCACGTCCACCTGTGAGGCTTTGCCTCAGCAGCCCCTGGCCCTGTGTGGTGAAAGGCCAGGCTGTGGTTCAGGTCTCTCCACTGGATTTGTATTTGCACGCTAGTTTTTTTGGCTTTCTTCGAATTTATTTTTTTTTTCTCCTGTTGTGGCCGATGTTAAGGAAGCAGAACTAACAGTGGACAAAGCGAGCAGAAGCCTGCAGCTGGCTATGATAAAAGATTTTCTGGGGAAAGCCTGTGCGGCTCAAAGATCAGCGCGATCGGAAACTGCAGCTTTGTGCTTGGAGCAGGGGACTAATCCAGCTGTTACCAGGAGAAAAGCCCCATGTATGGTCAGAACAGGGAGTCTCTGGCATCCCTCTGGCTTGGAGGCCAGCCTATCTCCATGCTTGCTCAGTGAGGTGCCTTCAGTCTAATCTGCCATCATGCAGGGATCTCCTGGGCGTGGGTACCAGCCCTGCTTTTGAACCTGGATTACCCTGTCGCTCAGTTTGTTGCTACAGCCGCTCAGGCACATGGCAAGAGCCCTCCAGAGTCTTCACACCGCACCCAGGCAGGCAGATGAGTATTTCCACTGGTGACAAGGCTCCTCACCAGCACTTGGCGGAACAGGACAGACCTCATTATGAGCCAGCAAGTAAGTGCATCACCAGCTTGCCTTGCACTGGGACCACATTCATCCTCGCTTCAACTCCCTGCTGCTAAGCTAACCCGGCAGCCTTCAGGTTGGCTGGAGCTCTGGGGAGAAGGGTTGCTTCAGGCATAATAGTCCCTTTGGAGGCAGATGTTGTTTTTCCAGGCTTTGATGCTGACAGTCAGTGACAGCAAAATCTGACCAATAACAAATATAATCCCTGCTTCTGTGTTGCCGAAAAGAATTCAACAGTAGGTGGAAGCCTTGGAAATCCTTTGAGAGATTTCTCCCTACCTAGTCCCAACTCCCAGACAGAGAGGCAGAGTTCATCACTGCCATAGCTCACACCTTTCAGGGCTAATGATGCTTCCGCTGTCAGGATTTAGTCGGTATATAAAGACCTCTGGTGGAAAAACTGTGCTTCATTTTAAACAAGAGAACTCTGTTTCATAAAGGTTACAGTTCTGGTCACAGTCCCCAACTGCCTTTTGAAACTGATGGAAAAAATATCTTTATAAGTCACTATGTAATTTTATTGTTTTTTTAAGTTTTTCAGATATGTTGGGTTTTTTTAATCTCTGTGGGTTTGTGCGTCAACTGTTCTGGGCAATCAGCTACATCTTGTTGACATTGTTAATAGGTTTTTCTGACTTGGCTGCTCAGTTGTGTTCTGAAATAACTCGATCAGACTTGCAGCAAGTCAGGAACAAAACGGAAAGTTTAGAAGAGGGAAAGCTGGAAATTAATTTCCAGAGCTGTGTGGTTATTTTCTAAGTCTGGGCTCTTCTGAGCAGCATGCAAAAATTCTTGGTAAGGTTTTTGGAGACAATTCCATGCCGTTTTCAAAGGTTATATGTTTGTGGGAACCCAGGCTCTTGCAGACTTTCAGCGAGCTCCCAACATGAAGAGCTATCGGGAGCTGTGATTCATGAGTGGGGAACGGTTTACCTTAGGATGGCTGTACCAACTCCTACTCTCTCAGTGGTTTTTGATCCTTTTGCAGGGACAGCTCAGCTGTTTGTGAAGTACCTGTTGAATTGCTACAGTCTGGCTGATTAAGGAAAACCTGGATGGGTTTGGGCTCTTCAGTCCTTCAAGCCCTACACTGAGAAAGTTTGGGTGCTCCTCCACAGTCAGCAAAGCTGCCCCTGCCACAGGTATGGACACTATTGAGAGGGTGAGCGCCCTTGCTCATGAGTTAACCCCACGCTGGCTTCTCTGAAGCTAGATCGTGTCTTCCTGTACTACACTCCTCTCTGCAATGCAGCCATACCCTGAAACTCAAAAGGGCTGCAAGTGCATGAAGATCCCTGCAATGCAGGTGTTGGAGACAGCGAACAGCATGGCACGGTTGGACTGACAGTGCTTTTGGAAAAGGGCCCTGGGCTCCTAAATCACTGGGATGCTTTTAGAAAATAGCCCCTCAGCTATTCCTCAGTCTCCCCTGCACACTCTTGCTGGGCTCACAGAAGAGGTGGCTGTGCATTGGAGTAGGCCTTTCTCCCATCCCCTGGTTGTGTTGGGCATCTAGCTGCTAATGAGAGCACCATGTGCCTGTTTCTCCCTCTTTTTCTTGGTGACAGTCCCCACTCCTCCCAGTAAGCTAGGTCTGATGTTACTGCAGTATTGTAATATTGCAGCTACCACCCAGATGAGCTGTTGGAGCAAGCTGTGACGCAACAATACAAATAACCACCTTCTCTGCATTTAAACTCTAAGAGCCCTGGCTTGGTGTATGCTGGGCAAACTGGATGCTGACTCTGCAGTCGGTCTTCCCTTTGCAGAGATCAAAATAGCTCTGAAGGTTACAGCGAGTCTCACCTATGTGCTAGATGAGACAGACCTACAGAGCTCACAAGGCAGTGCTCTGCTATGGGCAATAGGGTCCTTTGTCATCTTGATTTCATCTAAACACAAGTCAAAAATAGATATGCTTGGAAAAAAAAAACCAACAAAAATAAAATCCAGATCATGAATGTCAGGAACGTCGCAAAATACAAGCCAGCCTCTCACTGATCAAAACCATCCCATGCCCTGCAAGCCTCCTCCCAGCCAGTTCAGCCTCACCCAAGACGACATGTTCTCCAGCCATTAATACTCAGTCGCCATCAAAGAAGGCCCAGACAGAGACCCAGCAAAGGCCACAGCCTCCTCGAGGTCACAAGGTTGCCAGCGGCAGGGGCGGATCAGAGGGTCTCGCTGTAGATGACGCACGGGCTGGTTTCCTCGCAGAGTTCCAGCTGCACGCTGGAAGCAAACCAACGCTTGGCACAACCCAAGCTGTAGTTGAGGGTGGTCCGGTAAATGTTCTTGGCACGCTTAGGAAAAATGATGGTCGTGCTCTGAAACCTCAGTGGCTTCTGGCGGGGCTCAAAGATCAGCTGGGACTTGTAGTTCCGCCAGGTGCAATTGGGAGCAGCAATGACTGTCTCACTGTAGGTGGTGACGGTGGGGATGGGGCCATAGATGATGTCATCCCGATAATGCTTCTCGGAGTCATACTTCACCTCAGAATTGCACCTACAGAGGGACAGCAGGGTATCGGGAACACAGTCTAGGCAGCAAAGGAGAGAAGACAGGACTCTTCTCTAACCCTTCGGACCTGGCAACATTTGTGATCTCTTACTGCGCAGAAGCTGGGGCAGCTGCCAAACCTACAACCTAAAGCAGAGGGGAAGAGGGCTCCTTCCTGCCAGTGAATCTTGGTGGAACCCAACCTTGCTGTTTTTTTTTTCTTTATATTGCCTTGCCATCAGAGCACAAAGAGGTCCAATGCCAAATCAGAGTGCTGGGAGACGAGGGGTGAGGTTGCTTGTTGGGGCCTACAGAAAATCCAAGCAGTGGTCAAACAGCACGTAAAGCAAAGAGATGCTGTGGGCCATGGCTGGCCAACATCCAAGCCATTGGTGTCAAAGGAAGTGGCCATGTTAACAGCCATCAGATGAAGAACCCACAAAACATGGGATGTCACCGCCATGCCTGTTTTCTGTAGGCACCCCAGAAGGGATGTATGGACACCAGGCCACCTAAAGGGCTTTTCCTAGAATCCCTGGCCATGTGGAGCAGCAGGACTTTCACTTGTCCTCCCCTCTCCCCAAATGCTCCTCTGGGAACCATCAGCCAAGGAATGTGCAGCTCCAAGTAGAAAAGATTAAAAGCTGGGTGTGTGCTTGTCACTACCTCCACCCAGAGGGGGGCTGACTGATGGTGCACTGCAAGTAATCTGAGCTGCTGTAATGAATTTCGCACAGCTAGGGTGTAAGCAAGTCATTCAGCACACATAAAACAAGACTCCGATGTAATCACCATAAAAACAGGCCCGCCGGCAGTTCCTCAGCAAGCAGAGATTTACTGGGGTGTATTTCCAGAGAGACGTTTGCATAGGTTGAGGAAGGTGGGAACTGGGTTTACAGTCCTGCCACCGTCCCTGCCCCAAGCTATGTGTAACTGCTCATGCTGTTTGTGGAGTACATTCCACACCAGCAAAAGAGTGAAAGAAGAGCAGAGATGTATGTTTATCCATGGCACCAGCCCCACAGGAGGTCAGAATACCTTCATCACTGGCTTGAGAGACCATCTCCTTATGAGGAGAAGCTCATTCTGTGGGCTGGTCTAATGTTGGTTTCTTTGCTGCAAGGGCTAACAAAAACAGGTGCCAGTTACAAGGGTGCTGCTTCTTCTGAGGATACAAGTCAGCAGGGAACAGGATGAAGACCATCAGGTCACTTAGTGGAGGCTATCAAGCCTACAGACTGTAATGGTTTTCTCTCAAACCTTTGATTTGAGCTGGCCTTGGAATGAAAGCCACCCTCTCTTACAACCTCCATCCAGTTGCCATCTCCTCTCCACCTCTGCTGCTGTCTTTAACTCTTTAACTCTGCCTGAGTCTTTAATTCAGGCATTACTCTCCCACCTGTCCCTCCCTTCCCATCCAGATAACCATCACTCCTATTTATAAACACATTTTAATTCTTTGCAGCAGGAAAAAACACCAAGAAAAAGACAGAAACCCCACCTACCCACCCAATACCATCTGTACCTGATTTCCTGCACGGGCTCAGGGCTGACCTCAATGCTTTCTCCAAAGAACACAGGGTACATTCGAGGCCTCATCTCCGGCATGGACGGGTTCAGGAGCAGGTAAGGCATCTACAGGGAAGAGCACAGCAAGTGTTGGGACACAACAGATGAGGTTGGCACGGTTCATAATGAGCTGTGGCTGGGAGCTGAGCAGCCAGCAGCAGCATGTTTAGTGCTGGCAGGAGACACCAGTGCCTCCAACCTTGCTGAACTCCATGCCCTCAGAGTCCCGTGGGAGGTGCTGCAGGTGGCAAACTCCTTGGCAATGAGAACAGTGACTGTGGCAGCATCAGGACCAACTTTTTTTCATGCAAGCTAAGCTCACCTTGCTTGCACTCTCAGTATCATTCAGCTCCTCTTTGCAGTTCCCATCTTTTCCAGGTTTGTAGCAGGGCCCCAGGTTAGTGGGGTGTCCATCACACCAAGGAAGGCTCTATTCTCCACGCTCAAAAGGGAGGACCATTGTCAAGTTGCCAAAAAACAGCCTTAAAGTGGTTGGCAGAGAACAAGGACCATTAACCCCCATCCTCGCACAAACAAGCCTTGTACAAGCCTTGCATTTAAGATGCCTTGACTTTCTGATCTGCCACATGTGGCTGTATCAATTTACAGACCAACTTCCAGCTCCCAGGGCTGATGCGATGCAGTGGGCTGCCCTCCATCCCATCTCCACCTCCCCCTGCCCAGCACATCACCCAGGTAAGTGACTCTGCCCAGATCTCTGGCACTCCATGCTGCAGTATCTGTTCACTGAAGTTTAGCCTCTTCCTTTCATGTTTCTCACAGGAATTGAAATTCTGGGGTTTTTCTTTAGCCTTGATGTTGCCTTCATTGTTATGAATTAACAAGTCTTACAAAGACTCCAAGTGCACCAGCGTGGAGAAGTGCTCCAAGTCTGATAAAATACAGAGGTGTGGCCTCAGTCTGCTGACTTAAAGGGTGTAGGTCTACTTAAGTGAGATGTGTATATAGATATTTGTATATAAATGCTGAAAATAATGTATCCTTTGCAATGATGCAGCAGGGGAAGTGGTAGACTTGCTGTTGCTGAAGTGTCCGTGCCAAAAACGCTGTCATGCTCCAAGGGACGTTCTAGTTAACCATGCACAACTGAGTGTGGGGTTGAGACACTGGGGCACCTTGTGGCCTCTGCAATGCAGGAAACCAGTTTCAAGCCAAGACTTTATAATGAATGGAGCCACTCCAGCTCCTGACACTGAAAACTGGATTTTTAAGCCTAACACCCTGAAGTTACTTACTCTGACAAATTGTCGCAGTCCAGCCTAGGCTCCTCTGCCCACCACAAAAATGAGTAATCCCACTCATCTATACTGGAGTGCTCTTAAACATCAGCTCCCACATACAGGGATCCTGTATCTGGTGTCTGGATCAAGACCAGGAGCTAATTAAGCCTAATCCTGCCCTCCTGGGAAAATGTCATTGCAGGTTTTGATCCCTGACACCACTTTTCTGTCGGCAGCAATTTATGATACACAGGGACACAGGATCCCTTTAAAGGAGATGGCTGGCAGCCCCTGTGCAGGGTTGAAAGGTCTCTAGATGGCTGAAAAGCTCATGGAGTTTCTCCACTTTCCACCGTGCACAGGCTGCATGTGCTAAAATCACAGCCATGTCATCAGCGTAAGTCAGTAAGATCATCTCAGGACCCACAGAATCTACTGATGATAGCTCAGGCTACAGCTCTTGTATTGGCTCGCTCTTCCCATGCCACTCCTTCCCGCCTTCCCCCGCATCTTCTGGTTGGGTGGTACACGAGGGAACACTGGAGCTGATTCCTACTGGAATCAGATGGTTCCAGCAGGTTCCTACTGGCAGTGCTGGGTAAGAGGTACTGCAGCTTGTGCCCTACCCTGTACAACGTGCAGGTCCCCCGATGCTTGTCAGGTTATCCCTCCAGTTGGTGTTAACTGGCAAAGCTCTGTTGAGTCCACCCAACAGCATCAGCTCCCACTAGCTGAGGTCTGGTTTTCTCCTGTGGCTTGGACTTTCTGCTTTAGACTAAGGCAAAAAATGTCATTGCTTCATCGGAATTCACCAAGCTCTTCAACTCTGCATCCCAAAGCCACAAAGCTGTTTACTCTTTCCATACTGAAATATCCCTGCACTATGCTACTGTGTTAAACTGTGAAGTAAAACAGTCAGCCCCTCTTTCTGATCGAATATTTCTGTTTCATTGTCAAAAAAGAACAATATTTGCATAGGTATGGGGGGAAAAAATAGAAAAAGCGATGTTCACCCTCAGTACCAAACACTGGCCAAAAGGCAAAGTTCATTCCTGGATTGCTTTCAGCACTCTTGACAGGGGAGGGCAAGGGCAGCCTTTCTGGTCATAAATAAAGCTCTTGGCTTCTGAAATGTGACTTGTTTAGATCAAACAAGCCTTAGTTCACAAGGGTGCAGATCTCCAGCTTTTAACAGTCTGCACATGGCCAGAGCTCCTTCTAAAGACTGTACACGAGGAGAGGTTCATTTGGGCGCAGGAGTCAAACACCATGTGCACATGCATTCCTGGGCTCTGTGAGCAGCAGGCAAGGTGGTCTTTTGGGTGTTCACCTGCAAAAAGCTGCAGATTGCTTTAACCAGGGAATGAAGAAAGGCTGAGGATACATGTCCCTTCCTCAGGACACTGTTCCCTTTCTCTTTACACCCCTGTGGCCATACCTGGCCTTGGCAAAACTCCAGCTGAGAACCTCTTTTATTACACTGTGCCCACTTAAGGAGAGGTCTTGGGAAGCCTTTGCGATGCCCACCTTGGCTGGGGAGGGCCAATAGTTCTCTCTGAGAGTAAACAGCAAGTTGGTGGTTTGCTGTTTCCCCTAACAGGTAAAATAAGTCACAGCCACCAAAGACAGTTTCATGCTGTGGTACCAACCACCCAAAAAGTGGAGAGGCAGAATGGAATTGGGAAGGCTCCTCTGTCCCAGCTTCTAAACAACCAATGTTTATGGGCCATGCCACCAAAACCAACTGTAAACTTAGATAACCAGGAAAAAAAGCTTGGAAGCACTGATTGGAGCCGCACAGGCACCCCAGCATTGTCTTACTGTGAGCTTAGCCTAGGGGAGTATCTTCTTGACTTCTACTGGCCAGGGACAAGAGAAGACTGGGTCAAATGGAACAGTTGTGAATTAAGTTGCTTTTCAGGTGCAGACAGGCTTGCTGGAATGGCAAATAAGAGATTTGGATGGATGGTAACCGTGAGCTGCTTCGCTAGGTTAAATCAGGAGAAATCCAAATCTCCCAACAGCTTTGTAAAGGGCGTCTGTAAAGTGCAATTTTAAAGAAGCCCTTTCAAAGCTTCCAGGCAAACAAACCTTCACACTTCTTGCTAACATATGCTGACACTAAGCGTGCTCTAAACATCCCTAGAGACAAGGATGCAGAAGGCGAGGTCCTTCCTGTGGCTCAGCAGGAACGTTGCTGGGGCATCTGGCACGCAGCATTTGTCCAGGAACAGGCTTCAGAGCTGCCGTGTGCCGGGGGTGCTGCTCAGTCAGAGCAAGGGCACAGAGGCAAACACTGTCTGCTCAAATCACGAGTCCCACAGCAGGGAACAGGGAACGCGAACACGCTGCAGAAACAATACCGGTGTGCACGGAGGAGCGGAGGTTCATGTATGACCGAAACCAATCAGAGACAAAAAGTTGCCACTGAATTTGGTGAGAGCAGGATTAAGTCTTCTCCAGGTTAGTTCTGGGTGGAGGGGTGATGACTCTATTCCCATTGTGGGTTATAGTTTACCTTGCTCTGGGCAGGGAAGGGTGACAAACGGCATTTCATATGCTGTAAATGAGCATCAGCTTCAGGCCTGCAGGCTTGCCTTGATGAATTTAGAAAACTTGGACAACTGCGGACAGTGGGCAAGGCAAAGCCAGTGACTTCTATCACCCGTCAGAGATCATTACAGATTCACGCTCCTCTACCACGAGCAGTACCGTGAGCTGCCGCAGGTCAGAAACCTAGAGGTCACCTGGAAGTCTGCGCATGGAAGATGTAAATAACTTATAAAGCACAGTCTAAAAATAGAGTTCATCACTAAGATCCTGCTGTCTGCTCACCAAAAAAGCAACTGAACTTCTTGCACAAAGAGGTCACTGAGCAGTAAGCACGGGTGTTACACAGCAGCAACTGAAAGGCACTTCAGATATTTTGTTTCACCTCCAGTGATGTTCTGAAATATCTGCTGCTGCGTCTCACCTGGCATTGGGAAGCAAGGAACAGATGATACCAGCTTTCCAAAAGCTTTGTCTTTGGGGCTGAAATGTTATATGCTTGGCACGTGTCAAAAGCTGGCTCTTTGGCAAGAGTTTGACACTGGCTCCTTCCAATCTGTTTTAAGGTAAAAAAAATAAAAAGTTCTGCCTGTCAGAAAAAATACTAACTCAATTCTTTTCCCTTCTGCACAGGAATGGTTGAAAGAAGAGGAACACTGGACTGCTGAGCTCCCTTGAGAAAATGGTGCTCCTTGGCTCATTTCTAGCAATCACTCAGTGATCTCTGGACATACCACATAGAAGGTGAGTTTCTTTATTGCCCTGCATGACAGATGGGCTGGCAGGAGCAGAGCTTGTTGCAGACTACTGGGGGTCACTGATGGTGAAGAGGAGAAACCTACATGTCTTTAGACCAGGCTGTCCACAAGTGATCCACAGTCGAGGTCTGTCTACCCAAAGAACAAGCCCTGGGGTTGCTGTGCTGGAAGGCTATAGCTGGGACCTGATTCATTTGTCCCCAGTAACTGGAGCTGTGCTGCTACTTGTCAGATGCAGCTCTGCAAAAGCCACCAAAACCCTATAATCTTTATGCAGGGAGAGAAGGAGTCTGGTAGACCATGAAGGTTGAGGAGGTGAAAGAGAAGATACTGGAGAGATCAAATAGCGAGCCCCACACATACACATTATGCCCTCAAAACAGAGCCAAGGTGAGAATTCAGCAGTAAATGTGCTATCATTTTTATTTCCTTTCCGGTACATAATTTCCTTCAACCAGCAAAGAGTTACAGGATTATTAAAAAGTTGAAGTGCTTTCTTGTTTGGCTGCATTTTTCCTTCTGTCTTGACTCTGATGCCTTTCAGGCATGTAATGGCCTGGGCAGCTAAACTCTGCTTTTTTCAAGTAGCACATAGATAAACACAGATAAAATTGGTTGCTGAATGGAATCCAACCTGTGGCTAACCAACAGCACTTCCTTTATGGTAGTGTCGGTGTTATGGGGGGCTCTTGGTTTAGGACAGACACACATCCTTCACCTCCATGTCATTGCTCTGTACCTGCAACAAGTGACCGGTTCCTGGGGGTGTTTAGATCACAGAGTTCAGAACAGCAGCAAAAATAATACAGTGGGTAGACTAATGCTATTTTACTCCTAATAATTATGGACAGTCAGTGGGCTCTGCTAAGGCACTTTTCATTTGGGGTAACTCACATGAATGGAAGCAGAGTTATGCAATAGTAAACAAAGATGAGGAAAAAAGTGCCATGAAACTGGCCTGAAATATACCGACTGTTCTTCAGCTTCCAGATTCCAGGCAACAAAGTAACAGAAAGGAAAGGAAATGAACATGAAATATACAAACCCCCTAAAAACCCCTTTCCCCAGAGAGCAAGAAGGACCGCAACTGGCCGACTCCTTTCGCTATGGTGATTATGTGGAAGGCACCAAGATGTGGCATTCGATCTCTGGGGACTGTAAGGGGAAAGAGTTTTCCAAGCACCAGGGTGATGAACAGGATACAGCTTCCCAAACTCCCTAACTTAGCGAGGGCACCAGCAAATCTCTCACCACATTTTCCCACTATGGTAACATGTCAGGTCCATGAAAATGTCACTTTACTCAGCTGTTATTTACAGCTGCAATGAAAGATCTGGCTGAGTTATTTGACACACATCTACATTCTCCGCTCTAGCTGATAAGCACTATTTGTTTAACAGGCCATTTATTTCCTCAACATCTTCACATATTGCACATTACGAGTAATTTATACGAGAGCCGGATGAGATTATATTTGGAGGTGATAACAGTAAATGCAGACCTCAGGTAGAAAGCAGGGCTTTATTATTTCAAAGAATTACATCCTTCCTGCCCGTCTCCCTCCTCTATTTCAAGTAGGAAATGTGTGCAGCTTTGCTTATTGTCTGCAGCATTACGCAGGGACGCAATGGAAATTAAACAGCTCGAAGACACCACCCTAGATATGGCCACATTTTTCAGAGCAGATGATGAGACCCTGACTCTTTCCCTGATCTGCCCAGGAGGGACATCGTCACGGTTGGCAGATAAGGTGAGGCCCGGAGCCATTCCCCTCCTTCACTGCCAGCACTGGACCAAGGAGGAAAAGGAGTGGGAGTGTGGTCAGAACCGGACAGGACACAAGACAGTCCGGTGGGGTTACACCTTGCCAGGCAGCAGACATAGGCGTGAAACTGAAACCACCGCCAACCTCTGCCGAGGGGAATTCCTGCAGGATCCAACCCTGTGGGAGCGGCTCAGAAGTGGGTCAGGATGCCAACTGCCAATGTCAACCCCTGAGGCAAGCCCTGCTGCTGCGCCAGATGGGTGCCTTGCTCCCCGAACAAGCCTGGGGCTTTCCCCAGAGCTGCTGGGATTCTCACGGGCTTGAAGAGTCATGTCACTTGCCTTGTGCACAGGCTGCAAGCTGACTCGGGTTGGGGGTGCTGGGCCTTGCTCTCACGTGTACTCTCACTGTAGCTGTTGATGGGTCTGGAAGTCACATATTGCCTAGAAACTCTTTGATGGCCATGTTCTCCACCCAGTCCCCACAAAATAGTCCCCCTTCCTGGAGTGCTTTCAGTGTAGGATGGGATGCTAGCTCCGTGGCCCAAGGGCTCTTCAAAATGCAGCATGTCATAAAGCGTATTTTGGGTTTGTTTGGGTTTTTTGTTTTTTCCTATCAGCCATAGGCTGATCAGGGTTGGCACACGTGCCGATCTGGACCCCACAGTTGGGACCATGCTGTGAAGACTCTGCCAGGGGGCAAGGTATCATCTTCCTCTGCACTTAAGATGAAGCTGGAATCTCCTCCCACCACGCAAGACTAATTCTGGCACCGTGCTGTTGTCCAACGCAGCTCCTGAATGTAAGCAGAAATTCCCTGCGTGGGGGCATTCATCTGACAACTCATCCACCAGGATATAGTCCTACAGGAGCCAGTGCTCAGTGAGGTAAGTTGAATGCACAAGTATTTAAGTCCCTCCAACAAAATGGAACTTGTTGCAGTGGAAATAGTGTTGGGAAGGGACAAGAAGTTCATGGCTTGAAGAAGGCATGACTGATAGTTCTGCTGATGAATGTGATCCTGATCTCCCCTGATACCCATTAGAGTTATGTTACTGAATGCAAAGCACTTATTTCAGCAGAGCCCACAAGCAGTTCTAGCCTTAAACTATATCCCACGGCAACGACAGCAGGGAAAACTCTACACAGCTCTGGCTACTTTGATGTCATTTCATTCCCTACCTTTCCAGCAGTTGCTTCTTTGTGCATATTGTTAGAGATTTGTTTCCTTGTATTTATGTTCTTTTTGGCCCAGCGTTACACACAAAGCCTAGAGAATTCTGTAACCCAAGTCCTAAGAATCAATTTAATCATGTTGCAGATTTAAAAGGCAAAACTAGGTAAAAGCCACCTTCTATTTTCATTAGGGTATTTGCACTTAGGCACAAAACAATTGACAAAGTCCCTATGCAAAAAAAAAAAAAGTCACTAAATAGTGTTGAACTTGTGGTATTTATGACTCTGGCCCTAAATTGCCTTTCATATTTTCTTGGATCCCAAAGCTGTAGCCAAATTGGCTGCTTACATGTGAATAAATGGTGCATTGTCTTTGAAACAAAGTTGTGCTTATTAAAGAGAAGAGAGTTTACTTTTTCAGAGTCACAGTTAATAACACAAATCAGAGAGAGCACGGATTTTAGACATAAGAAAGTCTTCGATAAGGGCAGGCCATCCCGTTTTAGTCTGTATGAGAAGAGCTATCCTAGAGGAAAAATATTCTTCAGCATATTTGTGAAGCTGGAGCAAAAGAGCTGACTGCAAAAGAACGCGACTGGGTTCAGGCTGGTGGTTTTGATAGATCTGCAGGAAGGAATAGTATGAAATACTTCCCACAGATCTGGAATGTTGTTTTCTTCACCTGACAGCAATTTATTGTACCCCTACACACTAGAACTTTGGCCCTTAGTGACTGAGCTTCTATATGGTTTTACAGTATTGTAACACCGAGTGCAGGCTGCATTCCTGGCTCCGTCACGTTTATAAGCAAAACAAACAGTAATATAACAGGCGATTAAAGAAGGCATGCCTCGGTGTGCAAATAGCTGCAATTACTGATTTGCCAATTCTGCATGCTCGGATGAACAGCAGAGTAGTAGAGTTAAACAGAAGCACATTCATGGGTTGCATAATTGCTCAGAGATCTGCAAGTTCTTGTTAAATGGCAAGATTAAAGCTAATTAGACGCTGAAATTTAGAAGCATGAAGCAAGCAGTTCTCTCTGTATTTTTCCTGCTTTCTTAATAGCAGCTGCAAGTAGAGTATTTGTGGGGTGGAAACGAGAAGTGAAACTCTCACGCAGAGTCAAAGTTCCTATTTACTTCAGTACTTTGCAGTGTCCCAAACAGTCAGAGCTAAAGAGCACAGTCCTGCACCACTCCAAATAATACAGTCAAACTGGTTTTCGGTGTTAGGCTCTCTGCAACTTTCTGTACCTGCTAAGGGCATGGAAATACCCCCAATCTATGGAATCCATATTCTAACAGCAGGAGCCCAAGGCTACCCATGCTGTTGCAATGTGCTATAAGATTTGGAAACATCTACAGTGTGGGCTCCTCTGGAATGTGCAAAATGTTCATTTATGATCAAAAGTAACTGGAAAATTTAATCTTCCCTTACACAGATCACAGGAATAACTTTTTTTCTGTAGGAGTCAACCACTAAAACTCTCAGTCCTAACAGCCTAAGAGCTGAAATAGGTTTTTCTGATTCTCTTTCATCTTTGATATCTAAAGGCTTTCTTGGGAGGAGTGGTGGCCAACTGTCATATTACTGGAATGGAGGCTGTCAAGTCCCCACTACAGAGCTTTGCAGACACCTCCACCCCAGCTGTTTTCTGGTCCAGCAAGCTTTCATTCATCCTCCTCCCACATTTTATTTTACAACTACATAGCAACAGCCTGATCCTGCCAAATCAGAGGTGTGTAGGTACCTCTTTGTGTACATAAACAGTCCCATTAGGATGGCACACACGCCCAGGCATCTGCAGGTAAGGCTCCATATTTGGAACCGCAGCGTTAGCGGGTGTGAGATTTGGTTTCCATAATTAACACCTCACACCCTACCCACCGTAGTCTGGTGAGAAGGAGTCATTGTTCACGGGCAAGGTTTTGGCATGTTCGGGAGTAAAAGGCAGTTTTCAGTAATACCCTAAAGTAGCCTTAAAACTTGGGAAAATAAATGAGGGTGTGAGAAGTCATTGCAAAATGCCTCTACCAGGAAGAAGTCTTTGAACTGTCACAAATCCATAGGTAGATGGAAAGACTTGTGCTGCAGTTTTTATTCCATATAGAAGCCAGTTCACTATGTTGAATACACCCACAAATGTCTTTTATACATGTTAAAAAAAACTTTGAAAGATCCCTGGGGAAGAACTTTCATCATCCTTTAAAAACCTCCACCACCACTGCTTATGCTCTGAACTTTGCGTTTTAAAAACCAGTTTTTATAGCTAAGGGATAGAAATAAACAAAATAAAGCAGAATAGTCATAATGAATCTGCCCAAATCCCGCTCCACA
Organism: Eurystomus gularis; assembly: GCA_013400335.1. Classification (NCBI taxonomy): domain Eukaryota; kingdom Metazoa; phylum Chordata; class Aves; order Coraciiformes; family Coraciidae; genus Eurystomus; species Eurystomus gularis. The sequence continues at coordinate 295,520 of VZZY01024567.1, read as the reverse complement.
GTCAACCGCTCCACTGGCACTGCGTCAGGCTAACCAAAGCCTGGCTGCTGCCAGCCGGCCGAGCTTACAAACCACTGACCCCACTCCGCTCGGCCATGTGGCACACAAACCTTCCACGAAGACTCATGCCACCAACCCCACTCCAGCAAAGGGCAACCCTTCCCAGACCCTGTCTCCGTTCCAACCCTCCGGACAGACATCTGTACCCTGCCCTGAGCTAACAGACAGTTTTGTCTTTCTTTAATCCAGGGCTCCACGCTCCTGACAACACCCATGGGGGATGCTGGATGGCTGGGAGCCGGACTCCCCTGCCTCAGCCCAGAGGGATGCAGCTCCGGCGTGTGCCTACCAGGCAGGACAGTGTCCCTGAGAAGCAATTACACTTGTCTGCTGTCGAGGTAGGCAGGGGAGCCTGTTTCAGACCTGGGTTTTACTCCCACGCCGGTTTACCCAGCCAAACCCCAACACCTCTGCCAGTGTCTCAGAAAACCCCCTGCCAGCGCTGGGCCATCCATCCCCTCGCCCGGGCGCAGCAGCGGTGCCAAGGCCGGGCTGCAGCCGCCATCGGGGCACAAGAGCCCGGCAGAGTCCAGCGGCGCGGGCACGGAGGGGGGACACAGCCGGGGAGCCCACCAGGGCACAGGCCCTTTCCTCGCTGCCCCCCGCTCCAGCGCCCAGCCCTTCTCCTCCCCGGGGCCCGGAGGGGACAGAGCCCAGCGCCCAGGGTTGGGCTCTTACCACTTTGCCGTCCTTGGCCTCCCGCCGGTGCCCCGGGGCCGGGGGT
>VZZY01024567.1:179691-294267 GCA_013400335.1 Eurystomus gularis | reverse complement strand
CTCTCGGCGGCCCATTTATCCGAGGAGGGTGGGAGGGGAGCCGGGGAGCGCCCTCCCCTTCCCCCGGCCCCCCAGCTCTGCCCCGGCCGCACATTTTCAGGCGCTTCCCAGGCAGGGACCGCGCTCGGCGCCGCCCGCCCTCTCCTGTCGCCCCCCGAGGAGACCTGAGGCAACCCCCGCACCCGGCGGTGCCCCCGGCCTTCGGGAGAGGGGCCTCGCCCGCCGTCACTGAGCTGCCGTTCCCCTCCGCTCATTTCCCTCGCTTCTGTCCAACTTCTCCCCTCACTTCAGTCTGTTTTTTCCTTCAGTTCTGATTTTCGCCCCTCGTTCACTCCCACACCCCCCAAAGCGGCTTCTCCCCTCAGCGTCAAGGTGCGTGGGCACGAGGGCAGAGCCCTTCTCAAGAGCCATCGTCCCTCTTCGCTTTGAGGTGGCTGAGTGTGGCTCCCCCGCGGCAGCGGGTGACCACGGCAGGGTTGGCTACCGGGGTGTGCAGTCCCGCCAAAACCCTCTGCTCTGGCCGTACCCCCATGGCCGTCCTTACGCCTTCCACTTAGGGCAGCCCGAAGCACAACTCTTTCTTCAACTGGCTCCACAACCACCGAGGATCTGGCCTCCCCATCCCGGTGTGTTCGAGGCCACCATAAACGCAATGGGAGGGCATCCCAAATCCCAGCACAGCAGCTCTCTGGGAGGAGCAGTGTGTGGCAGCCCAGCGCTGAGGGGAACGGAGAGTCCGTAACAGCCCTTGGGGTTTGGAGAAGCAAGCAGCGGTTAAACAGGTTGGGTTTGCTGAAGCTGATATGGACATGTATTGCACAATAACTGGCTGACATTAATGTTACCTTGTCCACAGCCCTGGTAATGTTTTTCTCATCATGTTTTCTCTCTATATAGAGTCTAGACTGTGAGAAATCTGGGGCAGGCCCACTCAGCCCAGTGGACTTTTATTTGCAGCGAGAGTAGGTTTCCATGGGAAACTGCTGAAATCCAACTGGCCGCCTCCTCTTGGTCCGAGTTGTTGGCCCAGCACCCAGCAGAATGGGACTGCAGCTGTTTGCGCCACAAAATACAACGTTTGTTGTGGCAGCTGATGAAAATGCGAGGGATTTGGTATCGCATCTAGTGATGAAGGCTTTCACACCTAGCCCTGAAGTTGGCACAAAGTCCTTGGAGGTAGAGTTGATCCTAAAAGGGCCTGCACTCCATCCTCCCAAGGGAGCAGGTCGCGCTGTATGGTGGTAGGTGAACTTGCCGGCTAATAAAGCTGGATTTGTTTAGACGCATTCTCGTTCAAGTCAAAAGGAAAGACCAGGGATGCCCAAATCCACCCTTGACTGAAATGAGGGGCCCTCCTCAGAGTGACTGAAGCGATCTGTATGCACTGAGCTGTGCAGAGGAATGTCACTGATTTATAAATGTCAAACAGGCACCAAGCAGCCCACACACGAACCTCAGTGAATTCTTACCTCTGACCCGCTCGTCAGCTCCAGCAGCCGCACAGGCTGATTTAGAGCCCCTTACTGTAAGGGCTCTAATGTCTCACAAAGGCTATGGCTGATCTGAAAATGTCAAAGGGGGCTGAAGGTCAAAATTTCCATAAATTAGGCCCTGGCTCGCTACCTATCACGTAATAGGATTCTCTGGCCAGTTAACACTGTGAACTCAGGCATTCAGGCCAGCAGTTTCCCTGCAGCCCTCTTCCCCTGCCCCTCTTCTGAACTGGTGAGCCCACATGTGGAAGGGGAAGGAGTGTCTTCAGACCTGCTTTCCTCCAAGGAGAAAAAAGGAGCAGGACAAAGAGACACTGGATAGGGGTGAGTGTGCTGTCCTTTACTCCTAGAGGGATATGTTTTAGCTTAGGGAGCAGTTGGGGGGAGACTGTGTTTTTTTCCTGTTCTTGTTTTGAGAAACTGCAATCCAATTTTCATGGAGCTAAATAACATATATTTCAGCACAATACATGTGTTCAGCACAGAAGTGGGTGTTCACAGTTCAGGGTTTGCTGAGCTCTGCACAGTTGAAAGACGAGGCACTGTGGAGCATCTCCAAGGATTTGTAGGGGTATTGACCTCACTTATGACTGAGAAAACTGCTGCTGGGTTCTGCAGGGCATGTGTGGGCATGGATTATGGTAGAATTGTTATTGTTGTTGTTGTTCTGCAGGGCATATGTGTGCACATATTTTGGTGGTATTATTATTGTGGCTGTTCTGCAGGGCATGCGCGTGCACATATTATGGTGGTATTATTATTGTTGTTGTTACTATTATTCTGTTTAAAGTTAGTAGTGGGTCGTTCAGCCACCCAAGATGGAGCTCTCTTGTGTAAAGCACAGGGTGGACAGGTGGTAAGAAATGCTCCTGTCCTGATGGCTGGGATGGAAATGACTTGTTCTTTGGTCAGAAGTTCTCCTGGAGGCACTGAATCCAGCTCTTGGCCAGTGAAAATTTGTCTGAATGGAAGCTCAGGGAAGGATACAGTGTACTGCTCAAGACCAGAGACCTGCTGTGTGCCAGGCTGGGGTTACCACACATGGCATTGACAGCTCTTCTCAGGTAATGAGCAGAGCATCAGGGCCACAGTGTGGTCTGCACCCTGGCTCACTGAGCTCCTTTCAAGTTGTGTCTGAGGTTTCCAGGTGAAGCTTTACAAACCAAACTCTGCTGAGGGCTATGTGGCCTTCAGAGATCCCTCAGTTAAGTGCTGTGACTTCATCCACACGCTTGGATGTTTGTTTCTCTTTGTTACTGGCTGTCTTGCCAAGTACCATGGGACTCACGTCTGGCACTCCTCTCACTGGTGCTATTCCTGGGATGCATTTGCAGCCTCTCAACACCCCCAACCTTTTCTCTGCCCACCTTCCCTATGTCCAGGTTCTCGCTGGGCTCCTGTATCCAGCACAGCTGTGCTACAACATCCAGCAGCCCTTTCTGGCCATTAATATCCCACTAGTGAGATATATCACAACAGCTGGATCAAAATGCACAAAATGGTGCGGCACAGGTGGAAAGTCATGAGAGAGGGACCGTGTGGGCAGTGGGGGCAGGAACCCAGACAGCCTCCCTGGTGTGAGCAGGCCTGCTTCTGGATAAAAGCCGTATCCCTCCTTGAATCCACTGGGATTCAAGCCTCTCCATGCTTTAACGAGTCTTCTGCCTCTTGTTTTCCTAGCTATTCTCTTAGCTAGATTTGAGTACTTCAGGAATCTGCCATCCCACAGGCATGGCAGAATGTCAGCATCACGTGCTAACTTTCCGTCCACTGCTGCCAGGCTTGAAAGACAAATACAGCGAGGGAAGGAAGAGACAGGATACAAACACCTACATCAGGACTTTTTCTGAAGCAGGCTGGGTGGCAAAATGGGAAGAATGCTGGGAATGGCCATTCTGGTTCACTGTCGAACCCGATCCTTCAGAACACCCACAGCATAACTAGTCCCAGTAAGAACGGCTCAGGCCACAGTTGGATGTAACTATGCTCTTTGGTTCCCTCCACAGAGGTGCAGCCTCGGCTCTCTGCAGTGTGTTCCCGACAGCAGTGTTGAAGGGTGCTGAAGCAACAGCATCACTGAGGGGAGTGTGACCACAGAGCAGTACCCGGGTACATCAGGCCCAGATCACACTTGCCTGGCACCTCATGGAGTTGTTCACCTCAGCCCCAAATGATCCAAAGCGCAAGGGTGGCACTCCATTTTGCAGAGCAGCACGGCAGAGTTCAAATGAAAGGAACCTTTCTGCCTGAAAAGCAGAGGACGTGCATCAAATGATAAAATAATCTCCTGAGAGTTCTACTCATTTATTTTAGGCAGCCCACACATCAGAGAGTTTTTTGACCTGGGCTCTTGAGTCTCAGCTGTCTGATCCAGTGAAAACCACAGCCCAGAAGGAAACAAACTAGCACAGGCAGTAGCTTCTGAAAGCTTCTCTCAGGAGATACGTGATCTCCTTGCAGCATCCTCAAGTACAGCTTTGCCATGTCACTACAAGGACTTGTAGCTTGTTCCTGTCTCCTGTTAGCACTGTGTCAGTCCTGCACTGTGGGAGCAACCGGAATGTTACGCAGCTCCCTTGAGTCATGGCTGCACCTGCCCTGGCCCTATTACCCTTGCCAGATAAACAGTCCCTCCTCGCAGTGACTTGGAACAAACTGTCTAGCAGGAAATGGGAATGAAACCCACAAAATCTCCTTTCTGGGGTCAGGAGTGCCTGTTCTTGGCAATACATCAAAGGATGCACATTTCCTTTGAATATCCTGGACTCACATAAAGACAGTGCATCACCCAGACGAGACAGTAGACTTTGCAACTGCAGTGAAGAAGGATGATCTTTGAAGTACGCGCTCAGGGTTATATGCAACTGTTGCCTTCTCACATTCAGCTGCAGTTTGTGCCATGAGCAAAGGATCTGAAACACAGAGAAATCATCATAAAGAATTCTGCTGACTCTGCTTGCCTTTGAGCAGGGCGCTACATGCAGAGTATTTGATTACCTGTGGAGTCCACTTGGCATTTGCTGATACTGTTACATACTTGAGTCAAAACTCGCCTCCCTTCCTCGCTGTCCTGGAGAAGGACCTGCACGTTATCCTGTGAAATTTCCTCTGCTTGTCTGTCAGGGCTGCTGTGCTGTAATCTTGGAGGATAATCAACAGCGAAACCATTCATAAATCACAGCTAACAGAAGAGATGCCGATAGGGTCTTAGATTTCAAGCCTGTGAAGCCATCATTTCAACAATGACAGTCAAAGGGGAGATTAAGAATTCTTTTACATGGAAAAGTTTTTCTTGGAAAAGCAACCCTCTCTTTGGTTGCCTGTAAATACAGTCATGTGGATTTGATTTTTACATGGCCCTTCTGCCCACTTGCAGGGAATGCTCTGCAACCCCAATGGGCCTATTCTTGCACCAAACTAGTGTGTGGAGAGACTGTGGAGAGATTTGAATAAAGGCATCAAAACCAAAGAACTAAAGCTTTGCCTGGTGCTAGCTGAGGCCAAATGGGCTGCCTGTTTGGGAGGCAGTGGCGGGACGTTCCAGAGAACCAGACCCCTCTTGGCTCAAGTCCACCATGCCTCTGGGTCCAACCGCAGAATGGGAATAAGAGCGGTGCCTTGTTTTATGGTGCAAGTAAACCATTTGGAGATTATCTGTACTTGCACTTCGTGGTGTTTAAGGCTGCAAGGGTATTGTGAAGTCTATTGCCAAAAAAGTGAGTGCAGGGCTGGATTAAAACCCCACCTGGAGGGCGGGTGATCTCTCTCGGATCCAGAGGCTTATCTTGCTTTGTTCATTTGGACTAAGTGCTATCCTAGGAAGAAAGGAGGGAGAATGTCGTTGTGTCGTTCTGGCCCTCCCTGCTGTGGATGATCATGAGCAGCGCTGACAGCATCTGCCTCCAGGTTGAGCAGAGTGAGTCCCAGGCAGGCTCCAGACTCATGCTCATGGCTGTCCCCAGACAGCCCAGCTGGTAGTGGGCTCTGCCTGTTCAATGCAACTCTGGGATAACAAGCTTTTACAGCATGGTTTCCTGCTAATGCTAACAAGTTCTGTTGGTTATTTCTATATATTAATTCTATTTTTCTCCAGGTATCCACCCCATTTAGCACATTTGTAAAGCTCGGAAGGACAACCACAGCTCTCAAATTGCCTATTGAGATATGGCACTTCGAAAACAGGGCATGACACTGACACACAATGGACAATGGAGGAGATGGATTCACTGGTCTCAGCTCTATTTCCTACAGCTCTAAATCAGGTATGACATGAAAGAAACTATTTGTGCACCATATGGTGACCTGAGGATTGGAAGGCCATCTTCTTCTAAGAGCAGTAGCTGTCAACCTGTCACTTGTGGAAGGAAACCAAGAAAAGCAATTCTAGTCAGCTTAAATTCACTGTACAGGAGCTGCATCAGTGCTGAGTCCACGAATGGAAATAAAAAACAGTCAGTTTTCAAGTTAAAAGTCTTTGGTTCCCATGTCTAAGTTAATATCCCATTGAAAACCTGCTTCGTGATCTCAGCATCTCTCCTAATGAAAGAATGGGAGCTGAGAACTGAGCCTTCTTGGAGGCTATCAGTCCGTAGATGCTGGGACTCAGTACATTCATCGTTGGAGGTCATTTTGCTGAGAAGTTTCCTTCTTGTTTATCCTTATCAGCAGGCTCTTTTCAGATCCCTCATACTCAGCCCACTGCCATGGCTATCCAGGAAAACCTTGTATCACTGGGAATCTTCTCAGCCTTTTCTGATCTCTGTAATAATCAGAGACAGAGAAAGACTGACGTCTCTGTACATGGTGCTCAGAGTGACTGACTTGGGTTCCTCTCATCAGTGTCTGACCGTGCTGCATCCAGCTGCTTAACAGATGGGTCTGAAGCAATACCCCCTGGCATGGGGCTCACGCTTGGGCTAGGCTGAGCCAGAGCTCTCTGCAGTGCCTGAATTGCCGTCAAGGTTGTAGCATTGGTGGATGGCCAAGCGCAGTCACCTGTCCCCTGACAGCCGGGCTGAGACCACTGGAGTCATCAGATAAATTACCTTGAGTTGATACCCTACAGATTTCCAGCACTACAACCCAGTCTCCATTATGCACACAGCTCCCATTTCCTTTTGTATTTCTTTAATAGAAAAATAACAGGAAAAGCAATTACTGGCCATATGAAATGTAAGTCCATATAGTACTTCCTACAAGACTTCAAGGAACTCCTTGTTAAAGCAGATAAGTTTATCTTCTTGTTCAGGTCACAGTACGTTTGCAGCTTTAAATCACCATGGCACAGTAACTAGTGGCGTTTGCCATAGAAATGATGTTGGAAAAACAAGGAATCTGGGCAATTATTAGGTGTATATTTCTGGTGAAAACAACCCACCTGAAGACAGTGTCGGTGAAAAAAAGATGATTGATCATCTGGATTTTACTCCCTTCCATTTTCTTGCCCACGTTCTCTACAATGTAGTGTTAGCTGTCGTGCAATTATTGTGTTGAAATCTGCTAGCGGACTTTTCAGCAGGAGGAACTCTGGCATGGTCAGGAGGGGCTCAGCGGGGCTTTTTACCCACGGAGGCTGAAACTGCACAGCAAGAGGGGCATGGTCCCTTCAGGCATTCAACCTTAAGAAAGACCAAGGTAAGAGCTTTACCAGAGTTCGGGTTTTTTTCCCCCTTTGAATCCTTGGTAAAATGCTGTATGTTCCAGTCTTAACTCAGAGCTCATTAAAGTCAACGCAAAGACTCATGTTGACTTTAATGAGCAGTGGTTTGAACCCTAAAGCTATTACATGATCAAAACTCCCACCGAACTGTAAATACGGAGGCGTTTTGTTTGCATTGCGGATATAATATTTGGCTATAAAGCAGGGATGCTTGGGATTGTTTTCTGTAAGATCTCTGTGCCTCTTTCAGATGCCCAGTAGTTTTACTGGATTGCTTATAATTATAATTTTGTTTATTAGGTTAAATAAATTGGCTAGATTCAATCTCAATGTAAAACAGAAGCAACTGAAAGCTACTGAAGTCAGTGAGTGAAATTTGGCATCCCTTACAATATGTGTAGTTTTGTTCAGCTGTTGGCCACCGGTGTGAGAGAGCTTATTCTCATGGTACATCTGGTCCACCCACATGCCTCAGCACCAGTTCTAACACTGAACCTGCAATACAGATTTTGCAGTGGGCAGGGCAAGCCCGTGAAGCAACGGGAAGCAAAGACAATCAATGCACAGTAGAAAAAAAAGTGCAATACACACAGAGATATTTTGTTTCAAGCCTGCTGAGAAAAAAAAAAAAGCCAGGGACAAAAACAAAGCTTGGAGCTCAGAGCTTCTCACTGAGCGGTATCGTTCTGAACAGCCTTTGGAAAGGTGTGTCACTTGTTCTCTAGACTGCCACAACACCCCGGGATGCTGTAAAAATAGCTGGCAGTGCCTGACTGACAGGCAGGAGACGTGTGACCCTAAATTACGATGTTTTCCTTTTCATGATTAAATGAATGCTGCCTTAGACAGAGGCTGAAATACATCTGTTTGCGGTGGGAGTGCCATTTTAGGCCCATTTCTTTTGAAACCCGGGTTGGAATTGCCAGGGATCAGCAGAGCTATGGGCTCACAAAGAGGGCACTGTCTTTTAGGAATCTTTACATAAGCCCTGCACAACCGAGGCAACAGGAGTTTGCACAGCTGCTGCTGGAAGCAAACATGTACTTTTAGCTGACCTGGGCTGATGACTTTGGGCTTTAAATCTGACGCTTTCCAGATGCACAGACGTCTCCTGCCACAGTCCCCAAACATTCAGTCCCCAGGTAAAAAGGAAAATAATAACAATAATAATAGCAATAATAAAAGGGCACTGTAAATACCACACTGTAGTGTGTATTCCAGAGCTGACATTTACAGATGGCATGGTCCAGTTCGGAGGTGAATGGCATTATCCTCTCCTAAGAGCTGTGTTTTGAACCACATTTGATTCAGGGATAATTAGTCCTGCATCTGCCTTCTATCTCATCCCTGGTCGAGCACCCTCTTCAGAAAAAGTGGCTAAATATCTAGAGCTCTTATTACCTGCCAGGAATTGACAAATAACTGTGAGCATAAGATCCCCAGGGAATAGCTCTCAATCTGTGCTGGGGCCCAAGAGCATTCACAGGACAGAGGCATCTTGCCAAAGCATTAGCAAGTTAAGTTTTGTGCTCCTTGGCAAAAGAGAACCTTGCATATCAAGGGACAGACTTACCAGTGAGGATGGGATAGGATGCTTGTGAAGTATTGTCACTGGACCAGTGACAGGGAGGGGGCTGGCTGCTCCCCCCCACTGTGTCCTGGCTCCATCTGTGCTGCTGCAGGTTACAAGCTGTGCTGCAGAAGTCACTGATGACTGCACAGCAGGCTCTAGGATGACACTGTTCACTTGGTTCTCAGAAGGAAATTGAACCTCATCCTTGCTCCAGACCTGGCATAAATTGGTTTTCTCCCTAGACTGGTTATTTTTAACAGTAATTCCCTCCCCTGTGCATCCCTGCAGCCCTTGGATGTTGAGATGTTCTTAAGGAGGGTGATGGAAGGGTGTGAGGTGCCTGAAGAAGACCATTTATTTTATTCCATTTTATTTAGGTGTGGTATTTATGAAGCCTCTAAAATTGGCAGCTAGAGAAAGGCAAATATTCTTCTGGACTGGAGACCGCTCCAACACAGACAGCTGCAGCCCAGCCTCTCCTCACTCTCCCTGCCAGTTCTCTCAAGCATGGCCTGGTTTGAGGACCACCTTCAATGAGATCAAAAGGTGATTTTCCCAGTGCTTGCTCCACTTGCTGCTTTACTTTCACAGTGCCTGTCAACTGGGTGGTGACTATGTGAGACAGGAATGAATTCTGGCCTCCCTTAGTTGAACCAGGAATAACTCCAGGGAAGACAATGGTGCAATGAATGTCAAATTAGATCTGAGAGAGCCTACAAAGCCCTAGAGATATATTCTTCCATGGCAAGCTGGGGCATCTGGGGAAGTGGTTACTCAAAACTATCTCTCATCAGCTGGCAATTTTTTCATCTCTCCAGCCTGGAGGATTGTACCTGTTATCCTGGGAAAGGATCCTGGAAATACGAGGCAGACAGCTGCTGAGAGAGGGTGGATGTTTGGTGCTCATTTCTGCAGGGCTTTTCAGCTACAGAACAGTAAGCTGCTGAGAGAGGGTGGATGTTTGGTGCTCATTTCTGCAGGGCTTTTCAGCTACAGAACAGTAAGCTTCTCACATCTCCTTTCTTCCTCGCCTTTCTTGCTTTCTTACTAACTTCAGTGCTGTGAAAGGGAGTTTTGCTTCCTTGAAACCTTTGTTTCTCTCGTCTATGAAAAGACACTGATGTTTCCAGATTTTTTATGGAGTAAAATTTCAAAACGCTTTGCCTTGCAGAGGGAAATAAGTTTTACTGCCTTTTTTTGATGAAAAGTAAATGTTTTGGCATGCTCCAAATTGACATGCTTCCCTTTGTTCAATTAACCCAAAAAGCTTTGCTTCAACTCCGTTCAACCCTGAACATCAGCCTTCAATTCTATTTCCTCCTGGCAGCTCTCATCTGGGAACTTAATACCTATATTTTCCAGGGGACAGTGGGTAGCCGCTGTCATGTCTCAGAGACCTTAGAGTCCACTCTGAATCATGGCAGATGTAGGCCTCTAGGAAACAGCCTGCAGGAAAGATGAGACATGTAAACCACAGTCCCAGTGAGGCAGTGTACTTATGGGGAAATGAGGTTTTAATGGTTTATTGAACACATTCAAACCAAAACATAGTTTTCTGATTTTGTTCCAACTGGCCCTGAAGAAAATACTGCTTCTTGTCTTTTCTTAATTGAAAAAAAAAAAAAAGAAGTGTATTTTTATTTCTTTATTCTGAAAGGAAAGAGGGTTCAAAATGAGGATGTTTTTCTCCCTGAAAATTTTAATTTTGTGAAAAGCGCCTCTTTACTGGGCAGCCTTCCCAAAGGGAATCCCCAGCCAGCCCCAGTGCTAATATCAGTGCACAGTCTTTGGAGCTGATCCAAAGGTCATTCACACCATTAGACATTTTTATCGTGGACTTGAATAAACTTTGGACCAGGCTCTTTTGGCAGGAGCATACACAGTCTGGAAATGTAAAAATAAATCCTGATCTGAAGCCATCCACAGCTTTTCAGCAACCATGATGGTACCTAGGCATGAGCTTGTCAGAGAGAAGGTGATGAGGTGATTTGGCCACCTCTGTGGCCAGAGTATCTTTAGCTGTTTGTTGAATAAGCAAGGGGGAAGATAACATACTACAAGTTCAGTGTTAAGCTCTTGATGAGGAATTTCCCTGTGAAGCATCAGCCTCAGAAAGTTCAGGTGGAAGATGTCTCAGGAGATGATCTTGTTTTCTCTTCAAGAACTTTTGCAGCAGTAATAGCTCCTGGAATATGTAACACTGTCAACCTCAGTCCTAGGAATTTAAGAGGTCTCTCTATGATGTAGTTTGTCTGCAATAGTAGTTTTGGGGGCCAGCAAAAGGTGTTGTCCCAGAAGAGAAGAAGAACTGGTCAAAGCACAGAATTTCACTTTTACTTTTTTGTATCCTCTCCACGTTCTGAGAGGTTCACAGGAATTAAGAGCAAGCAGAAAACTCTTGGTCACAATGAACCAAGTAACTGGTCACTTGCTGTTGCTAAGGTTGTGCGAGTGGCCACATTTTCTGCAACATTGTTTAGATTCAAACCAAACAGTAATTCTTATTTGCACAATGTGTATTTAGTAGTCTAGATGTAGTAGATGTAGTCAGACTTATGCTATTTTTCATGGTCTAATACATCTTTGACTCAATTGGGAAACTGGGTGTACAGAAAATTACAGGGATTTTGGCTTTATGGACCCCTCCCAGGGTCAGTAAGTCTCTGTGGGGTTGCTCTTCTGAAAAAGTCAATTGCAATGGAGAAGGAACGTGTTTGGCCTATGAGATCTGGGAGGATACAGTGAAGAATAGGTGGTTGTACCATGTCAGGACATGAAGGCAGAGGGAGAGACAAGGTGATGAGGAGAGATGAAGTTAGTGGCTCTTGGTCTGGTGGCAGTGGGTTGATGTTCTTTGAGGTCCCTTCCAATCCAAACCATTCTATGATTCTGTGATTCTATGATAGATTGTGGTGGATGCTGGTCCTAATTCCCACAGTGCTAGTGACAGCATCCTGCTGGAGCAATGTTGTTAGCTGTGGTCAAGCCACCAGGCAGTCTATCCAAAGGGCTCTATCTTCAGCTGGTTGGTCCATCTCCTTCCTACACATCTTTTCCATCCATTTGTGCACCAAATATTCTGTTTTCTACCTGCAACAGGCAAGAGTTTGCCTTATCCATGAGATTTATAGCAGCCACTCTTTTCTGTGGGTCCTTTATCAACGGGTTGCTGCGATTGTCCCAACTCCCGAGACAGCTCTCATAGCTGCAGCAGTCCGTGTTTAAGAGTGTTAAGTTGTGGCAGTAATAATGCTGGCCTTGGTGAGAATACAAATGTGTAGTTTGTTGATCCTGGACTGCAAAGCAGTACTACTGCCTGGCAACTACACCACAAGAGCTGGCAGGCAGACCTATTTCCAGCACACTTCTGTGAAAGGGGAAAGGGTGTTTTCAAATTCTTCTTTCCCTCCCTCTCCTCCAAGTCAGAGCCTGCCAGGAAGCTTTGGAGAGAAGCTCTGGTGCTCGTCTGTGCCTCCCAAGCTGAGTATGATGGCTTGGCTCTTTCTCCAGGACCTGGACACCCAGCAAACTTTGCTGTGTCTCAGCCATAGGTGTGGGTCACTGTAGGTTGAAGGTGAGCCAACCCCCCAGCACCTGGCATGGCAAAGGAGAAGAAATGGGGTCCTAGCAGTGTGTGGTTTTGAGGGACTCCTCCTGCCAGAAGTGAGGGTCTCTTCTAATCACCCCTTGGACAAACAGGCTAATTCTGAAAGTAGGAGCCATGGTGCCAGATGCTCATGTTGTCATACCTTGCAGGGCACATCACGCACTGGTACCCCATCACTGAGGAACTGAAGTGTGTGCCAAACGTGCTTGGCTGAATCAGGACCTCTGCTTTGTGGTCCTGTGGCTTACTCTGAATTACCACTGTTGAAGGGCAGCTGGGTGGCATGTCACACCTCCACTCTGCACGGTCCAGGGGTGTGAAGTAACTCATACAGATACTCTAAGAGGGAAAGCTGTAGGTTTCTGCCCTTTACCACTGGTATTTCCTGAACCTGCAGTGTTCAACCCAGGTCCTCTAAATCAGGGACAGGTTACATGCAGTTATCTAAGGCAGTATTTTGCATCTGCCTTAGTGGGACTGTCCTACCTGTTGGGGGAGGCAGAAGCTGTGGAGAAATGGGGCTTATGAGCCATGTCTGTTGCTGATGCTTTGCCACCATCCACTCTACAAGGAAACCTGCAAACCCTTTTTGGGAGCCACATACTGTCCTAAGCACAATCATGTGTTTAGTTCATGGAGCAGTTAAATGTGTGTGTTAGGGGCCAACTTTTCACTGAAGCCTGTTCCCATTTCAGTCTCTCTCCTGAATGTTCAGTGTTTCAGAGGCCTGAGCTAAATACGAGTGAAAATGTGCCAAGGGGCTTTGCTGGGGTTGTTCACCAGCAGAACAACTATGCCAGCAAATTACGGAGAAAACAAGCACCATCTGATCTGTTCTTGCCCAAGGGCAACGTTAATTTCTGCATCCTGTTTGCTCTGTATAACATGGGTACACATATTAACATGTGTCCACACCCTATCCAACCAGCTACAAAAACCCTTTGTGGCCCGTGGCACTGTCTTTTCTCATGATGTAAGTGAAATGTTTACATCCATGGATTGCAGTGTCAATTAGACATTGCTCCGTGGTGGAGCTTTCTGTTTAGGACAGGGCAAACGCAGAGCACAGAACGGCTATCATGCAGATATTCCTTTGTTACTTTGCAATGTTTAAATTATCTGGGGAAATCTGGGGAGCAGCTGTATCGTTCATATTGGGGTAATAATGGGGGGGTGCTCCCATGGTTACCTGTCACAGCAGATAGTACGAAGGAAGGAAGATCATTCCCTTCTTCCTCCTTCTTTCCTTCTTCCTCCTTCTTTCCTTCTTCCTCCTTCTTTCCTTCTTCCTCCTCTCCACCACGGCAGATCTGTTTCTGCCTTTAGTAGAATAAAACCCTGCAATCATTTCCCTGTCAAGTTTGGCACTGTGAGGAAGAATGCACAATATTCTTTCCCTACTGAAACTGTGTACTTCTCTCACCTCCTAAACCAAACCTCCTGTGGACTTGCTCTCTTGTTTCTCCCCACTGCAGATCCCAGCAAGGAAGGCAGCTAAACCTACAGTGCAGCTCTTCCCATCCATTTTCTGAGCCAACTGTGATCAGCTACACATTGGTCTCACTTTGATCACAGCAACTACAACGGCTGCTGTCCTGTCCATTTTTGCCTGGATGCCTCAGGGTATGTTGCCACTGTAGAAGACAAGCATACTGGTTGTAGGGGATTTAGCTGGCCCAGGAGACATGAGTTCTGGAAGCGTGGCAGCCCAGCAGCTGACATGAAGAGGTAACAAGGCCTGGAGGGCTGAGCTGGTGACCTAGACTGGTATCTTGGTGTCTTTGCATAAAAGCAGGCCCGCAATTGTTTAACCCTGCAGGTCTCCATCTCCCACACATTGTGCCACGAGCATGGTGGGTGTAAAATAAATATTTGTTATATGTATATATATAAAAATGCAAGTTCACGAGGCAAAGGGAGCAAAGCACCGATCCAATGTAGCTAAGGTGACACTGCTTCCTATCTGCCGTGGGGTCATTTTTCAAGTGTACCCTCATGGTCTATGAATTTTCAGCAGTTTCTTAATTAATTTACCCTTTGGAGCAATAACATCTCCAGCCTGGTTCTAGAGTGTCCCTCACAGCTTGCAGTATCAGATTTACCTGTCAGTGTGCTTGTAAAGATGGAAAAGCCTCTGGGTGCAGAGGGCTGGGGGGGTTTCCCTCCTTACAGTGACAGCATGGCTTTGGTTTGAAACTGGGCTGGGATGTCAGCTTGCCTGACTGCCAGGATTTGCATGAAATACACCCAGAAACACATCACCTGCCCCCAGGCCACCTCAGGATGAAAGGCAGCAGCTGTTTCACCATCCACAGAAATTGTGGTAGAAGAATATAGCATGTAGCTTAAACTTCAGAGGGGGATCTGAAGCTAATTACCCTGTTTAAAAATGGTCTAGAGAGAGAGAGGTTAATGCCCAGGGACTGTACAGGCACAACCTTGATTTTCCATCTGCTTTGATGTCTCAATTAGCAGAGCTCAGAGCAAGGGCAAAGGGGAGCAACTTCTTGGCTGTTTCCAGCTTTTTCTGGGGGGGAAAAAAAGGTTTATTTATTAGAATAGGCAGGTCACAATTTAACTGAGAGATTGTTAAAGGAATTCAGAGCCTGTGGGATTTATGACAAGGTGGTGAAAGAGGAACTCTGATAGCTACCCAATAAGCTTCTTTTTCCAAGAACATAAAGTTAAAAAAAAATAAATTTAAAAATGAAGAATTTTTTTTTTTTATGAATGGGTTCTTGTGGTGTGCAGGCTGCTAACACTATCAACATTGTTTCTGGGGAACTCCAGGCATCTAATCAATCTTCATTCTGTAAGAAAATGTTCCAAATTATACGAAAACCACATGGCTTCTCCTGTTTGTAGGGAAAAACCTGACCTGACCCCATCTGTGCTCCAGAACGGCTGAGTCCCCATCTTAGGACTAATTCCAGCAAGATCTGTGATCCATTTTCATTGTCCTAGCACTCAGAAGAAGGCACTTTCTGTAAAGATGTAGCTTCCCCTAGGAAAAGAGGGAGTTGATCCAGGGAACATGTGGAGGGAAAGGTGGGGCAGGGATCATGGCAATGACTATTCCCAGGCTGCTCATGTCCTTTAGCATGCAGAGGTCAGGGCAGATGCATTCCTGGTCTTCAACTGGTGTAGCACAAGCACCATTTGCCTCACATTGCCTACATCCATTTGCTGCATCCTCTGAGAATTGTGTCCTGGTTTTTGGTAGGGGCAGGGTTTAGAGTTTGTTGGGTCAGCACAGTATCAGCCACTCTTTATGAGACACCTCTTGGCTGCCTCCAAGGCCAGGTTTGTTGCCCATGGAGGCTGTGAACCAGAAGCACAGCTGTGGAACAGCTGGAGGCTACTTGTCAGCATCCTGCAATGCCCGAGCAAGCCCAGACCACACAACGTTAGGAGGCTCTTCTGTGCACCCTCTGGCCTGCTCGAGCAGGCCGTTCACTGCTTGCAAAGCCTTGCTATGGGACTGAGGCAGACAGAGCAGCCTGGAGGCTATGACCAAGGCCATTCCTCAACCCTCTGTTTAACAGCAAGGGACAGCATTGAAGAGTTTTGTAGGGGGCAAATTAGGGTCATCCTGGTATTTTCCACATAGCTCCAGTCACAAAAGGGGGCCAGTGAATGAGTTGTCCAGCATCAGCCATCAGGGCAGAGCCACAACGTTCTCAGGCCAGCACAACACTCCTGCCTTTCTAATTATCTGCTTGAACTTGTTTTCCCTGGAGACTCCTTGCTGCCAGAGTCATCCCCACAGGTTCCATTTCTCTGTCAGATGCTGACGTGCTGTCTGCTCCTGCTCAAACACTGTCCTGTAGGAGGCCAGTTCTTGCTGGGTGCTTTCATAGAGCGTGTTACAATCCCCCTTTAAATTGCATAGGGGTTGCAAGCAGTCATCTTCAGACAACATCTCTTCCAACACTTTGGAGGCAATTGCTTTCATCTGGCCTTTATACACACACACATTGTGCCACGAGCATGATGGGTGTAAAATAAATATTTGTTATATGTATATATATAAAAATGCAAGTTCACAAGGCAAAGGCAAATTTTCCTTTGAAGAAAAGGGACTTCTGCTCAAAAGATGTTATCCTTTGAAGACTAGTAGCTTGTCTCATAAATTACCCTGCTGTTTCCTCAAGATCTTGTGCAGAAGTGTGGTGCATCCTGGTCATTAGTTTCAAAGCCCAGTTCAAACCGAAGCAAACTGCAACAAGTCATCTCTGGAAAGCACTTGAACTGTGAATAGCTCTGGAGATCAAAAGAAAAAAAAAACTACAGACAAGACAAATGAGTAGGCTATTCAGAAATAGGCTGCAGTGACAGGGCTTGCATCCAAACTCCAGCAAACATGGGGGGGGATTTTAGGTCCCAGACCTTGACTTAGCAGAATGGAGAACAGTGTGTAAATAAAATTAAAGGCAACATGATGCAGCAGAGCACTAGACTGGGAACCCTCAGATGGCTGGACTAGCTGGGTCACTGGAACTTCTCTGGGCCTCATTTCTTCTGGTTGTGTAATAGAGGACATACTACTCTTTCGCAGCACACTAGCAGTGAGCAGGATTAATTCACTTTCTCTCTTTAGTGAATGGATGCAGCTTGCCAGAGTTAAAACTAGGTCAGCTGGTCTTTAGATCTGTGGTGGCTTATCTAGATGCACCAAAGCACCTGCATCCTGATTTTCCCTGTCCAAGTGAGCTACACTGCAGTGTTACCTGTATATGTAACGGTGTGTGTCGGTAGCAAAGAGCAAAACCTAAGTTCACTTGCAAATGATGCTTTGATAAGAAAGTTCATGGTATCTTTCTGTCACTGTTGCCTCTTGGGTTTTGGGGTCAGTAAAGGCTACACCTGCATGGTGGTCTGTAACTTAGAAGGAAAGAGAAGCACTTTTCTGTTGAACTTTCTAACACATGAGCTGGTAACCATGGAAAAGCCTGTTGAATTGAAGGCATTTGAGATCATCACTAACAGATCACCTTGAAACTGCCAAACGAGGAACTGCATCTAGTGGAGAGAAAGGCTGCAGACAGTAGAGTTGATGCTTTACTCAGGAACTGGCTCTCAATGGAAGTGAACTCTCACTAGCCAAGGTCGATTAGCCTGGAATTTAAGTGCCCAAGAGCAGTGATGTGGCTAAGAGCTAGGACTGAGATTCAGAAAGATTTGGGATTTATATCTATGGTTTTAGGGACAGGAACGTCACAGTGTCTGACTGAAGCAGTAGAAGATGCTGTTAGCAGTACCTTTTATTGAGATGTTATGGCAAAACCAGTTACTGAGTTTCAGCCTACTGAGGTCCTCACATAAGAAAATCCTCATCTATTGTTTATGGCATAAACTGTAATCATTGCTCGTGTGTTTTCTCTTGTACAGCTGCTTGCCCTGCTCTACCCCTGCAGCTGTGCTTCAGGTGGGCAATTGGCCCTGAGTGCATTAATAAGCCTTAATGGCCCTGACCAGCCTCACCTGGGGCCTCTACCCACACTCCCTGCCTGTGGGCCACGTGACTCCATTTAAGCTCAGACCTGAGCTTCTACTCTCTCCTTGAGCTGTGGTGTAGGAATGTGTGCTGGTACCTCCAACAAACCATGCCAGTGCCTGGCTCTGGACCTTGCTGATGTGGATCTGTTGACTCTGTTCTTTTCTTGACCTTGGACACATCTTGTCGCTACGGACTTACTTGGTAATGGCTGGACTGTATCTGACCCTGACCTGACTTCTAGCTTGACCTCAGACCTGTCCCATCAGCATGGACTTGCCTGATGATGTGGATTCAGCTGAAGTTGGCTCCCACCTCTGTGTCTGCCCTGCTTGCTTCACTCAGGTATTGTGGGGCTGGGTGCTGGTTGGCAAGGGCTTAGTGCTGCTGGCCTTGTTACCATGTTTGATGTTTGGCTCTCTGTCCTGGAGAGAGCTGCTGGACTTTGATGTTTCCTGACAAATCTTTATGTAGAAGATGTCCTGTTAGCAAGGGACCTCTCTTGAGTAACTGTAGGCTTTTAGGTCATGGCACCCTCAGGCTTAATTGGTTTCCTGACCAGATCTGCTTTTAAGGTTCTGCCTGTTTCTAGACTGGTCCTTTGTTGCTCTTGTCTGGATGGAGCAGCCCGTGTCTGTAAGAGTCTGGCAGAGCTGGTGCTTCATGGGACTGTTAGAGATACACTCTTGAGTTTGTTAGACTGCTGCATTTGACCTGAAGTTAATTGCCCTCCCCAGCCAGAGGGCTGAGGAGCTATCTTGTAGCATTGCAAAAAACAACAACCTCAAGACATGCAAGTAGCTACCGCGGTATGGAGTTGCTTCTTGTGTGTGTATCCAAGTCACATCTGGATTGTTAGGTAGGGTATCCGTAACCTTCCCCTCCTGCCTTAGACTACCAGGACCAAGTGCAGCAATGTGCTTCCTTCCTGGAGCTGGCTCTGCAGATGTCCTCCAGCAGCACCTTGACTGTGCTGCCCATGTCTCCCCCTGCGTGGTCTCATGTGTAGCAAGTAGCTCCAGGGTCTGGTGCAAAGCTCTTTGTTCCCACAAAAGAAGGAGAAAGATATTAAGTCCTCCGAGGTGAATCTGCCTGTAGAAATGTTGTCCTACTCAATGAATGCTTTCCTATATATAAACCACCTCTAATCTGGCTAAATACACCTCAAGGAGAAAGAGGTAGTGTCTGGGGCAGGTAAGCCTGCCTGGACCTTCTCAAACATGTTTGGATTAACAGAGTCAACTGGAATATCCCAACTATTGGTGCCTCAGCACTGCCACACTGATCTTTAGGGCCCAAAAAGCTTGGTTACCAGCATTCATGTGACCACACCGAGTGCCTGATATATTTAGTGGTGTATACAAGTTCAAATGTCTCTGAAGGGACCAATCTGTCTCATCAGCTACATAACTTCTGCCAAGGCAGTTATCTGAATGCAATGCTGAAAGTAACATGGTCTAACTGAGGGATGGTGGAATACTTTACTACATCCTGACATCCCTCTGGCCTTGGACCAGGTTTACCCTTCTCTCAGGTTTCTTTTTTCCCTGGAGTACCAGGATCAGGTATCATTAACAGCCCTGGCATGCAGTGTGCTGCACAGCAACCCTCAAAACCTGTGGGGCAAAGGTAGGTCAGCGAGATGGTGAAGGTCTTCCAGTTTGGGTCACTACAAAAGCAGTGGCCTGTGTCCCCTTGTGACTGTTCCTGAGCCATCTGAGCAAGTGGCTTGTCCTAAGTCAAAACTGGGACAGGGAGAGGCCTGGATTGCCTGACTGCTGGTTCTTTCCTTCCTACCCTGCAGGCTATGAGAACACATTATTATTTTATTTATCCAGGAAACCAAGGCTCCTCTGACAGCCAAATTGGTTCACTAAATGAGGAAAAAAAAAAAGTATATTTTGAACCTTCTCTGTGGAACATGTGCTTGCTCTCTCCTTCTTAAATAATGTCAAGGAAAATGGAGAAAATTCAGCAATAAATCTATCCTGCAATTTCCTTGTCTACCTTCAGCATGTTTTTGTTTCTTTCCAAAACAGTTAGATTTCTGGACAAAGAGAATTGGGACTTTGCTTTGAGTTCCTTGGCTCTTCTCAGTTCATGTCTCCTTGGCCATTCCTTTATTTGAACAGAGGCTTTTGTACGCAGTATATGGTGTTGAACCGAGGGCAAATATTATTACAGTCTCATGTTCTGAATCGGCACCAGCAAAGCCTCCCTCTGCACTGCTCCAGCAGGATTTCATGTCAAGTCGTTCCCCTTCTCCCAAGGTCTGACTGTGCCCTTCAGCACAGTCATCCGAGTCCTGTGACTGCAGGGCAGGACCGTGAACAGTCACTGCCTGCCTGACTAGGACTGGACTGTGCAGTTGAAATCCAGGTGCTTTCTCTGTGGGAAGGTGAGAGCTGAGGCTTTCAGTGGCCTTCTCAGTCAGAAGAGAGAAAGCAACAGTTAGATCTGGGCCCTGTCTGTGGGCAGGGAGCAGCACCGAGTTCAGAAATTAAACAGGTTTGAAGGAAAGCCACTCCTCCAGAGACAGGGTGGGAAGCAATAACTGGAAGATAATATCCAAAACCAGCTGCTAATAGACTGTTAATTATCTCTCCCTACTTCTTTCATCTGACTTTTTTACCATTTTGCCTTTTCTTGATGCGTTCCTCTTTCAGCTGTTCCACTAATTACCTCCTTGCTTAACTTTGAAGCCCTCAGTGGCTGTTACTTATTTTCTCTTTCAGCTTCTTAATAGTTTTCATCCTTTGCTCTCCTATTTGGCAGGAGCAAAGAGAAAGAGATGGAAAGCAGGAGAAGAGGTGTGGATGGAGGAGCCTAAGCCAGGAAGGAAACTGGTCCCATCCCTTTGTGGAGGCGTCCTGAAGAGAGTCTTGCTCAAGTCAAACATTCTTGTAATGGCAAGTGCTCTATATCTGAGGAAACTATGGCCTGTGACATGCTGTCACTGTGGTGGAGTGCCTTGCTGGGAGAAATTTCTGGTGAGTGTGTTGGTTGGTTGGTTGGTTTTTTTCAGTTTTTTGGGGTATTATGCCACCTTAGTGTTTGGTAGCACATGATCTGGGATTTGACCGAAGTACTGGTAAAGCCTGTAGCACTGAAGTGCTAGACTTGATACTGGGGGAGGAAAGGGAAGGTCTGTATGGCTGCCTCTGGGCTTTAGGGAAAGGGTACTTAACTTCACAGTTCAGTGGTATATGAAGCATTATGAGCCAATAATTGTAATATCCATCTAACTGCTCACCCTGCCCTGTCCTTTTGTGTCCCCATTGGGCTCCATCAATGTTCCTGTTGACCCATCTCTTCCCCTGCTTTGCCGTTTATGGTTCAAATGCAACCTTCACCTTGCCCCTCTGATGGAAGCCTGCGTGCAGATGTAGCTAGGTGTGGGTCTGGCTCTCCCTGGGAGCTGACTGGTCCTTTTTTGGTGTGACTACTGTCTCCTGTGAGCTATTTAGCGGGGCTTCTTTAATCTTGTGCACTTTGGAAAGTTTCCAGACTGTCTTTCTCTGCCCCTTGCAGACTCAGAGGCTAATATGCACATTGCTTTAATTTGTTCTTCAAATGAAACCCAATTATACCTGTAGGTGCCTGGCTGTTAAGTCAGTAATTTACTTCATGGTAGCTTAGCATGTTTTTTAAATGCCTGCTTTGCTGTGGGGTTTCTGTTCATTGCAAGGCTGTGCAAGCCTGTAAAACAGCACTGGAAAGAATTTCTTTGGAAAAAAGAGGCCCAAGGTGAACCATACTTCTTTTTCTGTTCACCCATAGGACCATAAAAGAACTAAAGGGCTTGTGCTGCTTTACAAGCTTTCTGAACTTGTAGACTCTGCCATAGCTGGTTTGTATATTGGGAAAGGATCTGGGGAGAAAGGGACAGGGGATGTGACATGGGCGTTCTGTCTGCATTCTCAAAATGGTACCAGTGTGGTTTGTACGAGGTGGGATGACCTTCAAGTGTCAAAGCATCTCTAATCTCAGAACATCTCCCCATCCCTGATAGATGACCTAAAAGCTCTTGTCCTGTGAGAAGCATCTTGTCTCTTCCAGCTTCCCTAGTGACACTGCATTTTTCCATGTCCTGTGCCCGTGTCTTGCACTTGATTAGGGCTGTCTCTGTCCTCATAAAGCAAGTTCTCTGAGAGAAACCGGACATGCTTCTTCAAGGAATTTCTGGAATGATCTAAAGAAAAACAGAATCCAGTGCTTCAGGGTGTACATGTTGGCTACTGACCTGACCCTTGTGGTAGCCAGAAGGGGTGGTAGTCAGATACTCTTTGGTTCTCCTTTGCACCAGTTTATTGTCACTTCTCTGCTCCTCCAGAGATGAAGGCAGCAAAGATGGACATTACAGATGGAGCCTGTTTTGCCAGGACTGTAGATATGTGCTTTCATACTGGGCTAAACCAAGAGCTGCGTCACTGAAATCAATGAGGTAGTGCTGGTTAATGCCTTGGGAAAACAATTGAGATGGGGAAAAACTGAGAGCAGTGGGCCAGAGAAGGAGGAACTTGGGCTGAGAGGAGGCAGGGAGACTGTATTTCATTGTGCTCCATGCCAGGGGTGCTGTGGAGACATCAGCAGAGCTGCAGAGTAAAAGCACTTGGAGGAATCAGAGCAGCAGCTGCTGGCAGCAGCAGCACCAGTTGTGCTGAAGTGGGGAAGCAGCCTTGCACAGCTCAAAGGACTGCATGAGCAGCAGTAGGTTTATGCTGTAGCAGCCAAAACTTCAGTTTAAACAAACCAAGTCTGTCTAACCTCAAAGCTGCAGGCATTCATCAGCCTTCACAGAGGCAATGTGTCCTAGGGCCAAGTGGGACATTTGCCTGAGGATTTATTCCTGTGGGAGCCCTTGGTTCCCAACTGGGTTAAAATTTTAGGCAGTCTTCTGCACAAAGCCTCACTGATCTGAAGGGATCTGCATCTGACACTGCCTGAACAGAATCTATGTGGAACGATTCTGTGTAACCCAGCATGGACGCAGCAGCACCAGTCCTTTTATAGTGGTTAAATTGGAGTCCTTTGCAACCCATGTGTTTTTACTTGGTCCTCAGTTTTGTGGTCCCCAACTGTAACAACCCTCCTTTCAGCTCTGTTTTTGCATATGTGTCTTTAAAACAGTATTTCAAAGCTTCCTCTGGGTTGGGACTGTCTTTCTGATGGTGTGACAGAGTGCTTTGCTGTATTCCATGTAACTCTGTTCAGTAACAAATGATATTTGCTGCTTTGGCAATATTCCTCTCTATGCTGGCTACCCACTTACGAAGTAATCAACTACACTTAGCTTTCTTTAATAGGAGGCTCAAGCAATCTTATGGGCACTGACTTTTCTCAGATGGAGTGCTTTGAAATGAGAAGAGAATTAAAGGACATTGCTGCTTTGCTGGGAACAGGACAGGGCCACCTCTCTTGATAATGTGATGTTCTTTAGGACTTTCTAAGAAACAAACAAGGCTATGCTTCAAGCTCTGAAATCTTGGTAGCCTCAGGCTTTGGAAAGCTCCATTTCATTTAGGTTCTGGCATTTACTTTTGTTTGCTCGGATTATAAAGACCTTTTTATTCTGATCCTCAAGAGCTGTTTACCATTCAGCACATGTGGTCTGCATCGCTCACACTAAAAACTTTTGAGGACTTGGCAACACTTTTAGTTCTGTGATCAATGCTGGCTAAGGAACAATGGCAAAAGCCCATGGAAGTCTCTTGCCCAAAATGTGCTGCCCCTGTTCTGATCAACCAGCATCCTCAGCTAAGGTAGGGGT
Source organism: Eurystomus gularis (assembly GCA_013400335.1). Lineage (NCBI taxonomy): Eukaryota > Metazoa > Chordata > Aves > Coraciiformes > Coraciidae > Eurystomus > Eurystomus gularis. The sequence continues at coordinate 270,668 of VZZY01024567.1, read as the reverse complement.
TGCTGACTTGGCTTTTTTCAGCAGTGCTGATACAAATCTGGAGTCATTCTGCTGAACTGAAAGCAGGTGTGTCAATGTAAAACCAGAGGACAGCTTTGCTACCCATGTGCCTGCACAGAAAGTTAAGATCTCAAGTTTTGCTTTCTACCCTGATTTACAGCTTATTGCTTCTATGCACTGTTGGCACTTTCCTTGGAGCAGCTGCCCATGGAACTGACCAAAAGATGCATAGAGCTGGTACCAAGGCCGCTATACTGAAGGATCCAGCCTGGCCATACTCTGCATTGAGCTTAACTGGAACCTTCTGTGCACAAAAACCAAAGTTTAGGCCTTGCAGTAGCTTTTCTCTGAGCTCTCAGTACTCAAGGTCTCCAAGAATCAAGACTTGGCTTAAGCCCCTTTGCAGAATTGAGCAGAAGGATGTTAACTCAGTGGGAGCAAACATCACCTTCTTGCAGCAATTCTATTTAGCAGCTTGGGAACTCTTCAGTCAGGAAAGCAACTTCCCATTGCTAAATATTGCACTTTAAATGGCTAGAAGAGGTGTTTGTGAAGGCAGGGGGCTAATAAAGGACAGGGCTTGAGGACTGGCAGAGCGTGGTGGACATAGCTGCTACTGGAGGCTGTGCTGTGGCCGTGTGAGAAGACACGGGGACAAAGGGCTGTTTTCAGCAGGGCAGCAATGCTTCACCTTCCTGGTGGAAAGGATGCAGAGGGAGGGTCGGCACCTCACTCGTCTTGTAGCAACAGGACAAGGGGGGATGGTTTTCAACTCAGAGGGGAGATTCAGACTAGATCTGAGGAAGAAATTGTTTACACTGAGCGTGGTGAGACATTGGAACAGGTTGCACAGAGAGGTGGTCAATGCTCCATCCCTGGAAACATTCCAGGTTAGGTTGGCCAGGGCTCTGAGCAGCCTGATCTAGTTGAAGATGTCCCTGCATCATGCAGAGGAGTTGGACTAGATGACCTTTAAAGGTCCCTTCCAACCCTAAACCATCCCATTACTCCAATTTCCACACTGATTTTTGGAGAGCAAGAGGACAAGGGAGGGAGAAAGAGCAAAAGATTTACAGTGACTGCTGAGAATGTTATACCAAAAAAGTCCTAAAGGGAGCATCTTGCTTGTGCCCTGGGTCAGCCTGTGCTCCTAAAGAAGCTATCACTGACTGAACACATAAGATGCAGTGGAGTCTCTGAGCTGACATGCTCCACTGAGAAGGTGCTGTACTGTGGAGTTGAATCCATGTATGCAAGGAGAGGTCAAATAACTTTTTTTAGTGATTAAATCCCAATAGCTGCATCAGCACAGCTATACAAGGCTTCTCTCCTTTTTTTTATCAACCAGCACCATCCTAGGTATTAATTTTAGAGGATGATCTACATATATGCACACATGGGTTAAAGCTGTCTGCTGAGCTGAACCTGGCTTTCTCTAAAGCTTTTGACGGGCCTGAAGCTCTGCCTTTATAAGCTGCTCTGTAAAAGGGCTAAAGCAACAGTATGAATCCAGTTCCCTCCACCCTGAACTTGGATTTATGGGTCAGGTGCAGAACTTGTTGCCTTCTCCTGTTAAGAGTGATGCAAAGGTGTTGGGATCCCCAGCTTGGGGTGAACAAAGCAAGAATCAGGTCTATTAGTGGCCATAGGCTGTGGTCAACTTGCTTGCGGGCCCACATTTCACCTCACGTGCAGAGATCTGCTCACTACAGGGCTGGTGTGTTGGCCATTCATGGCAATGAAGGACCGAAACCAGGCCCTCAGCAGTGCCCTGGTAGGCTCATGCTGCTGGAGCAGCTCCTATGAAGAAGGAGCAGAGTTTCTAGGAGTCCCCGTTGTGAAGTAGGCTGACCCTGCTGTGAAAATGCTGAACATAAAACCATCCCCAGCCAGATGGTTTCCAGTCACAAGAGCACTGCACTGAAGCACACTCATAAAATAACTAGATGGCGTTTAATTTCACTGATGGTTTTGTGTGGCTTGTAGAGGTCATAGCTTAGCAAGGCACCTGCCTAAAATTAAGCACACTACTGCCTCTATGCCTTGCTTTGCTTTAGTGAATTGGAGTAAAAAGAAGTCTAGTTCTCTTCCTATCAATTTATTCAAGAGGCAAAGTGAAATAACTGCCCACTGTGCTGCCTGGCTTGCACCTTTTGGACTCTGTGCTTAAAGAAAAAAATAAAATTAAAATAAAAACTAGAGGGTGCGAGTCATGGTGGGGGGAAGGTTCGTCACTTCCTCAGGAAACACCTATAACAACAGCACTTGGAAAAAATATTCAAGAAAACCTCTCCTGTTTTGCTTCTTTTAAAAAAACCTTCTAACTCCACAGCATTCTCCTTTTATTTATTTTTCTTGAGACGTGGTTGAATTTTTAGTTTTTGCTGAGTTAAATGAGCAATAAGTAGTAATCAGATGTTGACATAGGGTTATGCGTACACCTGCTGACTGCCTCATAAAGAACAAGAATGCTTTTAGTTAAGAAATGGCAACTAAACTAAAATACAGCAATTAAGTTCACTAATAAGAAACTGAAGCAGTTAAATTATATATCTTTATTAAATCACACAGGACTTCTGAATGACCTTTTTCATTTGATGGTGCCTGATGGAAGCGGTTCTGCTTTCAGTTCTGACTCAAAATCTGGTATTCTTCAAGGTTTTGCCAGTCAAACCATGTATTTAAAGGAGCCCTTAGATGAAAGAAGGAGGAGCTATGTTACACATCAGTGTGAATTCTTATGTCCCCAAGTCCTAGTATGTGCCAGTTGGGCATGTGACTGTTGGATACCTCATTGAATTCTTAAGACGTAAAATTATCACTCAGTGCCCCAGTCAGAAGCACTGGAGGATCATGAATGAGTGAACTGTAGATATATGTGTGCACCTGTGTCTCGATGGGCGTGAGCTCCCCTGATTTCAAAACCAGCAAATGCAGTGGGAACATAAGTTCCTTGTCTGACTGCTATTGGAGACTTGGCTGGAGCTGGGGAATTGTGAAGGCATCTGAGTTCTCCTTTGGCTATATTGCATGATGGGATAACAACAGCCTGATGGAGACTCATCCATGCTCTCATATCAGGGCCAAACTGAAATGGGTAGGTCGTTCTTCCCTTTGCTGTGTCCCGGTATTAAGCCCTATAACTGACTGAGCAGATTCTGCTCCTGGTACGTGCTCTGCTTTCATACTAAATGTGATCTTTGAGTGCTCTCTGAAGACCTTTTTATTTGTACTAATACAGTCTTCCTGGTTTTAGTATTTTCTGTCTTACTATAATCCGTTTTCTCAAGCAGACTACTTTGGACTTGTGTTGGGCAGTGTAAAGTATTAGGCCTCTCTGCAACAAGAGCAGACTGAGTTCAGAGCTGTGACATGTCTGTGAACAGCGTGTCAGTCTTTAATGGTTTTCCAGTCCAAAAAAAAAAGTCACAGCAAAGGGTGAATTTGATCCCCTCAGCATGGGGTGGAGGGAAAACAGAGAGGTGGTCTTGAATTTCAAGCATGAGACTTGAGTGTCTTTGAACTGAACCTCTGGGCCAAGAACAATATCTCAGTAACAGGATATGCAATGTGAATTTTACAGCCTATAACTGCTTCCTAGTTAAGACAGATACTGATAAGCTGTACTCATGAGGTGTACTGGGAACTCCAAAGGCATTCTCGGTAATGGCTCTGTGGTCCCTTGCAATGCAGCGAATACCACCTGGCTCATTTACAGGCTCTCTTAGTGCTTGGAGAGTCTGCGAATTCAACACTGTTGGTTGACCGGTATTAATCCAGAAAAGCCACACAATTGTTTTGGTCGTGAGGGTTGCATGGATTGTTGTGGTGCAGAATTAGGCTCTTCATGCAAGTATCATCCTGGTGTTGGATGATGGTATGATCTTCGGGGCTCTGGGTGAATGAAACACTACAAAACTGCAAGGCTGGACTTTGAAGAGCAACCAGTCAGTGAGTGAAGGGTCAGGGTCTGCCCTGCTGTCACACTGAGCAAAGAGGACCTTGGGAAGAGGGCAGACTGGAGCAGTCTGGGCTCATAGTTGGAACTTGGACTCAGACAGCATTTCTGAGCTGAACAAGTCCCATATATCAAAAGGCTGTTTGACCAGCCTGCATTCCTGCTGCTCCTCTCTCCACCAGGCAATTTGCTTGTACAGCAGTTAATGGGGGTGCTGGGACAGAGCTTTGCTTGTTCAGATTTCAAAGAGCATTGCAAGGAATGCAAGGAAGTTGTTGGACATGTTAATCAAAGAAAACTCATATTCAGGAGTTTGATTTATACCTGCACACTAGACACTGATCATGTAGGCTGGTAGATTGATGCTCAGGCTGCAGGTTGTAAAACTTCTCACAGAGATTCTGCCCTTTCCAGTCACATCAGACTGGAAGCAGCCCGTATCTGTGTCCCAGATGCTTCACATTAAAGAGGGTCACTCTCAGCCTGTTGAGAGGTGGCTGAGAACTCAGACCTGTTCTATCTTCTTTCTCCTCTTCTCCAGCCCAAATATGTTCACTGAATAAGGACGAGGACACCAAACAGCCCTTTGTCCAGCATCCAACCCTGTAACAGAAGAGAATGCAGTCCCTAAATCTAAAAGAGTCACTCCAGTGAAAAAAGCAGGTGGTGTTTACCCCTATCTGCCACATATACAAGCTCCAGCTGGGATCTAAAAGCTGAAGGAACATTTTTATTGTCATTAGTGCCTCTTTGTTGAAGGTCTGGATTTCACGTAGGAAACTCTGCACTGGAATTGGGTGCAGAATATATCCTTCATGCTAGAAACAGAGATAAGTAACACAATGTGTTGCAGTGCTGTAGTGTGCCCTCCGTCTGCAGCTCACAGCATGCTAAGCAGACAATGAAAGGCCACCAGACTGCCCACAGAATGTATGCTCATGCCTATGATGCTGTTGGGGAGATTAAGAGCCAATCCTGAATTCCAAGCTCCCATTACCAACCCAGCTCATTCATGAGGCCTCAAAAAAACACTGGCAGCTTTGATCCTTTCAAGTCCTAGCATATAACTGGGGATGCCAAGCTCTGACTTCAAAGTCTGTCAGTCCCCAGATCCATAAACTGATCAACAAGCACTTGCATGTCATCATGCAGAAGGTCTGAGGAGGGGGTGGGGTAGGAGCACATTCTTTCCTTCCCCAAAGCTCCTGGGCCATGCCTGCAGGAGGCTGGATGCTTTGGTGTGATTGCTTCTGGTCTTTTCTTTCCTTCTTCACATTGTAAATTATTTAGGTGACAGCATCAGAGATCAGAGAGAAGCACAGGAAAAAAATCTCAAGTAAATGCTTTATACTCCTCTGTCCAAAGAGCTCTGCTTGCTTTGTGGGTATGGGGCTGTATTCAGCCACAAAACATCCCTGTAATAGTTTACAGCTGGGGAAACTGAGGCATGGGGCTGTTAAAACGTGACTTGGCTAGAGCATCTGCAAAGCCTCTGCCAGAACTGGGAGGAGTGTTTTGTCCCCCGACAGCTCCTCTGCATCTGCAGGAGCATGCTTCCTCCCTCCAGCAGCTTGCCAAAGGCTACACGAGGGAGACCCTGCTCCTACACATCCTGCCTGTGCTCTACAACATGGCAATTCTGCTTCCATGGCAACTTGCCATTCAGCACAGCAGACCTGCTCCATGTCTGCACCCAGCCTTCTGGCTGATTACCCTGGCCTCCAATCTCCAGTGTATCATATGTACACCTACTTCTTTGTATTGCCATCCCAAAACATTGTCAGCCTTTTCTGCAAAATCTTGGCCCACATACAGACATTCTGAGAGAGTTCTGATCCATCCAAGATTCTGCAAATGACTTCTTGCACTTGTTTTTCCTCACTGGAAAGGGGGTGGGCAAATGTTTAGAGATCATCTCAGGCAAGACTTTGCCCAAGCTCTGCTGGGTCTGATGCTGCGCTATCCCTTGTCTGGGTCAACATACGGGAGCATCAAGCTTTCTGCTCTGCTTGATTTCCCCAGCCACCTGAAGAGAAGGGATGTCTTGTATTGTTTCCCTCTGCAGAGTAACACAGAAGGGTTAGCCAGCAGCAGAGTTCAAGGTTACTATGAATAGTTTTCTGCCTTGTCACAGGAGTTACCCATTTATTATAGTTCTCTTCCTTGTCAGCAGCCTTTCTCAGAATTGGCTGTAGCAAAAGCTCTGGGAGCTTGTCCCTGTGCAGTTCCCTTTGAGAATGCCCAGAACACCTGACCTAGTGTGACTGCAGCTCCCTGGCTGGGGCAGGGATGTCTGATGTCCTGGAGAGCCATGCCTGCTCCAGCTGTCTAGTGTTGTGACTTCATAACGTGGCCTGCAGCCTGCTCAGTGTGTCCCATCTCCTGGAATGGGTCTTCTCGTATCCTGGTTAGTTCTGCAGCCTCCTTCTGCTTCCTCTAGGAAAGACTAGTCAAAGATTTCCACGTAAGGAGGGAATTATTTTTTAATTCTGAGAGGAGAACAAGAGTCTCTCTAATGTGAGTTGGGGTCCACAAAACCCCTTCTAAATGGGAAAAATCCAGCCACCTCTGGAGTGGAACATGGCATCCACTGAGCAGCATGTGGTAAAACCACCTGCCTGGGTTACGTACGGAGCAGCAGATTTTGTCCCTCTTGAAAGGTTACAGAGAGTACAGGGAGGCTTTGTAGCTGGCCCAGAGGGAAGTGCCAGGCCATGGCTCTTAGCTCGGACAAAGATTGCTTGTGCTGAGAAAGGTGGTTAAAGGTGAACCGAGGTTTCTTACAGCCCTGAGCCAGTGAGTAGCCCCTGTCTGGAGTCTGGTTGTTGTTGGCTCTGGGCAGGTTTTTGGGCGCTGGAGGAATTAGGGGTCCAGTGAGAGGTGATAAAATTTGCACTCTCGGCAGATCCTGTTTGTGTCTAGGTGCTGGTGATGTCTTTAGCATGTGCATCTGCCAGAAGGGTTTCTGTATTGCTTATTGTGGTGTAAACTTTCATCAGAAGCAGAGAAAGGCATGTCTGCAGAGACAGCCTCATCCTGCACTGAAAGGGCAGAGATCTCAAAGGCACTTCTATCGTTAGCAAAGTGGGATAGGCATTTATTGCTCAGGTACCAAAACGAGGCTTTGGGGACCAGCAATTGGCTGTTTTCTGACGTTGCCTGAATCACATATTTGTCCTCACATCATATCTCAGGTTCCCCACCTCTAAAATAAGGACAAAGTGTTCCTCAGCCCTTCCCGACCACACTGCACAGCTGTGGAAGAAAACCTGGTGGATACTTGGTTTCGATCTTGCATTATAACTCGCGGTACTGTGTGCTTTTAACAGTAATTCAGCCCAATGGAAGACTTCAAATTACAGGAGAGCTTTATGAATATACCGTTCATAACCTCATCAAAAGGATGAAAGAAAAAAATATCTGGTCTCTGAAAGAACACGTTAAGGAAATCCTCTTTTTCTAAAGCTTTTCAAAACTCTTCTGTTTCTCCTCCTTGGAGTTTATACAGCTTGGGAAGGTGAAGCCTGCACTCATCAGGTAAACTTTTTAACCTTCAAGGCAATGTAGAACAGCAGACATTGGAGATGGAAACCATCAGCTCAGTGTACTGTAGGGAATGGCACATGGACGAAATGCTTCAGCCAGGCTGTTCCCAAATCCTCTGGCATTCAAACAGAGAAAACTTCTGTCTTTTCTTCTGTTGGCTCTGTCTCACCCCTGCATCCCAGAATCCCTAGTCCTTCTCAACTCCATTCTCTGCTGGTTCCTGCAGCCTTCACATGCATGGGAATACAGAAAATTAGCATTTATAAATTGGTCTGATGAAGGGAGTTCATACAAAGCTTTCAGACTGGATGGAGATTCCTAATGTCCTGCTGGTAATTTGAGAAACTTAGTTGAATAAATCCAAAGGGAAACAATGAGCTATTGGAGACAGAATGGAAACATCATGTTCCCCAGCTGATGGGTTTAGTACTTAGTGGGACACCTCAACAACTGGTACCCCATCTGCCGTGGGGCTTCAACCTCTCAGTGCATCCCTTTAACAACTTAACCTCTGGATTCTTAAAATTGGCCAGTGCCTGGATCTGCTGACCAGGTTATGGCCCCAGTGCTATTTTTATCTGCTTATTTAACAAGCAGTCTGAAGAGCTGTAGCAGGCAGGAAATAAAGTCCCTCTCAAAATACAGAAGGGTAACTTTTAAGAGGTAGATTTTTAATTGCAGCTTGAACAAACCATTTTTAGTTTCCATGAGTCTGCTCCTTCCTGTCTCCTCTGAGATCTGGAGTTTCACCAAAGATGAACTTGTCACGGTTGTAGCCTTATGGGCCCAGCAGTCTGTGACCCTGCTTTCCATGAGCTTCTGGCATCGCTGCTCAGATCATGCAATAGCGGCCACAGAGAGTGCTTCTGCAAATGTGTGTCTCTGCAGTCAGGCTGCAGGGAATCCAGAAAGAGAAAAACGGAGGAAATTGCTTTCCTCTCTCTTTAGGGTATAAAATGTTCTCTTCTTTCAAGTTAATTTGTTCTGTGAAAGTTTCCCTTGAAATAGTTTTCCAACTACTTTGAAAGATCAAATAGATTATATTGAAAGCTACTGTAAGATGAAGTGCCCATTTGGATTTAATAAATGCTGGTTTATAGAGCTAGCCTCATTATTTCTTTGGGATAAACCTATAGAGAATGGAGAGGAGGAAAGATTTTAACGTTTCTGAAAAATTTATCCCACGAACAGTAAAAACATACCATAGAAATATACCAGCCACAAAAATGACATCTTAAACACAGTATTTATGACTTTCTATATTTGTTTTGCATAAACTTTTCTGGTTTCTATTATGCAGATTGATTTATGGAGTTTATTTGGAATAAATGTAGTGCATATTTAAAGCAAACGGAGCCCAAATCTGCTAAGAGCCCAGGAGCTGTAAAACCTCTGTATGGGTCAACCTGGGACCCTCCAAGTCCTTTTTATCAGAATATCTTTTTCCATTAAAAAACAAAAGAATGCAGGAAGACAATGAGAAAGTAGATGAAGAAAAGCAATTTGTGAAAATATATCTAGCGGGTGTTTCAACTAGAATTGGTCTGGACTTTTTATTCAGCGTCTCGTTCTATTCCTTAATGAAACGTTCTTTATCCAAATGGAAATTTTACCACGAATATCCCTTTTCATGGATTTGTTTGGGAGGTGTTGGGAGCTGACAGGGGCTGGAGGGGATTTTAAAAATTCTCAGAAAACATTTTGGTTTTACTGAAATTCACATAACTTTGGAAGGACACACCAAACGAGAAACTTCTTAATAATTTTTCCATTAACTTGAACCTTCAGATGTGAAGGGAAGCAAACAAGGAGCAATTTGTCTGTAAGCCATCTGAGCTTGATTTTAAATGACATAATTGCATATTTTAGCAGGTTGGAGGGAAAAACAGTTTTAAAAAATTGTATTTATTGATTTATTTTTAAAGCACATAAGTTGCATTTATCTCTGCTTTCCTCCTGCTCCCCTGCCAGTCTTGGCATCTGCACTGGTCCTTCCTGTAACTGGATTACTTGTCTACTTTTAGCGCACTTCTAGATTGGCTAAAATAATACTTTTTCTGTATATTTTAGAGTGGGTTTGCAAGTCATCACGGCACAAAGATTCTCTCAGAAACCTAACTGATGTCCTTTATGTGCCCACAGCAAAGAACGTGGGACTTGAATACCCAAAACCAATGCAACTGCTTATAAGTGATCTGCAGACTGATAATTATTGGGTGAGTAGAATTTAGAATTATCCTGACTTTATTATTCAAAAATTGCTGGCAGATAAAAACTGAGGTTTGCCAGCTTTTAAATAACTTTAAATTATACTTTAAACTGCATGTGCTGAAAACATGCCCACTGCCACAGGGTCTGAGTGGCTGCAGACAGGAAGAGTGTATGGTCGTATTCTGTTCATAACGAATCAGTGGGTCACTCTCCCAAGTGTGTCATCCTTCCAGAAACCATCTGGTATTACTGTCATGAGTCTATTTTTCACAAACGAACTAGACTTCTCTCTCTAAGAAGATCCAAGGCAATAGTCAGGCCATCCTCATCCATTAAATGAGGAGATTCCCAGCTCTATCCCACGTAATGGCCTCACCAGTATGACCTGCATGGTTGCTCCCCAGCCCAGGCTGAACTATGGGGGGATCTGTTCCAAGTTAGCCTCAAGTCAACTAAATGCAGGTGTAAACTGGACTGTCCAGGTGAAGTCCTACCTGTGGCACTGTTCTGTCACAGCAGTAAATGGCAGAAAAGCTAGATATTTTTAATCTAATCTAGCATAGCACACTGGATTGCAGCCTCAGCATTGTCATGGCTGCATCCTGATTAAACCAGGTGTCTTTAAAATCCAGGCCCCACTGAAGATATGCTCACACAAGCTGTCGGTCTCACCATTAACCATGTTTGGTGGATTATGTGCTTATGTGCTGGGCTCCTGCCCGACAATTTGTACTAACCCCTTGTGCCTCCAGTGTAACCTCTTGTCTATGACCCCTCCGAGCAACCCCCACATTGCTTGGGCATAGAAAGCACTGAGGCAAGCTATACCTCCTACCTTGCCAAGCAGGAAGGTTTGTGCACTAAATAAGTGACAACCCATAATTAGGCACCACTTGGCAAAGAAATAATTGTCTGTGGCACATGAGTGCTGATGTAATTGGGTTTAGGAAGCGTCTTTTTCAAGTTGGCTGAGTGTGGAGCCATGGGGAATGGAGCCATGCAGAACAGCACTAAGAAACAAATCCTCTCCTACAGCCTGTGTGCACAAAGAGCTTTGATCCCCAGCTGTTAATTGCTGAAATGACACACAGATCCCTCTAGCAAGGTCTTCTAACTCTTCCTTAAGCATCTCACACTGCACTCGGGCAGGGGAAGAGCTTTGAGACAGCTGTGCTTGACCCACAGTGCCCCAGGACAGCTTTAGTTGTCTGTCTCTCAAAGGTCGCAAGTGTGGGCTCTAGAATTTTTTTGTATTTTGAGCTGCCTATTCTTAAGAGGTTATCTTGAGCTTCAAAGAGCTGAGAGCCCAGAAAACCTGGGCTGCCTGCTCTCTGATGTGCTACTTGTAGTTTACAGCCCTGTTCAGCATAGTGTGGTGTTAAGGAGTAAAATGCTACAGGTGGCAGAATATCTGCAAATTGGTAAGAGAAACTGGAGCCCCATTGCCCAATGCACTTAATGTCCAGGCGTATTGGCAGAACCCCAAATGTGCCCAGGAGACTGGGAGTTAACTTTGGATAGGAAAACTGGAGCCTTTATCCTTCCTTGGCCAACATGGAAGTATACAGCCACATGAAAAGAAGGGATACTTTGAGGTAGGAATGGACACGTGTTTGTGTGGGCAACTGACCTGCAAGGTAACAGGGCTGGTTTGAATTTGGGAAGGAAAAAAGAACAAATGGATGACTACACACATAGAAGCTCGCCTCGCAATTTACTGTGTATTGTTCCTCTTATTTTCTCCCTGGTGCTTTACTTCTCCAAAGGTCATCTTTTCCTTCCTGCCATGCTCAGAGGCTCTGCAGCTCCATGCACTGACCAGATGTCCTTCAGGCAAGCAGAGGAAATGGAGCTGGAGCTGGAGGAAAAGGAAGATAACACCAAAAAGCAAGCAAGCAAAAAAAAATCTTTGGATTATTCAGACAGTACCAAAATTCACCTGTCTGCTGGTGAGTGCATATAGAGCAGATGTGCCCTCTGGCACCAGTGATTTATTTAGGGAACTGTGAACTCAGAGGCCTCAAATGGCCTCTGCAGGGCTCTGCAGCAAAGCCTCGTCTGCCGGGGACAGAGCAGCTCTAACTAGTAGTGTGTATTTGGTTGAGTAGCAGTACTTCACTGACTGCCTGACAGCAGGGAAAGGGCCTGGGGCAGGTCTATGTGAAGCTTTACCTGTAAAACTAATTGTTTTAAGGATCCCTCTGCCAGCAGAGAGGGCAGGGTTCCCCAGGAAAGCACTTGCTGGGACACAAGCTATTGCTAGGGGTAAAATGCAGGGGACCAGACCCCCACTTCCTCCTCCAGCTGCTAGTTTTCCCTCAGAAACCTGTTTTGCTCTCCTGGATAGAAATAACTGTGATGTACTGTAGCACGTGTCTTGTTTATGATGGCCCCCATCCAAAGCCTACTGATATCAGAGGAATGCTTTGCAAGGACTCAGAGGGTTTTTAGATCAGATCCCAACCTTTGCAGCTACTTTTGTTTTGCTTTCCTTCCAGGACTTACTGACCGGCCACCAAACTCCTGAGAAAATCAGCATGAAGTGTCAGTCAGGGTTCAGTTCAAGTGACAGCTAAAAATGCCTCTCTGGAGATGAATGAGAGCTGGTGGGCCTGAAATGCAAACGACCTCAAACAAAGCCAGCCAGTGTCCACACCAGCTAGCTTTTAAATCATACAGTAGCTGTCAGCCATTAACACTTCAAACGCCATCCAGCCCTTTGAAAAGTCAGTTCATTTATTAATGTTCCTGTTGATGTCTTCTCCACACTCTGCTCACAGATTGCCTCCTGGATTGGTCAGACCGTGGCTTTGCAATCCTACATAAGAAAGGATGAAGAACAGCCCTGAAACGCTTTAGGAGAGGCAGCAGGATCCAATGATGGGATGCAGAGGTCTGGAGTCTTTCACCTGCTCTGCTAGGTATGTGTTCTCCAGTTTTGGGTGAGTCATGGCTCTTTCTGAGGCTAGGAGACTGTTCAGACACACATGCCTGCCCCTTGTTGGCTGTAGATACAACTGGCATGGTGTGGTTCTGGGACTGGCAGAGAGCTTCTAAATTCACAGTGCTCCACTGCTAGTCCCTACTTGCTGGCATGGGCCTGAGAGCCAGTAAAGGTCTTGGATCTGCCATGCTCCAGGGTGTTACACTGTCTGACAAGAAAAGTCTGGGCTGTGAGCTGGAGGTGCAGAGCTGCTCTGAGATCTTTTCAAAAGTCTGTCTCTGGGTTCTCTGAACATAGGGCTGTTTGGGGACTGTGCCTTTGACTCAGATTCCCCACATAGCAACTGACCCACACGTTCTCCTTGCTGGGTTTGAAGATCTCTTCTGCTTTCTTAATTTAAAAATGCTCTTTAGGGCAAAAGAATCCAACTAAGCTATCTTTTTTCCTGTTCCATGGGCAGACACAGTGCAAGCAGAGTAAGCGTGAATTGCACCACACTTACTGCTCACCAGCTGGCCAGGGGAGAACAGTGCTTGCTTCTGTCTGGGCTGTGGGGCTGGAAAGGTAAGGCTAGCAGCAGGAGTCAAGACAAATAAGAGCCTGTTTTTGATTTGCCATCTGACCCCTGCCAGCTAAGAGCACCCTGTCTGTAATCATGACCTAAATTAAGCCCAAATATCATCGGCAAGGCTGTTGCTTTCTCTCACAATGCAAGTGTTTCCAGGTACCTAGCCAGAGATTAATAATCCACCTCTAATTACATTCTTGTTTATGTCTGCTGTCATGCTGGCTTGATCTTCCTGAGGTTTGTAGAGTCCAAGAGCATGCCTGACCCGTTGTGCTCCCAGCCTGTATGCACAGACAGCAAGGGGCATCCATGGCTGGCAACTCAGCTGCTGGAGGAAACTCGCTGTGCTGGGCTGTGTGTCTTTAGTAGCCCAAATATCATGGGAAACATTTGGGCTTGTTAAATCCTTGACTGCACAAGTCTGCTGTCCACGGTAGGTTCACTTGATGGAAATAGCTCTGGCAGCAGCCCAAGAGCAAGAACGCTGCTTTTCCCTTGCATGTGAAAGGAGACAAAGGCCTGGTGTTCCCTGCCCAGCCAGCTCTTGCCTTTTTGATGGCAGATGACCAACATCTTTCTCTAACTGAGTTTAGATGCAGTGTTTCTGCTGTGAAGCTGAAGATTAGATCCTTGTAAATGAAGTCTGGAATTGATTACCAGTAATTAGCATAGATTCTTCAGTCAGGCTGCTGGAAGGACCAAGATGGAGTAACACGCCTCGTGACACCACACATGGTTACACAGTGTTAGCCTTGCCTTGCTAGGGAGTGTGGTGGGCAAACCCTTTGTGAGAAGCCTTGTCCCACAGGGCTTAAACACAGAAAGTCAGCTTTTATTCTGAATCACAAAGCCTTTCCCCAGAAATACAGGAACAGTTTCTGAAGAAACCCAGCTGAGTATATGCAAAACTATTGGCTTCTCTAAGGAGCAAAACTGAGTCTTCACTTGTATGCCCTGAGTTGATTCCCTTCTGCCACTCTGTGCCAGGTGACACCAGCATAGCAAGTCCCCAAAACTGCTGTGGAGGAGTATCCTAGTCCATATTACTGGAAAAGCAGTTCCAAGTATGTCTGCACTATCCTGCCCTTTGTTCATCTGCTGAATTTTCTCCCTGTGCCAGGAGTTCTTGAAGTCTGTGCTATGATTGTGGCATTGGGGCAGACAAGCCAGGCAAATACTTCACACACATACACTCTCTGAGCAAACCAGACATCTGGTATTTAGAAATAAACAGTGTAAAGAGATTTGGGACATTCGTTATTCATGCCAAGACATTTAAGAGGCATCCCGGTTCAAGTAAAAGCCTCAACTCATTTCCATTTTAATTTTCTTTTCACTTTGTTTTTCAACTGAGTTAAAGTTACTTCAAACCAAAATTGATTGATTCTGTTTCCAGCTGATCAAACTGAAGGTAATTTGCCTTCCACTTACATTTCAAGGCACTAATTTTCACCTAAATATTTTCTCTGTCAATGAACAAGCATTTCACTGATGGCAAAATGTTTTGTTGAGATTTCTACCTATCCTTAGTAATTCACAGAAATTAAAGCTGGCAACTCTTTGTCCTAAACTATTGAGCTCAATTGGTGAGGAAGACAGACCCCCCTCCACTACCCAGTGCCTTGGCTGGCAGTGGTTAGAGGCAGATGGGCTGTTCATAAGAGGTGTCAGTCTCCACTGCTGTCTCCTCTTCATCACCAAGCGGCACTCAGAGGGCTAAAATCTGCAGACACTGTAGCCTGTGGACTGGACACTATTGGTCTGCAGTCCAGTGAATCAGAATCCAATCCAGCTGGTTTGCTTTAGGGTCAGCAGTCCTTAAAGGCGATGAGAATCTTGGAGTGAGACCCAGTTAGCTATCGCTAAACACGGGAGTACAAAGCTGGCGAAAGTATTTCTCTTTAGCAGTAAAGGAACGTATAGTTGTACAGTGCATCTGTCCTGAAATGTATGCTTAGTTGTGGGATTGTGGTTTGTCTTTGGTCATGCTGTATATTTTTTTAAGAGGAATTGAGGCCAATGGTATATACTTTGTCTCGGGTGTATTCTAGATTTATGTGGAATGGATTTGAGAAAACATGACAGATGGGAAATAGCTGGATGTTTTTTCCATGCAGGTTGGCGGTTCTTTTACCTGCTAGCAGCTTAAATAATGGAGGCTGGGTGATGACCAGGCATTAACACTTTCTGCTGCTCTGAGTGCTTTTCAAGAAGGCAGCAATTACTTCCAAATCTGCTTTCTTAGTAGTCAAGCTGGTATTCAGAATCTAACTCCTAGTTCAGGTTAGTTTTGGTCACCTGTTTTCACTCTGCAGACCATTTGCAAGCATGCTCATTACTGATCAAGACCCAGTTTCTGCCACGTTTGGACATACAAGCTCTCATGCTCTGTTTGTAAATAGGGTTGGGTTTTGAATTTTGGTCAGCAATGTGAGAATAGTGTAGGAAGTTCAGGTTCTGAGTGTGCTGGTGTTTGTCAGAGTTTGGGCAATGGTTACAGTGTACTACTGGCATACCTGAACATCTGGAACAGGGACCACTTACTCTTGTAGCCTTACAGAATGTATTTGGCCTCTGTCTGGGAATGAGGAGAACCTCCATTGCCCCAACAGAGAGATGGGCTATTACAGCTGAGGCTAAATGAAGAGGGACTCCTCTTCATCCACAATGGCTGTAGGTCACTGGATGCTTTGAGAGGATTCAACTCACTGAGAGCAGAGAAGTGCAGAATGACACAGGTTGGGTACAGTTTCCCTGTTGAGATTTTCTGCCTTCCTCAGCCTTCTTCCAGGCCCCTGTGATTCAACTGGGATTCTCTTCTGGGAGACAGAAGAAGAAAGTAATTTCCAGAAACTTGACACATCTTTTAAGGAGAAGAGAGAAGCTGAAGGATAACACTAGAACCCTCCACTGCCCCAGCGTGAGGCTTTCAATCAAGGTAGGTCTTACAGAGTCACTGCACCTGCGGGAGGTTTTGGGGACACCATGGCAGCATCCTTGTTTGCACTTTATCTTGGCATCTCTTCCCAAGATTCAGGCACCTCACTGTCCTGGAAATCTCCCAGAAGGTCTCTGGAGGCAGCAGTGCTCTAGTATACCACGTTTCATGGCACTGTTTGCACAGCTGCGAATGGCACGTGCAGGGCGGACAGCTCGCTGGTTGTCGAGCAGTATTAACTGTATGGATTAGGCATGTGATGCCCTGGGAAACATCTCCAAGAATCAGCAGTGTAGGAGAGAAGCGCAAAGTGGAGGTTGTATGAATCCTAGATTGGTACATTTGTCGCATGCAAGATGTTGTGCTGTTGAAAGAGATGATGCTGACTGAGATGTCTGCAGCTCCCTGTGTGCTTCCAGGATATTTGATTTGAATTCTTCCAAGGATGACTTTTCATCTTGCTCTTCTGTGGGGCTGTTGGCAGTTATTAAAACACAAACCCCTTCTTGCCTACAAATCCGTGTGCTTGATCTTTCCAGCCCAAATCCTACAAGTAACATGCACTTGTCCCCAGGGCAACTTGCTCAAATAACCACAGCTCTGCCGGAAAAAGGGCCGTTTGAGCCTCAGGGAATTGGGAGGAGAGGTTGAATTATTCCCAGCATCCAAAGACCAAGAGGTTCCTTCTTCTTCAGCAAATGTTTTCAGTTCCCACTTGGTGAATTATTGCTAGGGATTTTTTTCCCTTCAGTGTTTCCATGAATGTGGTTGAGGCTCTGATCCAGGAAATGGCGGGGAAAAAAACCTCTGAAAAATGTATCGCACCATTTCAAAACTCAAGTGGAATTAATTAAATCCAAATTTCAACAGTGTGTCCAAAGTTGAGCTGGGCTCAAGACACACTTCAGAAGGTTTGATTTCAAAACAATCCCTTTGCTCACATGTACATAATTTAGGGAGGTTTCTGTGTATCCAGTACAAGGCAGGAACAGGGAGCTGTTGGGTACCTGAACTTAGAGGAAAAAGGTAGTATTTGCAGGCCAACCTGGAGAAAACCTTTTTCTGCCTGATTCAGTTTATCTAATCCTCTGCTCAGCAAGCTGCAGACTGGAAAAAGAGTCAGGAAATAGTGTTGTGGAAAGGAGAGCCAAACCATTTGAAATGGAGATGCTGTGGCTGGTACACTCACAATTCTGCTTGCTGGAGAAGTAAAAAAGTAAAAAGCTAAGGGATGGTAGAGAAAATAGTCAGGACATCAGGCTTGGGCTGAAACAAAATAATTTGGCAATGAAAACTCTTCTGAATGGTGGGGGATGCAGGTCTTTTCCCAGCTCCACCACTGAAGGGGGGTTACCTTGAGGCTCTGAGTGCTCCCATCCCTCCATCTGTTAAATTAAGATAATGTAATTTACTGCCCCAGGGATGGATTTTAAAAAATAGTGCTAGTAGGGTGGAGTTTTCTCAGATGTTTTTCAAAGCCCAAATGCCAAATTCTTTCCTCGTTTTCATGCATGTGTCCCAGCTAGCTGTAGGAGAGTTACACATGGGTCAGTGAGGAACAGAAATGGCTCTTTCATGTAGTATTTAACAAATTCTTTCTGTCATGCCTGTTCCCTGTTTTTTCACTCCTTGGGGAGGAAACCAGCATCTCTCATTTGCTTCTGTCTTATAGTGTTGACCTGGGAGAAGGTTGGGAGAACCCTCCTTCTACAAGAAAGATCAGTTGTGCCTCTTTAGTCTCTGCAAATGGGGAGATTTTTGCATTTAGAGACTGCAGATGGGGGTGATTCTACCTCATTTTCTGCCAGGCAGCAACACACATTGCCAATATTTTCCCGTGAATCTTCTATCTGGACAGGGATGCTGTACATGAAGGTTCTGATGTGGCTATAGCGACCAAAATGTCTCTTTTTCTACAGAAGTTCAGGTGCACCGTGCGTTGATAAACTGTCGCAGGAGATGAAAGCTGAAGCATTTCTACCAGCCACTGCTTGAGAGAAGGGAAACAGTAGATCTGTGCTGTACTACATGGTTCACAGTCTTTAACTTCATCACTACAAGAACAGTTTTATCTGTAAATGTAAGTCATTGCTACATACTGCATAGCAGCAGCTGTACCTTGAAATACTGTGGAGTTTATTGGATGGGGATTACACATTGCCCGAGCGGGCTCAGAATCAGAGTCAGGCTTGAACCCTGGAATTAAAGGAACTGAATTCAGGGCTCTGACAGGTCTGAGAATCTATCTTGTTGAACTCAATAGCGGCTAGACCTGCCAGTACAGCAGGGGTATTGAGGGATGAGATGAATGCCTCTGTTCCAAAGACCTCCCAGCCAGATGTTACCCCTGCTGTATTGCATACGGCTTTCTTCAGGCACAGAATCAACACCGAAACCTGAGCCAACTGATAAAAAAGCCAGGCAAGCACTAGCTGGGTCTGTGGCATTACCCATCCACCTTTTCCTGGCAGCTCCAACACTGGAAACACATTAACAGTGTGGTTCAATAGAAGTTCAGCATCTCAACTGCTACAAGGGCCATGCAAATGTTTCTTGCTGTGAAATGGCTACTGACAGCCTGTTTGATGCCCCAAGCCTTTGGTAATTGGCATATCAGAAATCGGTTTCCTCCTGCTTCCTTCTGCATTGCATCAGCAGTGTTGCAAGGCACGTTGCCTGATGCCGCATGGCAGCAGCATGATCTGAAACAGCGTGATGCAATGGCCTAGACACTAGAAATCTCCTTACTTCCAGCTCTTCTCTTTTATCAACAGCTCAGGGAGATTTGGCTTTGTTTTCATTGTGTGGACTCATCCGCTGGAGCTGGACACTGCAGCACCCTGGTACACTAACCTGACAGCATCTGGACCCAAACCCTGCCCAGACTGCAAGTCTTCCAGCTCAGCCAGGGCCACCAGCCAGGTAAGAGGGAGCAGAGAGTTTTTGCTATGGTGGAGGAGCAGGGAGGGCGGTGCAGATTGCTGCCAGGGCCAGCGGAGTGGAGTAAGACACTTGGCTTTTGTCTCTCTTTTCTGTGCATCTCAGCAGTGCTGAAAAGGCTCAACATTTCCTAGAAAACCCTGAGCCTCTTGTCCACAGCCCCTCCACAGCTATGTTTGCTGAGGGCACAGTTCAGACCCTCATTCTTCCAAACCACGTTCGCCAATTCTCTTCTTTTCTGCTGCTTCTCACAAGTGTTGCTTCCTTTCTCATTCCCGGAGACAAGCATGTGCTGGTATTTCCTCAGGGGTGGATGCAATATCAGCTATTTCTTTCCCCACCAAGCCCTCAGGAGGCTGCCATGTCCCCTGGCACCCTCCTATCCCTGCTTTCTGCTGGTACCTGCTGGCCTCTCCTACTTTGCTGTTTGCTGAGGCCTCTTCTATTAGTTGGCACATGTGTGTCCTCTATCATTTTGCCCAGGTACCCTGCACCCTGTTTCCTTGCAAGTTTTTAATGTCTTTCAGAGGTCAAAAGGAAAGGAAGCAAATTATATCAGTATAAAAATACAATAGTTTCATCTTCCTGTTTGACTGGTCCTGGGATGCTTTCACATGTGGCAAACACACCCAGACAATTAATCTTGTGCACCCACAGGGTGTAGCTGTAAAACAGTGCGTGATAGATAAAGATGTATCTTCCTTCTCTGTTGTGCTGTGCTTTGGGGAATTTTTGGAACTCCTGCTTTTGCTGTGTCAGGGCCAGTTTCCTCACCTGGACCCCGAGGCATATTCTAGTGGACATAATAAAAGTTGATGCTATAGAACTTATAAAAAATGCAAATCAGCATCTTTTTTCCCCTGCAGTTCCTCTTTGGAGCAGGGAGGTAGCCAAAGCCAACAGAAACTCATAAACATTGAAGAAGAGTGGAAATGAAATGGCTCACAGCACACTTGTTCTAGCAGGGCCTAAGCTGAAGTGGTTCAGGCAGGTGGTGTGAGCAAGCAAGCAACAACCATCCCTTTGAGAGAGCTCTCTACAGCAAGACGGCTGAACAGGTCCCACTCCCCCTGAGTGTCCTTGTGCTGGGGTGGAACACTCTGGGAAACTCATGTAACAGGAGCACACACTGCTATTTCAAGTGCTGGGGCCAAGAAACCTCTAAGTATAGGGGCAGTGATTGCTGCTTTATGTGTCTCTTCTGTCTGGGCTGATGACTTGAGGATACTACTCCCTGCAGCTCTGAAATCTCATTATCCAGCCCAGATACTCCGTGTCCTCTCTGCCATTCTTTGTGCATCTCGGTCTTGCATCTTTCTGCATTCTTCCCATATCCTCTATTTCTCTGCATTACAAGCACATATCACAGAATCACAGCACAGTAGGGATTGGAAGGAACCTCTGAGGATCATCCTGTCCACCCCCCCTTCTAAAGCAGGGTCACCCAGAGCAGGGTGCCCAGGATTGCGTCCAGGCGGGTTTTAAAAGTCTCCAGAGAAGAAGACTCCACAACCTCTCTGGACAGCCTGGGCCAGGCTCACTATTCTATTGCTTACTATTCTATTACTTGCTTTTATCCAGCCTTACTATTTATATGGGTGGGATTCAGCCTTGATGCAAAAGACACTATGGACATTAATCCGTAGGGGACTTCAAGAGGACATACTAGAGAGTCACTCCAGTGTGAAACTGAGCCTGCTGAGCATGGCAGCCCGCTTTGGGTTAAGCTGCCTTATGCGAATTACAGACCTGTGTTTCGTAGGGTATACGAGTTGTGCAGGGGCTGTGGGCTGAGCGGGGCAGCAACACGATGGGCTGTGGTTTAACGTGTCTGTCTGTATTGTTGTAATTGTTTGTGCAATCCACTAATGTGTGCTGTCCCCCAACATCTGTATCTTCCTCACATGTGCACGCTGGTCTGGAGTCTTCCAGATCTACCTCCCTAGTTACACAGCCAGCCTGGGAGAAAGGACCTCAGCAGGCAGCGAGCATCCAGGCAACAGGCACTTCTGCTTATGCAATAGGCAAACATTGTAGTAAATCACATGTGTAGCTTTGTTATTAGGCTTGATCTTGTTAGTGGGGGCTATAAATGTTCTCTGTGATCATTTTTCTTGTAGAATATCAACACAGGATAAAATTGTTGCTCTGGCTTTGCTCTTCCTGCTCATTAGAGCTCTATGCTGCTTCATGGCATGGCCTCAATCTGTTGCTGTTTGCCATGACAGCTGCATGTCCCCCATTTCCTTCAGACTCATTTTGCACATGATAGATGCTGGCAGTTCTTGGGTTTTCCTTGTCCCTTCCCCCCTGCTCCTTCTCACTTTTACAAAACTAACTTTTCAGCAAATTGTTTAATTTAAAAGGGATGGTTTGGGCAAGATACCTGTTTGCTGGAAAGCGAAATTAGGCACATCTGGCATTCATTGACTTTTAAAGGCAAAGAAATGACACAACTAAAATGCAGATACAGAGGATTTCCAGCTACTTTGGGGGGGATGTTATTTTAGTAAATTCAACTCAGATAGATATGTTCTACTTGCTCCAAGCAACAGCTCTGGATGTAGTCTGAACTGGGTCACTTATTTAATTATATACCACTAACAAACTAGCTTTGCTTCCTAAAATACGGTTTGTTGTTTGGTTTTTTGGGGTTTTTTTTGTCTCTTCATCTGCCTTTGTTTTCTCTGCACAGGTTGGCTGCTTTAAGCCCTGAAGATACTTCTAGAGCCATCCTTTGAGTCATTAGCCTACATGTTTCTGCCAGAAGCAGCTGTTGTGTCACATCCCGAGGCAGGTATGTGTGCTGTACCTGGAGGAACTTGAGCTGGGACAGTAAAAGATCCACCTCACCCCCAATATCAAGGCTGATTTACAACAGAGGGGTCCAGAGAATCACTTTGGTCTGGTTATCTAAGCATACAGGTAGGAGTGAGTGAGATGCTTCATCCCCGGCTGGCGTGGTCTTGTGGTGCAGAGGAGCTGAGTGATGGTGGATAGTCTGGAGCTGTGAGGCAACTCATGCAATCCCATCTAATCAGTAGTTATAGAACAAAAGCCAGCCCTTTCTAACACTTCAAAACAGCAGAGCTTTATTTGAACTTGAAGAGAATAAATGGGTCTTTGGCTTTATGTGGGGAGAGGAGACTCTGCTTCTAGCTGCCAGTAGTGCACACTTTCTAATTCAGGAAGGAGCAGCAAGGCAAATCCCATGGAGAGCATTAGGTGCAAACCCAAAAAAATCCTGGCTTTGCCCATGGAGAGACTGAGAAGTTGGATCCTCTAAAACAGAGGCTACTTTATGAGTAGTCAGAAACTGGGCCACACACAAGCTGGGTATGTGAGGGTAGCAGGGCACTGCTCTGTGCTTTTGCTGAGGGATCTTCAGGCAGGTCAGCCTGGGCCATAGCAAGCCTCTGCCCCAGCAAGCAATAGATGGCTCTACAGTGACCCCCTCATCTGTACACAACAGGTTTCACATCCGCTGCCTCAAACTCCCCACATCCCCCCACTGCTGGCAGTGGTGGGGTCCAGATGAGTGTGAAACCAGAATTTTATGCAGGGCAGAAGTATAACCCTCCTCATGTTTCTCCCACTCTCCTATTTGCCATTTCTGGCTGAATCCTCTGTTCCTGCCATATCTTCCCCAAGGAACTGATTGAAAGAGCCTTAATAGTTTAATCCAAATTGCCCTCCAGTTCCCTGGTGATGCAATTAATTGAAAGCAGGATTTTTACCTCTCTGTTCTGCTTAAGAGTATCCCCTGGCTATCAGGCTCTCCTGCTGTGAGATCTAAAAGTCACTGTGCAGGCAGCCAGTGGGCTGGATTAGCTTGACTTCCTACGGGGATAATCTAGCAAGACATCAGGTGCCCCAGTGTGGCAGTCCCAGCCTCAATCAGTCTCTCTCACAGTTGTGGGCTATTGCAGTTTAGCATCAAGAGGGTTTTTTTTCATCCAGAATTGAAGGTGGCAGTAGCAAACTGAAACATTTTTCCCCCCCCCACACAGTAATCTACAGTAGGAGAGGTTCCTAGTGCTTCCCCGTGACAGACCTTCTGTTGATGCTCTCCTTGCCACAGAATTCATCAAAATTAGAGATAGAAGACAGTCAGGCCCTTTCTGCACTGAAATGCAGTGAATCCCATGTGAAAATATTATGTCTGATACAGGCAAAGTAACTCCAAGGAGACAAAACTCTGGGAGCGGGGAGAACCAGGCAGAATGGTGTGAGCCTGGGATGCAGAGAGCCAGGGAGATGGTGGCACAGTGTGCCTCAGTTTACCTGTTTGACAGACAAATAAGGGGAGAACAAAGACTGGAGAGCTCAGGGCTCTGATTCCCATTACATGTCAGAATTAGTTGTGAATGGGATAGGGAGAGGTTTTAAGAATTTGGTCCTGTTGCCGCAGGTTCTGACTGACAGTGTCCTCCTGCCCACACAGCCCATGGTGGTGAGAACAGACGGTGGCAGATACTTTGCAGGTGGACTCTGAGCCAAGGCTGAGCCCCAGCTTGGCTACTCTTCCTTACAAAAGGGAAGGCGTGTTTTGGTTTTCCTGGGCTGTCTGCAGTGCCTCTCTCTCCAGTCTGGGACGGGTGCCAGCCCTTTCCAGTGCCTTTCCCCAGTGAGCTGAATAACTCTACTTCCTTGAACTGTCTTGAGCTCTCAAAATAGCATCCTCAGGTACAATATGACATATTCTGTTACCCTGCTGTCTGCTGCGAACAGGTCTCCTCTCTCTTTCTGCTTATCCCTGCTCCAGTTTCTACATAGCCCTTGCGTCTGGCATCCTTTCCCATATTAGAGATGCCCCAGGGACCTGGGGATAAGAGGAGGCAACTTTTGGTGAGAGTACTGGAGTCCGCTATAGAGTGCTAATTCCCACAGCACCAGGATGCATCTTGGAGGGCTCCTAGGCACATCCTGAACTGGCTTCATTTAATTTACCTACCGAACTTTCCTTAGCATTGGAGCACAGCACATCCCAGAGCTGGGTTTTACTTGAGGTGGGAGACCCCATCCTTTTAGGTCTCCTAAGAATGGTGAATTTGTGCAGACTATGAAGCAGATGTAATCACAAACCTTTCTGCTCTGTTTAACCGCTGACTCTCAGCAAAGCCAGCCGCCTGAGCCTGAGTGCATTAGCCCATTGGAACGGTGCTTCCTTGGCTCCCGACTCCCCTCCAAGGCTCTGGCAGCCAGACACCACCTCTGTTGCCAAGCTAAACCTTGCCATGCTGTGTGACGGGATGGGCTGCTCAGCACACAGCCAGAGATGGGCCTGTTCTCACTCAGCTCTTGAGCATCCCTGCAGACACACTGGTTATGCCAACCTCCATCCTACAGCCTTCCATACAGTCTCATTTCCTCTCTAGAACTACCTCATCCTTTCATCAACACCCTCTCCCTATAAGAAGAGGGAAACCCATGTTTGCCCCCATCCTTCCCTTCCAAAAAGCTGTGTCTGGACTGCTGATGCCCTACAGGAAAAGGTGAATGACCTCTTGAAGAGACTGCCTGCTAGGTAAATAACCTGGCCCAGCCCACTGTAGAGCTCATTTGGCTGCTTTGGCCTCTTGCAGACTCTCTAAAAGACATCTCTCCCTTTCTCGTTTGTGTTCCTGCCAAGTGAGCTCTGCTGCGCTGCGTCCCTGATCTTTTCTGACATTAATTACCCTTTCCTGGCTTGGACTGCCCTGTTTGTGGCCAGGAAACCAAACTTGCTTGCGCCTGGAATCAAAGTAAGCTCTGGAGTTAGGAGGGAAGAGAGGGCGTCTGCTTTGTTGGATGGCTGACTGGAATAAGCAGGTGTCTCTGAGCCCTTCCTGCCCTAGGGAGAGCTCCTAAAAGGCTTTACCCATTGCAGCCTAGGCTGGATCCGGCCAAAAGCTGAGCACCTGCTATGCCTGCTGGAGTGGCTGAGAGTGAGGGTAACCGGCCAACTTTGAATCTGTGCCCAG
The DNA here is from genome assembly GCA_013400335.1 of Eurystomus gularis. NCBI lineage: Eukaryota > Metazoa > Chordata > Aves > Coraciiformes > Coraciidae > Eurystomus > Eurystomus gularis. The sequence goes on along the minus strand of VZZY01024567.1, from coordinate 245,600 downwards.
CATCTTCAGAAATGCACCAAACAGACCCAGCACAAGTGCAATTAGACAAGTGCAATTAGGAACAGCAGTAGGAGTAAACCCTGGAGGCAGCCCATCTCCTTTGACATGTCACTTTTTAGGCCACTGATTTCAAAGGTTTCTGCCTTCCCTTCACCTGGGTGCCCATGACTTCCACCTCCCTGTCTCCTCTGAACAATGCTATCCCAGCAAGTGATACTGCTTCCAGCAGGGATGTGTGGGTTCTCAGCAGCCTGTCAAGCAGCCTGTGGCAGTGTGACTATCCCTGGGTGGATACTGCTCTAAAAGCACCACTGAAGACTTTTCCTGGCATCAGCCACACACCCAATGCCACCCACTTTCCCAGAGTGACAGCGTTCCTATGCAGGCCAGAGCTTTGCTGGCAGAGTTGAACACGCTGAAGCTCTGAGCCTCTGTTGAGGGAGTACAGTTTTGCTGCTGGGCTTTTGGAGCCTGCTGCCAGCCTAAATCAGGAGGAAGAGGGTAAGTCAGAGAAGGGTAAATATGTATATGGCCTTTTTCCTGACGCTCTCTACAGTGCCCTGAAGTTCCCATCACACACCCAAAAGAAACTAGCAGCACCTTGAGAGTTTAACTGGCACCTCAGCAGTTACAAAGTCATAATCTGTATTAACTCCTGTGCTATAAACATAAAGAAAGGAAAATCCCTACTTTTCTTGGAGAGAGCAGCAACGTGTCTTAAAGGAGCATCTGTATGTGTTCGCCACATCTTCGAGCCCTCATCCACTATAGAGGGACCTCCAGGGCGAAGTTATTTCTAAAATAGAGCTCCATCTAGTGCTGCATCGCAGCTCCTCGCAGCAGGCAGCCTGTTCCCTCCTCAGCACCCCACAGCACTGAGGGGCTGCTTTCCCTCCCCACTGTAAGACTATCTGCCTTTAGGAGGGGACTTTGCTTTGGTTTGTGTCTCGGATGGCAGCGTGTTGTCTGGGGGCTGCCTGAACAAGTCTCTTTGTGCCTCTGTGTACTTGCAGCGTTCCAGCAGCCTCTTGCATAATTCATGGAGAAATTCTGTCAAAACTTCATCCAAACCCCAAATCATATGTGAAATGCAGCTGGAAACCATCTTTGCAGATTAGAGCCATTGCAAACATCCCTTCCCCCTACTCCACCACACCTTGTATTCCTGTGCCTTAAAGGCGGGCAAAATTTCTGGTTCTACAGAAATCCTGGTGCTGAGTGACACCAGTATAGCCGGTTACCTGAGCAGTGGCTGCATCCCTGTGCTCCGTAGAAGCATAAAGGGTGATGGACTATTGCTGAGGGTCCACGAGGGGTAGGACAGGTGGTATCAGCAGGTTAAAGTTCACAATTTAAAGCCTTGCATTTGCACTGGAAAACAAACTTCAGGTGGTTTGAAAACTGCTGATCTGAGGTATTTCTGAAACATGGATTTAAAAACTTAGCAAACACTACTTAGTAGATGTAGAAATTTTTTGGCCAAGAGCAGAACTGGCTGATTATTATAGAGTTAATTACACCTACCTTCCCACCATACTGTCATCAAAAACAACCTGAAAATGCTTGGCTTTTTCCTCATACAAAAAAAACTCAAGGTTTCAGATTAAAAACAAATTCTTGTCAAGTTATATCTAAGACTCATGTACTTGGTTAAGCCAAATCGAATCACCTTACACCCCTCTCCCCTCCCAAACTCAGGCTATGAGGGTTGTAGAAGCGTGGAAGGAGAAACTAAATGCTTGCAGTGGTGCTGTGTGATTAACTCTTGCTGTATAAGCAGGTTTCCTCCTGCTTTTCCAGGGAAAAGGAACATTGTAGGAAGAAAACATAGTCTAGTGGTAGCTTTGTCTGAGGTGACTATGGGTAGTGTTTGTGGTGGAAAAAGTTTCTTCTGTGGTAACCAATACCACACTGGGAGGCAATGCCTGAGAAAACCATTTCTTCCACAAGCGAGTGCATGATACCTTTCCCAGATCTATCTGACCATTTAGCCCAAAGGAAAACATGTTGTTATTTCCCCTTTCCAATAGGATGAAGCCAACATCAGCATGTGAAGGTGTGAGAATTTGGAAGCAGAACTGCTTACTCTGTGCAAAAGGGGACGGTTTCCTTGTGACAACAACAAAATCAAAACTACGGAGTTTATAGTTTGGAGCTAGCCCCAATGGCAGTAAAAATTCAATTGTCCATTTAGATTCCTTTGTTTATTGAAACACAAAATGCAGAAGTACAGCAACTTGCTTTCCATGGCTGCAGCAAAGGCAGGGTTGAAAGACTGGTACGAACTAGTTCTTAGACACAGCTGTGCCTGACCCCAAGAGGTTCTCCTCTTGGAGACCCAGGCCACAGTCACAAATGGTGCAGCCCTGTAAATCCAGCTGGCCAAAGCATTTTGCTAACCAGCCATCAGGAAACACATTTTGTAGGTGCTGTGGCACATACGTCTCTTTGGTCCTAACTCCACATGTCAAATGAGCCTGTCTTGCTGATTTTTTGCACAAACAGGAGCTGCTGCCTCACACTGGAGCAGACTGGACTCTAGTCTCTCATAAATGCAGCGTCTGCCCAGCAATATCCTGCCCAGAAGGAGAGAAGTTCCTAGCCCCTACCAAGTATCAAAGACCAAGAACACGTCCCATGGAGACAAGGCCACACAGCAGCTTCCACATGTGGGCACTGCCACGAGTCCTTTCTACAGTCCAAATTCAGCTGTTCACATGCAGAGAGCTGTGGTAAGCTAATATTCAAATTAAAAGTGCTGGTAATTGCTGTGTACCTCCCCTTAGCATTATCTTGGCCTTTCCTGGGTCAATGAGGGATTGTTCCCTACGTTGGCTCCTAGAGCTTTTATTTCTACCCCTGCCAGCCTAATTACAAATGTCCTAGCTGAGAATACTTTCCATTTCCTTCATTTGCTAGGCAACCAAATGTCCATACATTTCCATGGGGGTCTGTAAACATCCCATGGTACGTTCCCTTAATTAGAAAACAATGTCTGTAGTTGCGTTTACATTACCATGCTTATTAGGAAGTAAAAACGCTGGATTGGTTTTGTGTTATGTGCAACCTGAGATTGTACATTTGTGTGCTGTTAGGAGGAGATTTTAATTGGTTTTTAAGAAATGTAACTTGGGGGTTTCTTGGTTTCTGAATCAACACAGACAGAGGGTTTACAGCTAGCTATTGTATGAAATTACAGATCACATGTTCCCTGTGAACCTTCCTTAAGTTTATTCAACTCCAAAAAATGCAAGTTGAGTTAAAGAGGAAAAAAATTGCATGAGTTCAGCACTGAGCCACCTCCTTGGGAGGCATTACTCGTGATCAAGCAGTAAATTTGGGGTCAGCCGGGTGGAGCTAGTAACATGTATCTTAAAGTCAATGAATATCTGTAAAAGGGGAATCAGACGTTTCCCATATTTCTAGGAAGATTCATAGTACTTTCAAAGCATGAAGAAGGAATCTATGAGTTCTGATCTTTCCTATAATGCAGGCTGTAGTAATCAAAATCAATTCCAGATCAATGTCTTTTGAGCTGAATGTGTGTTTGAGAAAGGAGTCCAATCTTGCTTCAGAGGTTGCCAGTAGAGAAGAGTTGATTGCTACCATAGTAAATTGTTCCAGTTGTTAGAAATTTTCACTTTACTACTACTCTAAATTCTGACTTCAACCCTCAGCCACCAAATCTCATTATACCTTTTATCTGCCAGAATGAAAAGCCTATGGTGAGTTTTGTTCCCCATATTGCTGCTTCAACAGAATGCAAGATCCCTCCTTAAGAGGAATAAATTGCAGTATTGGGTGCTTCTGCTTGAAACCTATTTTGTAACCTTTTAATTCAACTCGTGGCTCTCATCTGAACCTTTTCCAATCTATCAACATGCTGTGAGTGGTGAGCCCAGACACTGTATACTGCTAAACGCAAGGGTGGTGGAACTGCTTTTTGTTACTGATGACGTTACACCACAGAATCACAGAAGTGTCAACTGGAAGGACCATGTTTGGAGACATCACCCGCACAGAGGAAGGCATATCCTCCCTTTGGCAGTCTGGACACGGCGCCTTTCTTTATTAGCCCCTTCATGAACAGCTGAAGGCTGTGGCACGTGGAGGACCAGCAGCACTCGAAGGTCTCCCGTTGCGTTAGTCACGCAGGGCGCAGACACGCAGTGGCACACCTCTCTGCCCGGCTGCAACAGAAAGAGCCCAGTTCAATGCTAACCCTTAAGCAAACAGTGTGCTGACCTCCCAGTTAATAGAGCAGCCCTTCTTGCTTATTTTATTCCCAGCATTTGAACTGCAGCACATTCCAGTTGGGTAAAAAGGCTTTGCTGTTTGGAGCATGCTGGAGTCAGGTGGTGAACATACCAACAGCCAGACAGGATACTGGGCTTCCTGTGAGAGTAAATACTGAAAGTCATGCAAAGCATCTTTCATTCTGGCTTGGCCACAACAGCCAGCATAGCCGCTGGAAAGGAAGGGACTTCACAGAGACAGAGAGATTATTCTCTTCTGGCTTAGAGACTACCTGGCCTTTTAATCATATTTGAAGGGCTGTATTTTTCAAGGCTGCTCACTTTGTTGGCAGAATGTGTACCCACAAACCCCCATCTGCTGGGAGCTTCCAGTCTCGCTCAGGGACCTGCCATGCAGGAATACACCCAGTGTGTGGATGCTCTGCACCTCTTAGGTTTGTGTCCAAGGCTACAGCATGGGATGATTGAAGGAGCTCTTGGACTTATCCCAAGTCCGTGTTCAAACAAACTAAGAGAGAAGCGTGCAACTAAGAAACAGTTCAGATTTGCCTTGAGTAATTGCATCTCTGGACAGTCTCTCTTAAGGGCTCCGTTACCACTAGGAGAGTGCCACGTTGTTTGTCTTGGGGTGGGTTTTATTTTTTCAAGAGGCCGTTCAGAAAGTCATCAAGGGAATGCCTTGATGCCTTGCCTCAGCAAGCTTCATACAGAGCTGAGGCAGAGCTCCTTTGGCAGAAACTCCTTGATCTGCTAAGTCATCTTCAGAGTTCATAGGGACTAACCTGAAAAGCTAGGTTCTTCCCCAAAACTACACAGAACCCAAGTGCTAGGCATTCAAAACACCTTCCCATGTGATGTGGTTGTTGACATATCAAAGGGCTGGAACGCGTGTCGATAGCATCCTTTCTGTTGCATTTTGTAAGCTGTATCAATCACAGTCTTGAGGCCAAGAGTGAGTTGCAGCCATTTGGTGTGGTTTGCTGATGACTCAGATGGTCATAGTGAGGATAAGTGCAGGAAAGCCACTGGGATCACAGGAGCCAGAAGATTCTGCAGCAGATGCTTCTAACCTTTCATCGTAACATTCAGGTGTTGTATTTTATGCTGTTTGGGAGCCTCCCATTGGAGTGTGCTGGAAGGAAATCAAGCCTTGTTTAGGCATGGTTGAGCTGTGTTTCAACAAATCCTTTAATTTCCATAAACAAGTGCAGTTAGAAATCTGGCCCTTGACTCCTGCCTGCCTTTGTTCCCCATCTGTAAAATACAAATGGCAGCACAGTCTGGCTTACAGGGGAATCTGAGGAGAGAAATATCACCAGCCATGCAGGAATAGCTCTGTTAAAACAAGTCACAAGAGCAAATCAATCCCAGTATCCACAGCCAGGTCCCAACAGGATTTTTCCATCACCTTATGGAAGGAACTTTTCCGTTTTCTGATAATCAGCAAAAATGAGATTATATTCTTAAAGAAAGCTTGGCTTTCACACTGATACCCACAAAGTTCACGGTGTTCAAACAGATTTTCCCAAGCTGGTCTATTATCTGTGTTTTTCTAATGGAGAGCTCAATATTTTCGTTTATATTTGCAAAACTGTATTTACATCAAAGTTTGTTTTGACTTTATAGACTCTAACACTATTTTTAGGGTTCTGTTATTCATTGAGGCTTAAAGCCAGTGGAGTCATCTTGGTAAGTCAGACTTTATGGCTATTTTCATGAGATCAGATGTAATATCAGTCCAGGCTTTTGGAAGGAAATGGCTTTCAGGGCTGCCAGTTAATTTGTGAAAAGACACTGCAAGGATATTCTCTCCCCATTGCGCATTTCTTCCCTAATAAAACTACGGTGTGTTCTAATACTTCAATGTCTGGAAGGGTTTTAATATCTCTTCCCTGTTGTCTAGCAAGGTTTTGGGTAAAGAACCAGATATTATACCTTTTTAACAGAAAAGACAATGGCTTAAAGACCTTTTTCAGAGTGTTTCCAGCTGATCTCTTGATCTGTACTTTGATGATTGGCTTTTTTTATTGTCCATGCAGTACTTTTAAAGTATTTTATTCTTCCTAGAGCATAAGCAGAGATCTTTGGAGAAAAGGAAGCTCAGTGAGGACATTGTGAGGGTTGTGTCCCGCAATGTGCTCTGCCTACTGAGGTTTTCATCATAAATCCTGGGGATATAACTCTATTCCCTAGAAATGTTCTCCTCCAGATTCCAAAGTTTGTTACCAACATCAGTTGTCTTCAGTATCCCAGTGAGAAGTGGAGGCTGACTTGCACGCAGTCTGGAAGGCATCAGTAATTAACAGCTTTCCCTGAAGTGATTCCTCCAGGAAGAAGCAAACACAAATAAGTTGGTTCTAGCATCTTAGATGCTGTTTTTTTTCTTTTGTGGCACACTGTTTTCCAGGATCTTCCACCCTTTTTTCCCTAGGCAGTAGACTTGCAGTGATGGTCCCAACCTCCTCTGCAATATGCTTGTAAGTTAGATTTGGAGTGCACCCCTATGAAACACCAACAGCTGTAGCACACCTCTGCTCCTCCGCTCCCTGATCTCTTGGGAAACCCCTCACTTTACAGATCTCACCATTCCTTGCACGTTGTTTCATTCTCTAACTTTGCCCTAATGTTCTTTCTATGGTGTCTAAGCTGAGCTGAAGATCTGGAGAAATCCATAGTCCGCTGTGGTTAGCTGTGCCAGTAACAACTGTTACTGCCTAAGCGGGTTTTTGACATCTATTCCAAAAAGCAAAGCTGGTTTTCCTTCAGAATCTATCACATTACTCCAATAGCCACATCCTTTCAAAACATTCTCCTGTGCTGTTCATACTCTCCTCTGGAAACCACTGTGTTCAACTGCTATTTGTCATGGTCATAGGCAATTATCCACTTCCCAGTTCCTACTTCTTGCTCACAGCTGTTGTCCTCTTTCACAGCAGGAACATGAGCAGCAGCTTCCTGCTTCATATACATCACCTGCAAGACAGCCATGGAACTGTACAGAGATAGGATAGCTCCTGTCCTGTCAGGAACATCTGCAGAGAACAATCCATCCTCCTCTAAGGAGACCCATCTATATCATTCTTGTGCAACAGATGACATGTTTACAAATGCAGATCAAGGCTGAAGGGATTCCAAGGTTATATTCCACCCCTTGCAAAAGGTGCCCACAGGATCTTGGATAAAGCATTGAACCTCCCTGTCACACTTCACCTCGTGAAATGCAAGGAGTGCTTCTGGCTTTAGTCCTTCTGTCTGCAGGGACAGCGAACACTTCAGTGCAAGCACTTTGTGGAGAGGGACGGACAAGCCCCTGTTGTGTTTGGGATTGGTATTACACTAGCATTTATTGAAAATATAATTAGAAATATGAGTCTTAAAAAGTCATAAAATACACATTTGAACTCCATTCCTCTCCTGTTGAGGGACAAAGCAAGGAATATAATCACGTATTTGGTAGAAACAGTAATAAATGCATGCTCAACAACTTCTGCATCTTATTCACTTGATACCGTATTGGAAAAAAAAAATTCTAAATATTGCAAAAACTCAAGGACTGGAAGCTTTAAAACTTTCATATAAATTACAGCGCTATTATGACACAGATTTATATTAATGTTTCTTTAGTGCTTCAAAAAACTACCTGTCCTGAAATGAAACATGTGAAATTAATCTACTCCAATTCCTTTTGCATTATTCTCTTTACAAGCTAGAAACCAAACTTTTCTGTATCTGATCAAGTGCCAATAATGATAGTCTTTAAGCAAAAACTGACCCAAATTCCTGGCGTGTTTTAGTTTCAGGATAACCAAGTACAGATTTCCAGGGTGTTTCTGTAACTGATTTTGTATTTGGTGTATATTTGTGTCACAGGAGAGAAGACAGGGTCATGCAGAGTGTGGCTTTGCACCTGAATTATTGCTGTCGGTACTTATGTCCTAGTCATTTTCTTTCAACTATGGGAAGATTATGGACAGTCTGTTGACAAGGACTGGGACGTGACAAGCATTATACCTGGATACCAGGACGTTCCCATGTCTTGGTTTCTGGTAGAGAGGGAGGGTCTGGAATTAAACCGCATGTAGGGTACATTAGAGTGTGCATTAGTGTATGATGTACTGCCACGCTTAGACCTCTTGCCCCTTTGCAGGTGAAGGATTTCCAGGCTTAGCACCACAGAAAGGCTCTCACATCAGCCCTGACAGGCAGGAGAGTGCTCCCTGTCCACAAGACACAGAGGCGACATGTCCATGCCAAGGCCAGAAAGGCAAGTCCTGATCAGAGACTGGAACCCTTACGATTTCTGTCTATGATTTCCGGGCGGGTGTTAAGAGGATGGAGCCAGTCTGTTTTCAGTGGTGCCCAGCGACAGGACAAGGGGCAAGGGACACAAACTGGAACCCAGGAAGTTCTACCTGCACATAAGGAAAAAAAATTTTCCTGTTGTGAGGGTGATAGAGCACTGGAACAGACTGTCCAGAGAGGTTGTGAAGTCTCCTTCTCTGGAGAGATTCCAAACGTGCCTGGACACCATCCTGGGCACCCTGGTCAGGGTGAATCTGCTTTGGCAGGAGGGTTGGATGAGATGATCTCCAGAGGTCCCTTCCAACCCTCACCATGCTGGGATTCTGTGATTATTGCCTTGAAACAGCTTCCAGCAATGTCAATCACAGTTCAGAGCTATCCTCTACAAATGCAGATTATTATTGCCCAAAAAAAAATATTTCTGCAGCTTTGAGAGAGGCTGGTACATAGTAGGTAGGATGGGAGAGCAACTAGTGAGGAAGTCTTGTGGCCCGTGCACCTTTGTGACACCCCAGTTGTGTGAGGACTTTGCTGTGCCGTGCAGCCCTTCCACAGTGGCCTGGATGCCGCAGTTTGGTGGCGTGCTGTACGCTACATGTCTTTGAGCGAGTGATTCACAAACTCCTTGAAGTCTCCAGCTAAGCCAGCAGGAGCACAGCTGTTTATACTTCTATCTTGCTGTTTTCTTTTTCTTTGGGGTCAATCTTAAAATGAAACTTGCCTTGAGAAGTGAAGGGTAATGTGGGAGCCTTTCTGGTTCTGCACTTACTGGAATGGGTACAATCATTCATATTTTGCCCAAAACTCAGCGAAATAGCTGAATATTTTCTAGACAGCTGCCATGTCTAATCACATTTATTTGTGTTTAAGTTTTGACGTATGGTTCCGATTTCTGGGAAGCCTTCATACCGTCTAATGGACACAACATTATTTTAAGATTGCGGACAGGCAGAAATGCTGCTTGACATTAGACTGATTCTGAAACAAGGTAACCCTATTTAGAGTTAATTGTGACCCCTTGAGGGGAGCTGGCATAGGAAGCCCTGAGAATATTTACAGAACGGGGATGTTAGTCCAAGGAACATTTATTGGGCTTGAAATAAGCCCACATCTTTTTTCTTTTTCTTTTTCTTTTTTTTTTCAGTTTGAGAGGAACAAGTATAATTGAACTGGCAAAGCGTTCACTCTGACATTGATTTTTACAACAACTTTACCTTTTAGACAACGTCTCACGTGTTATTGATTTGAAAATTCATTGTGCGTGTTTTAAGATCTGGTTTCTCTCTGCTCTGGGGAAGAGAAAGAACAACATGCAAAATAGTACAGTGCAAAGTACAGGTCAGGAGAGAACAGTGCATGTGATGGTTTCCTCTTCTAAGCCCAGTGTTTGGCTGTAGGTGTTTCCAGAGTTTATTCTTCCCATTGACTTATTTCTCTCTGCACCTATGAGAATTATGACAGGGGCAGAAGCTACCTCCAGACTAATTTATGGGTGTGCCCATGCCCACGCAGAGCTCCGCTCTTTAGATGTCAGGCAACTCTCTTAAGGAGGAAAAAGTAGCAAGTCATCTTTGGAAAATATTCTCTTACTTTTGGTTTTAGTTAGGCGTGCTCAATTACACGATATCGTTGTATCGACAGGAAGACTCCCACTGACTCCTGCGAGGTTTGGAGTATTCCCTTGCACCAGAGGAAACCACATCCATACGGCAGCGATCTTTCCTAGGGACTACTGAGAGTACTCAGCTGTTAGAGAAGGGCTTACACTTTGTCTCTCTCGAGTATTTGTTGTCTGGGATGCTTCATTTCCCCTCTATTTTTTTTTCCAGGCAATGTTACAGTGGCACAGGCGTGGACCTAGAGCTGCTACATGCATTGGACAGACACTGTTTAGGCAGGCATTAGGATATGGCTTCCCTGAGTGCTGTTCAGTAATTCCTGAATGTGGATCAGTCATTTTCTAAAATAACACTTCCCGATGCAGTGAGTCACTTGTGACTCTACCCTTGGGACTGGGACCTCAGGATGGACCAACTCCGAGACTCTGCAGCTTACTCACATCCTAAGTAAGTCACTGCTTACTTCCTAAGTAACACGGCCTCACGTTCTCATTGCCTCCCGATTCATGATATTTGTGGGATTTCACAGCTATATTATCTTGTGGTGGAGGCCAAGGGACAATGCAATTGGAAATGAGTCCTTGCGCATGTGACACTGGGAGATAATTTCTCCAATATAGAGCAAGAGTTGATCAGCGTATGTGGATACTGGAATTGAAGGGGACACGTGGGCTTAGAGAAATCCCTTCAGACTGTATATGTACAAAGGCAATGCCGTGCAATCTCCTGACCTCTCAGGGCCCACACTGTGTGGTGTTTTATACATGCATCCCAAGTTTATTCACATTCTGGAAAGCTGCCCCAGGAATGTGTACAATTGGCATGTAGCATATTACAGCCGCATTGCTTAAAGCACCCTTCAGCCAGCAAATCCCACCCCATTCCTGTACAGACTCCTCTCTGTAGCGGCAGGCTCAGATGGGACGTAGTCTCCAGCAGAGCAGATGTTTGCTCACCCTGCATCTTCATCCCAGCAAGAGAGGCATACGGGCAGGCTCTTGTAGGTTATGTGACTGTGACTGTGCGGACTCCACCTGCATCTCCTGCAGTGTCCTTTGTGGTGGAGGAATGACCCAGCAGATGGAGAACTCATCCCAGCCCTCCATGGGGATCCTTCCTTTCCTCCGGTCCTTAGGCTCACTTGGGAAATAGGTGATGTGGAAACCTGGTAGCTGCTACTCAAAGCTGAGAGGAAGCCAGGTGACTCTTTGCAAAGAGGAACTGGTGCATCGACCTGCCTCAGTGTCTCTAAGATGTACAGTGGAAAACAGCAGAACATGGTCTGAGAATCAGCAGAGGAAACCTGAGCCATAGAGCCTCCCTAGATCACACATCTACCCAGATGTCCAGAAGCTAACCCAGGTCCAAAGGGCTGCAGTGTTTTTTTTAAGCTGAATAGTTCTTCTCATTAGGGACCAAGATAATTAATTGCCTCAGCAAAGAATGACATGTACTGCACTATATTGCTTGCAGAAGTTGCTGATGCCCAGAAGCAAAGATAATACTACGTTCCCTTTATTCTCCCACCTATCCCCTGAGAATTCACATCGATAACAACCCATTCGATCTCAACACAGTTTCCAAGAAATGTGGCTAAAACAGCATTTCCTTGGAGGTAACGTAAATAAATGGGACTCAGAAGAAGAGCAGTTTACCTAGGAAACTCTGAGAGCTCCAAACATCAGCGGATCTCAGCTTTCTTGGGATTTTTAAATTTTTATTCTGCATTTTCTAAATGGCATGGATTCAGTCCCTGTAGATGGGCCGTGACGGCGCACATCTGGTTTTATGGTTAAGGAAATAGCTGATTGAATCGATACGCTCAGCACAGCTGACTGGAGTAAATAAAAGAGGATTTGAAGGAAGCCTTGTTTTCCCCTAGATGGATGAGTCCACCTTCAGTGCTGTCGCAATCACCCTGGAGCTGGTGGAGTGGCACGAGGTGGGAAGAGTGGTGAGTGTATTTCCTCATGAACTGAGCTTGCTTGTTCCCTGTCCATCATCACTTTGGTTTTGTGAGAACATAGCTCTTAAAAAGAACTGTTTTCTACCCAACTCGTCACAGTCAGTAACAGAGAAAGCTGGTGGGCTGGGCCCTCTGCAGAGAAGTGGGACTGATCCACTGGGGAAATTGTTTCCATCACTAGACTCCACAGTCGCACCTAGTGAGTCTGTGTGGAGCAATTGTCAAACATGAGCTTCTCTGTTCTCATACGCCCACGGGAAAGGATGGGGGAAATGGTGGGAGAAAGCTGAGTGTCCGAAAGGGTAGCACTGGGAGGGTTGGGCGTTCAAACCTGGTGGCAAACTCTTCCTCAGCGTAAATGATCCACAAAACTCCTGTGGAGCCCGGGGGTTTTGGAGGTCACAGTCTCATGTTTCTCTGCTCCAACCTTTTGGACAAAATACAACTGTAAAAATCCTCTGTGGGGACATGTGAAAAAGAGTCCTAATTGCTTTTTGCAGTGATGGGGCAGCTGGAGAGTGGCACCTGAAGAGTTTGCGGGAATGCACGATGGACTTGACCTGTCAGGATGATTCCCTGGGTGGGCGAAAGGCTACAAGCAGCAGTTTACTGCTCCCTGTGTTTGCCAGCTGCGTATGAGATTCCCACAGAGCAACTGCCTGGCTGTAACCATTCCAGCAGCTGATCTTTAAGCTGATAACTGAAGGTAAGGCACAGATCTTTAAATAATACCTGGTTTATTTGTTGCCTTTTTTCTCGTTCCGACCATACGCAGAGTCTTTCGGGCCCCTGTTTTCTTTCAAAGCCTGTATCGATCCCAGCTGTGAAGTTACCGTCCTAGGACTGGTTTTTCCCAGGCAGTGGGAAAGTTATTTTCTTAGGCACCTCATTGTCACTTCATATTCTTGGGAGCTACATAAGAGTGGGACCTGTTAGCTTTATGGCAAATCCCTTTATTTACATGGAGGGATGGCAGTTCTTGGTTTAGCCCGTTAAAAGATTTCAGGAACAGCCCGCGAACATAAATGCTGGTGCAAGGTCCACTCTGAGGCATCCCTGGGCTGTATCTTCTGTCCTTGCTGCAGCCAGGTCACTGTCTCACTAGTTTCTGCCATGAAGAGCTTTTGGCTTACCCATTGTTTAAAGCCTGTATCACCTGAAGCTCCTGGCAGCAGCCCAGCAAGGGAAGTGTCACCTGCCTGCTGGAGGCAGCTCTGCTCCAGCGTAAGGGCTCATGTCCTGCAGGCAGAAGTGTCAGTGGGAGCTGGGTTCCTGCACAGAGGGTACTTGGCTGTGTGCTGTTTGTTTAAAAACTTGGGTTTGAAGGGGCATCTCTTCTTAGGTATTGCTCTTAAGGCCTACATTTAATAGCTGAAGTGCTTCTTAGTGTTTAAGAGGTGACAGAGACTAACTGGAGGACCAGCAGAGCTGGTGCTCTGTGGCTGGCTCTGGTCAGAGTCCCACTGGAACCTGTGTTTCTTGGTACTACTCACAGCCCTAAAGACTGGACTAAACCAGACTCCATCTCAACCAGGGCAAATCATTGACCTAACAATTTAAAAAATAAAAGATGAGCCTGGCCAATGGGTTGCTGGTCCTTCTGATGGGTTGTATGCAGGCGTGCAGTTTGTATCATGTCTGAGAATACATAAGACTGAGTTGATGTCATTTAGTAATACCTTTTTCTCCCCTAGAGGATACTGAGCTCTGGGAAGAGACATGGAGGAAATGTCGGACAGATTTGCACCATGGAGAGCAGCGCTTGCTTGGTAAGTGAACTTAGGAAGGAAAGAACGATGGGTGTCCTCATGGTGGCTGGCTCTGGGGAGCTCAGTTTCTGTTTGCTTCCTTTGATCTACTTGCCACTGAGTTTTCTCTCTGCACCTCTGCTCAGAGCATTTGGCCTAGCATTAAGAGAATGGATCTGCTGTTAGTGGAAGTTGTGTTTCTGAGTGGCTACCAAGGAGGGAGGGACAAGGAAGAAGTTTTCCAAACTCTGCTAGTATTTCAGTGCGTGATCTGGAGCAAAACAGGCTGCCTCTCCGCACCTTGATCGATTACTCTCAAATAAAGTGGACTCTTAATGCCTGCCCACAGGGGTGTTAAAAAATGTAAAAAGTATTTGTAAGTTAAAATGCTTGAATGAAAGGCTCTGGTATGTGTAATTGTAGAGTATCACATTAAGTAGGAAGGCAAACTGTCAGGGGAGTTCCTGGCGTTACATGGAGCCTAGCTTGTCTCACTTAAATAGATTTAATAAGCTCTGCTAGAATTGAAGAAAGATTGCATTTAAACATATTTATTTGAATTTACATAAGCATACATCAAAGAGAAAATAGTCCAAGGTCTTGGTTACTTCAGTCTAGTTTTTGATAGTTAATACTTCATCCCTTCCAGCATATCATAAAGTTCCTTTTCATGGTCTCAGAAGAACATAAGAAATTGAGTGAAAGGAGCTGAGCTTGTCACTCTGTGTGACTGTCTGGAGGTTCAGGGCAGAGCTCTGTCTGTGTTTGATCAGTTTTTCCATGTTTGTGTTATGTCTAACTCTCCAGTACCCTTAGAAGGACAAGTGACAAAGCCTAACAGAACAGTGATGGCCTTCCCATCACTGTTACTTGGCCTTCCCCTTCAGGACTACCTTGATGAAGGCAGAGAAAACTGCCACTTTGGGAATAGGTGATCATTCAGTGGTGAGTGCAGAGCTAACCAACCATCTTGCCCCTCTGAGCTGTATTTTATGCTCTTGGTACGTGTGAGAGCAGAAGATATGCTATGTACTCAAGGAGCTGGGAGTTATTAATGAGCTGGAGATGATGTGGGCTTCCAGGGAAGCTGGGTGCCAAAGCGACCCTGGAGCACAGGGTCCATCCCCAATAGCAAGAGGTTCAGTCCAGCAGCCCTGTCCTGGTTGGAATTGTCACTGCTGGTGAGTGGTGTGTCGCTAAGACTTTCATGTTAGCCTGCCTTAATTAGGGCATTTCCCTCAGAAAGGAACATACAGGTCTCTTTCTTATTCTGGAAAATGACCAGAGGCCAGTAATTTAATATTCCTGTGTCTTGGTTTCCCAGCTAATGAAATGGGGCTGCTCCTCCTACTCCCCTCTACTTACACAAAGCTTTGTCCCTCCTGACAGCAAGCGTTATGCTCCAAGAACCAACCCTTAACACTGCCAGCCTGTACATCTTGGGTGACGTGGTCCCATCCAAAAAGCCAAGAAGAGCCCTTGGCAAACACAGTCGGAACTTAAAGGCCAGCCTGTGGTCAGAAACAAGAGCATGTTTTGTTCATACAAGCTACAGCCAACTCTGCCAGCTGTTTCAACACTTTAGCAAGGGTTTCCTACTCAAATAGAGAAAATGGTTGATGAGAACTGAACCAGATACAGCCATGCTAGCTAACAGTGAAGAGTTACACCCACGGAGAAGTTGAAAAAGACACTAGATGTCTCCAATGCAGTATGTACCAAACTGCCAGATGTTTAGGATCCCCTAACTCATCTAACAGGCCTTTCCAAGGCGATGTTACCCTTGAGTATCATGGCTCTCCTGAAAAAGCATTAAAGTGAACTAATTTTAGCTTTGAATTATGAGATTTTTCTCCAACAGAAGGTGTCCCTGAGGACGTGAGGGTAGACTTTTATTTCCAAAACGTTGCCTTTGTATATTTTTAACGGATCATCTGGATGAAGTTCCAATGGCTGGTTAAGACTGTCTGATTTATAGCAACAGCTGTTCACCTTTGTAGATGGGGAGATTCCTGGACATACAAAACACATTTATGAACTCGATATTCCACACCAAGGGTCAGGTTTTCTTGCCTCATTTTTACACAGGTGTAAATCCAGATAGGCCCCTGTGAAGTCAATGAAATTGCTCCACAAAAGGCATGGAAATCAAAGTTGCGGGAAATGGCGGATCTGTTATTTCTTTCTCTAATAGACTGGATTTTAGAACCCGCAGCAATGGGAAGTGATAGGGTTGAGAAATGCACCTAAGTAGTGATAGGGTGTTTCTGCTGAGTGATGGGGGAAAGTGCTCATTCTTGCATGATGCCTGGGAAGCCATTTCTTTATGGGGCTATAAAAGATGGTAATCAGAGAGCCCAAAATTAGGAAGTAGATAAGTGAAAGAATAATGAGAGGGGAGATACTTTGGGTGTCTTACTGTAGCTCTTTACTATTTTAAAGCCTATATTTCAAAAAGTGACCTTCCTACTGCTGAAACTTCCTGCAAAAATTCATTTACTTTTCAGTATTGAGCTGTGGAAAAATAGTTGACCACTCTAGGTTGAAAAAAAATTAATTACAAAAACTGCTTTCAGACAGTTGCATCAGCATATTTTTTATCTTCAGATCTTTTTATTATTTTATCTACATTTTGAAAAAAAAGCTTCAGAATTCTCCATGGCATTTTTTGTTTTGGCTGAACAGATGCTTTCTTTGCTTTAAAAATAAGAAATGTTTTACAAAAAGAAAAGAAGTTAAGTACCTCCAGATCCAACACAAGCTCCAACCCAAGTTTATCTTTGGGGACTTGGTTATGCTTTCTTAAGACAAAGCGTTGCTGGAGCAGTAGTATCCAAATGAACAATCAAGGCCATATAACTTTATTATTACCAAATCTGCTGTATTTCACACATTCACACTCGCTTCACTTCCAGCTACTCAATCCACCTTTATGTTTTCCATAAAACACTCTTAGAGCTGAGCTGTTGATGCCAGCTCTGATCTAAAATGCCGTGATGATTAAGTGTCCTCCATACTCCGCTGAATGGAATAAATAACATTATTAATTCAGTATGCAATTGTCTGGCTTACTACACTGAGCTTAATGTTTAATGTGATGGAGCTTTATTTCCAGCTACTGGATGCCTTCCCTTAATTTGCCTCTTCAGTCATCAGGCTGAAATAGCTTTGCTTAAAATATTGTTCCACCTGAAGAGCAGAGAGGAAATTCCCCACTAAAACTGAGGCAGAGATTGGACATGAGCAACCATTTGGGGTTCCCAGGGAAGACTCACAGACCATGTTAGGAGTACAGATGTGGACCACGTTGATGTCATGTCATAACTGTGGTAGCTCAGGCTTGCTCCTGGGTGCATGTAAAGTTTTGTGGCTCATTCAGCTTATGGTGGCCACGTGGTCCTGAGTTTCTTGAGAAACAAGGACAGAAGGTGCCTGAACTCCATTGACGTTGATGTAAACTCCCAGAGGATCTACTAGTGGTAATGCTGTTGCTGTGGATGGATATTTGTCTGGCAAATTGAATGTGCAATCAAAAAGGGCAGTTAAATCAGAGACCTGGGACTCTTCCCAAACAGTATCCCAGTATCTTTTAAGCAGTCTAGATACAAAGCAAATTGTTCAGAGCTGGCTGCTGCAGTCCAAAACTTGCAGCTTTATTCATCTAAAATATTCCATCATAAGAAAAGGCAATTCCGGATTATTCTTTGCTTTGTCTGGTTTAGATCTTAAACTCCTGAGGACAGAGGCTGCCTTGCAATGTGTGGTGCTGGGGCTTTAGTGGTGATCCAAGCCCTTCAGTGCAGCGATGAAATGAGCACTTTGCAGTAGTTTTGTCTTGTTCTGTAATCCTGGGCAACAGGCAGTCATCTTGTGTAAGGTTTCAGAGATTTGGCTCACAAAGCACCTGATGATGGAGTTTGGTAGAGAATTTTACTGCTGGTGAGTTGGTGTTAGCAGAGAACTTATCTGAATAGATGTATATGAGGAAAACACGGTTTACATCACCTGGAAAATCTATGCTTGAACTTCTCATTCAATCCACAGATAGAAATAGGATGATTTGTGTGATCTCCCTGGCCAATCACAAGCATTTTATTGGAAAGGTTCAAAATGCAAATCACAGACTGAAGGGTTTTTTAAAATGCCAGGAAGTTATTTTCAGAGTTGACCTGGATTTGCACAGAACTAGTAATGTAAAGGCAACAAACAGCTGGAAGTGTAAGAGGGAAGAGAGCAGAGAAGGCTTCTCAAGGGGATTTTTTTCTTGAAAGCAGGAGAGGAAGGAGATACTGTATCTGGTGAACAAAGAAGGAAAGCATGAACCTGGGAGTTGGCAAGACAGCCGGGTCAAGTGTCTGCTGGCATTAGTATGATCCAAACCACTCAGTTTATTGCAAAAAGGATTTTGCCACTGGTTATCCAGGGACCAGGCAGTGACATGTGAATTCTCATGTGTCAAAACAGGACTGAACTGCTTTTCTCTGCTGGCCACCCGTGTCTTTGCTCTCAATGCAGATTTGTTCTTAACATGCTTCCACTGGAGCTTTATTCTTGGATAAAGGTTTTTTAAATGCTCTAGGTAAGGTTCTTTATGTGGAGAAAATAAATTTGAGATGTGTAGTTCTTCCAGTTTGCTTTATTTGTCCTAGAAGATATTCAAAAGCTGGTAGTTTGGTGGCAGGAGTCTGATCAAACATGAACTTCTAGAAGAATCTGTAGCTTCAGTAGGATTGTTTATGGAGGATCCCTGATCAGAATTCATAAGGCTGCTTCAGAACAGCCCTCGATTGTAACCCAGATACACGGAAAAGTTGCAAGGAGAACTTCATTGCCACTTCTTGAAAGGCCTTTTTCCTTTCTGCCTCGGGATTTCTAAACATGCAACATCTTGCCTTGGGCTTACCAACTATTGTGTTACACAAATGCTTACCCTGGATGTGTCAGGAGGTGGTGCTGGCTTTTTTTCTTTCTTGCTTGCTATAATAACAAAATGCATGTTCACAGCTGCATCATTTCCATAAAATGAAATAATTCTGGGAAAACTGTTATGTTTCTAGTTGTGCCAGAGACTCTGTTTTCTGCTGCTGTACACAGCGTCATTCTCTCAGAAGTAGCTTTGTATTGCCAGTCTCTAAAACTCCAAGGAAACCTACACAGCAGCCAGCACTAAGGGATACAGAAATCCATCAGGATTTCAAGCTGGAGTGTACCTGGGAAGCGTGAGCGTGACACAGTGTTCCTTGTGCATGGCTTGTTCCTTGTAGAAGCTATATTAGACTCTGGAAAAAAGTAGCATCCATCATTACTGCCAACTTTCCCTTACCTTTGCTATGTGTCCCTCTCTACTGCTGCCTGTGTTTATAGCCCCAAAATGCAGCCAGCGGTACAATGTGTTTGTGTATTGCTTTGGATGGGAGATGGCAGAATGGTGCCACAATTTTCCCAAGTGTATTCCCAAGTATTCCCAAGTTCTGCTTGGTCACTATGGTGAGCTCAAAGCATTGGCAGAAAGAAACTCAAATATGTCATGTGCAGTTTCTCAATGAGTGTGAGCGGTTGGTTGTCTTCAAAGCATCAGCACTTCCTGCAGAACGGAAACAACAAGGTTTTGTCTAGGAAACATCCAAATGCTTTTTCATTTTGGCCTTTGTGAAGTCTTTTGAAGTCTTCCAGCTGAAAAGCAGAATGCTCCCAAGGCTTGAGCATGGGCATTTGTTGGAACTTCACAACTGCTGAGGGCTAAAAAGTACAAGAAAGTTCTGGGATCTGTGCTAGGAGGGTGCAATAATAGATGAACATGCAGCAGCATGTTGCTTTGAGCCCTTCTCTGCTGTTCTCCAAAGGAAACTTGGTGGCAAATTTGTTTTCCCAGCCACAAATGAGAGAATGCACTGCTTCATGTTGTCTGTACGTTATAGTAACTTTACTGTAGTTGGTCAGGTTAATTCATCTTGGCCCTGTTTTTTTTTAATGCTCCCTGGTATATATTTTTCTCAGAGGCAAACCCACCTATTTTTCCAATCTGCTGCTATGTCTACACTGAAGACAGGGGAACATTATATGAAGTCTTGCTCCTGTTCTGAGTTGCCTCCCTGTATTGGGATGCCAGTTTTGCCATACCCCAACAAGCTCATGTCTTTTATAGGTGCAAAAACTACAAGAAAATCCCCGGAGTGGCAATATGGTGAGAGTTCTTCTACCATTAGGGCTGCATTATAAGGCACTTGTACACTGCTTCTGTCAGCAGTCACAGTGATCTCCACTGAGAGCTGAGCAAGGGAAAAGCCCAGGTCAGCTGGGCTGAAGGAGCTTTTTGTACCTGCAAGGCTAAATGGGAGAGAGGGATGCACTGGATGAACTGGAACTGAGGTTGTGCTTTAAAGACTTTCTTAGATAATAAAAGCTCTCGGGACTACTTGGAGAGCAGGGCACTGCACCACTAGATTTACTCCTAGTACATTCTGGCTTGGTGCTTTTAAAGGACAACAAGAGCAAGTTACTTTGGGTCTCTCTCAGAGCATCTCTAGGACATGAAGGGGTCTTTAACTCCGTGCAAGCAGCTTTTCTGAAGTTTTCTGCTTAGCAGTCTGTGCATGTGTCAAGGCAATTACATTGACCCAGGGCACTACAGGGTTCCTAGGCCATCTTATGAGCCACAGGAACGAAAAGCTCTGTGCCACACAGGTCAGTGGAATCCAGTTGGTTGTGTCAGCTGCCAACTCAAATTTATCTCAAATAACAGCAAGAATAAATGACATTCCAGTGGAAACTTCTTTACAAGGAAATAGTTCAGATTCCAGATGTCCTGGATTTTTCTGCATATTTGTAAAGTTAAAATGGTTCCTCAGGACTTGGTCAGCATAATTATCAGTGCTAGGTTTTTGCTTTTAAACCAAATTTGAATTTTTGTGAACGCTGCATGACTTGTATGCTGGTTGGTCATGCTCTAAACAGGATCCCAGAAACCCTTGCCAGTGACAGGAGAAACTGGACTTCCGATGAGTCGATCTCACAATACATTGGTAGCAGTTTAAGTGATTTGTACACTGCTATTAACCAAGTGACAGAGCCAATATTTCTCTCCCCCCTGCCCTCCATTTGAATCATAGCTTATAACAGTGAAAAACTTGACTGTTTTGTTCCTGAGCTGGCTGGGAAAAAGGATCTGTGTATATGCTTGCTAATGGGGTAAAGGTATTTTATGTAGCTCCCTGCACTTGGTATCCTTATTACACGGATTATTCCCCTCTAGATTTGAGAGCATCCTCTGAGCAATGAGTCGTAACAGATACGAGACTTCCCTGGGGAGTCAGATGCAGACAGCCGTATCCAGAGCATCAGCTGTGCCTTTCTTCTCCTTTCACAGACAAAGCAAAGGCCCAAGGGGGCATCTTGCCTCTCTGCAAGGAAGGAGCTTTGCCTTCTAAGATCAGCTACTTAAAAACACTTTTTGGTTTTCGATCTATTCAGATGAGATCTCCTCATTTCTTTCTGCGCTCTGCCTCATTTCTGCCTTAAAACCATCACTGGTGCTCCACTGCATGACCTAAAGCCTCACTGCCCATTTCAGGAGATACTGCTCAGTCTCCTGGGCCTGTCTAAGGTACCAACATTCAACTTCTGCATTTGGTTGCTTTGGTAGGGGCTGTGAATCCGGCCTGGTGGTCTTTCAAGTGGTGCATAGTGCAGAGTCTGAGGGGCTGGAGAAATTAGAGCAGCATCAGACCTCAGATTTCCTTTCTCCTGGTTTAGCACATTTGCCAGTGTAGAGCAGCCAGACATGATTTCTCTCTGCACAAAGACCCAGAGCATTAGCACAAACATGTCAGTAAATCTCATTCCCTGCACAGGGTTTGAAAAGTGTCCTTAATGCTGTGGGAAATTGGCCCTGCATGTGTCCAGAAGGGGATGGTTCAGGCTTGATCACATATCCAGCTCTTGGCTTTGCTCATTCGTGCTGATGGGCTAATTAAGCTGCCCAGTTCCCACTCCCTCAGTGCCCTTCTCTTGGGCTGGGAGGACAGTATGATCAGGAGAGATAAGTTCCTTTGGTGAGGTGAGGCTGGAGTGCAAAATGAACAGCCCAAACCCCCCCACCAGCAGCACTGCATTCAGGAAGACTTCTCCCTCCGCAGGGCCTGGTCTGCTCTCTTTGTCCACCCTCTGACATGATCCTATATCCAGGCACTTAAGAAGAAGAAAAAAAGAAACAAAACTGAAAGCTGCTATTTTTAAACTCTGCCTTTGGCTCTCTTTGCAGCACTCTGCTTTTCTCCTTGTGATTCAAACAGTGTTCTTTTGAGAACTAGGCACCAGGGCCCTGTGGTTTCCTGGTACTTGGGACATAAAATCTCCTAATTCTTCTCTCACAGCAAGCTTCAGAGGCTGGGGAGTGATTGATATTTTCTATCGCTTCATTAATAGTCACGGCACAGTAGTTTCCTAATCTGTTTTTGCACTGCTTTTTATGTTGAATAATTTGTCTTCCAAATTTTCTCAGCCCTCCATGTCACACAAAGCAAATGCTGTTTGTTCCCCCTCTGCCTTTTAACCGGTGGGTTGAGACCTTCAGGAGCTGGTGAGGCAGAGCTGTCTGAGAGCTGGGGACCTGACTCAAGGAGATTCCTCATGTTTGTTTTAACAAGCTTGGCAAATATACTGAGGGTATGTCCCAGGGTGATCTGTTGCTGGGATAAATTGGGAGTAACTTCTGCAAGGGAAATTCTCCTCCTATGGCTCTGCTGGCTGATGCTGGCACACATGGTGTAGGTGTTGCAATGCTGTCTGCAAGTGCAGGAGATAAAAGATCAGCCATGCCCCAGAGAAGCTGCAATCTGTGCAGGCAACAGGGAAGGGAAGTGAAGGCAGAAGGTGCTCGAGTCTCAGACATCACTACAGCAGGCGTCGATCGCTGGTAGAGCCCACCTCTACTTACCCCCTGTATGGTGCTGCTCTAGCCCAGCCCCACCGCTCAATTAGGGATGCTGACCATGTGTGGAGGTCATAGGTGGGTCTGGAAAATGCCCTAGATCCAGAGGTAAGAGTGGGGCATTAAAGTTGAGCTGCCTTCTCTGCAAGGAAGGTCCGTTGAGAGAACTGATGATGGCCATGCTCAGAGCTCCTCAGCAATTTGGAGCACGTAACAGACCTCTCTGCACCACTGGTTCAGGCCCTGCTGTTAGTTCCTTTTGGCTCATGTGCTATTCAAGCAGCATTTTCCTCTCTCATATGTAAAATGCATTTGTCTCAGCTGGTAACCCCCAATGGTAATTCCACTGCAGGCTGAGGGCTCTCTCACGTGCACAGGTACCAGGTGGGTAGCACTCAGTATGTGGATGTGTGCACTTCATACAGATAAACAGTGTGTCGCGACTGCAGCCCTCTCAGTGTGGAGGCAGTGTGGGTTCGTGGTCTGCAGTGGCCCAACTAAAGTGAAATCAAAATGCTGGGGCCTTCCTGGGAAAGGAGAACTTCAGCCTTTTTCCTAAGGGCCTCTGCTCACTGCCATCACTGTGAGCACTGAGAAAGCTTGTGCCACAGTCCATTTTCCCAGCTTCATGTCCAACCTTGGCTCTCCCCTTCTCCAAATGGGACCTGCTTGAGAGTCCTCTGTGACTAAGGCAACCTGCCTCTCCCATGGAGAGCAACAGGATTAATCTACTTGGCAACCAGCGTGGTGAATCTGTAGTGTCTCAACCGTTTCTCCATGCCCCTTACACAGCTGCACCTATCAATCCTAGTCCAGGGAATTATGAGTTTAAAACCTGGATATTAGACCTATTTCTGGTGGTAAACGAGGTGCTCAGGGCACAGGAACTAAGCAAATCCCTGGCAGAGAAACAGGGCCAGGGAAAACTTGGGATGTCTCCTACCCGCCATGCCCTTCCCCACCACATCTCCAGGGATAAAGTCATCCCAGATAAAGAGAATGCACTGTGACTCCTTTACCAGGAGGCTTGGGCATCAGCACATGAGACAGGGAGGAAACAGGGACAAGGGCTACCTGTTGGGAGCCAGCTTCTCGCTACCGCACGGTTCAAACTACGTCTCCTTGTTGCCTTGTAAACACCTGGAACCCTTACCTGTAAATGAGGCGGCTTTCCCAGGTTAAACAACTCGCTGTGCAGCTGAGACTCTCTGGCATGTCTGCAGTAATCCTGAACTCACTGTAAATTGCTTTTTCATTCAGCCCAACTTGGAAAAAGGCAGACAGGCTGTAGTCTAAACACCCCAAGAGTCTGTATTTGCTTTGTTCCTTATGTGTTCCAGCACACTCTGCTCCCCTGTGATTTTAAACAATGTGTCTTTATGCTTATCTTCTGGGTTTGGCAAGGCAGCTTTTACCTCTTGGTTTTTGTCTCAACAGGAGAAATTGCTGTCTAACTGATCCTTTGTGGACTTCCGACCAAAACCATCCTGCGCAACATATGGTAAGTCATTCAGCGTTTTATAAACTCAGACCCTCGACTGTAGCTATTTATGGGTGGAAACTGGCATATCAATAGTTTCTTTTTGGTTGCAAGGGTAATGAATTCTGGCTTATGTTATTATGACATCTCAGTTTGGGTTTCTGCAGCCCTTCCTTAGATTATAATGCCTTTGACTTTACATTTGTTACTTCTGGTGCCTGCACAGCAGCTTAGCACTGTGGTGTGTCAGCAAGGGAAGAATCTCAGCCACACTCCCCTTGCTCCAAAAAACACAGGCCCTTATTACTTATGTTAAAGGAGGTTTGTGTCCTGATGTTACACAGGGCAACACTGCGTGAGGACGTGGCTTTGGATGATCCTGTTACTACACTGACATATCCATTCTTAGTTATGTCATCCTCTGAAGAATAAAAGGGGTGAGACAGTAGATAAACGAGTATGACTGGTGGGATGGCTTTAAGTTCTCTTGACTCCAGCCATCAGCAGCTGCCTGATGCTTGCAGTGGAGAACAGCTGGGACTTAATGCAACCTCAGCAAGTCTGAGGGGTATGCTGCACTGTGGTGGAGAGAAGCTGCTGGCAACCTCCATGCTAGTGCAGAGAGCAGGACTGGTTTTGTTACACCAGCATATTTCAATCACTGCAGGTATGCAGCTTTCAGCCTGTGATGTTGCTCTGTGCTAGGTTCTTGAACCACCACTTAGGGCACTTGTGTGCCTTAATTCCATAACAGGTTTAGGAGGTAAAACTTTGCAGTTATTTGGATCATATGAATTTCCTCTATGTATCTGCTTCTGGTATCTCTAAAATGGTTGTGATGCACTGCAGGGGTCACCTGGAAAGTGGGCTGACACTCTGAAAGGTGAAACAGTACCTATGCTTGGGAGACGGACCCAGCTTCTTCCCTGAGGAAGTGCTTCCAGGCCACTTCTGGGAGGTTTCTGGGTCTGCACTCCCAGGATGTCTCCACCCTGCTAGACTCTTCATCCAGCACCTCCTGCTAGCACTGAATGCAACATGCATGTTATGCAAATGGTTTATATTACTTCCAGACATGAGCTCTTTTTGAGTTTCCTTTGTGGTTAATGCGGCCCATCTGCAGTTTTTTAAACATTTAAAGCAATGTTCAACCCTCTTGCTTTTGGTATTTTGTGTAGTGCTACACTCAGGTGACCATTGTAAATGTGTTGCCCTTACTTTGCACCTGATTTTTTCAGAGTCTGGAGATTTGGAATCTCTTAGTTGTTCCAAGATATGCCTACTTTCTCCAGGTTCTTTACTGAGTGCGGGGAACATTGAATATTCACAAACAGTGAATATAAGAGGTTCAAGGGGAATGAGTAAGATGAAGAACAATCTATTCAAGTAGCAGTATGGCTTGGAGCTGTCCTGACTTCAAGGACCACCTGCTGCAAGGAGACACAAGGAACTCTGAGCAGGTGGAGTGAGCAGGGCTCACTTCCAAGGAGGCCTGATGTGTTATGTTGCACCAAAATGCATACAAACATCAGTCCAACAGCCACTTCTCCAAATTTTTCCTTGCTGTGGCCAGGAATGTATCTAGAGGGAGATGTTCAAATGAGCTGTTTTTCCTGATAGTTTTCCTTGTTTTGACACAAGCTCATGCAGGAATAACTCTAAGGAATGGATTGCTCTTCACCCCAGGCTTTCTTATACAGTAAGGTGCTAATATAGATCCTTACACTACCATTACACCTGGCAAAGGGCTGGAGCACTTGGAGCAAGCCCAGCAGCCCAGAGAAGGAAAGAGTGCAAGGACAAAATCAAGAAAGATAGACCCTTGCTCCTAGTCCAACTTTCAAACTTTGTGTCCAGCGTAGCATTCTGGGTGCATCTCTGTGAAGTATGACGGCAAAAGTCACATGGCTTGAAGTGTGTAGCCCAAACCCAAGACTCATCATTTCAATAAATCTGCCAGTAAAAAAAGAAATTTAAAAATCTACACCACCCCCCCTTTTTTTTTCCTTTTAAGGGTCAGGCTATGCTAGGACAGCATTTAGCCATTGAGCCTTATATATTGACACACTAGCATCAAACATGAGCTGTTTCTCTTAAACATAGAATGTGGAATTATCAGAGACAAAACAAGCCTCGGACATTGGCAAGGAAGCACTCTCCGTGCCTGACTGAGCTAACGTTTCCTAATTGTAACCAGAGAGCTTACTCTGTGTAAGAGTTTTAAAAACCTTACCTTTTTTCCAAATCAGAGTGGTTTGCCCCTGTGAAAGCTATTTCCCTCTTTGTTCATTCTTCAGAATAATCTCCAACTAGCAGCATTTAAAATGTCTCTTCCCTCCCTCTTTCTTTTTTTTTCTTTTCTGATGTGTGTCACCATTTGCACTCTGTAGCCATCCTGCTCTTGGGTTAACCAAGCAGAGACGGTCAGAACTCTGCAATGCTCAGATTTGGGCCTGGGAAGGGAGTTACCGTGCCATGGAGTTGTCTTTAACCCATGGCTTTCATCTTGTCTGTTCATCTTTGACTCCCACAGCCAAGGAAATGTGTACTGGAGTCCAGATTTAGTGTTTTGCGCTTAAGACAAAACCCTCCCCTGTAACTTTCACATTCCTGCATTTCTGAGTTCTGCCTAGTAGCAGAATTAGAATGAGCAAAATACCACAGGAAAGATGATGCTGAAAGAAGTATTTATTAACTGTCTTACCAGATGTGGAATTATAGAAAGCATATCCAGCCCAGTTATATCTAGCCAAACTTAACTGAAGGTCATGAATCTGCAGAAGTCCAGCAGAGCTTTTCTGACTACATGACCAATCGACACGTTTGCACGTATCCTATCTCTAATGTAGATGCTACATTAGCGAATGCAACATTTTTCCCTTCCAATCACCCTAACTGAAATTCAGCAAGGTGCTAAGAAGCTAAGAGCTTATGTTTGCAGACAGGGTTAATAGTTTTAAGTTTCCATTTGGGAAAGTCTGGATCTTGAGAGAACAAATTTTTCAGCCACTCCTTCCACCTGAACGTTTAGTGTCTCATGCAGTGTCTGGGGATGGTTCTGCCAAGTCACTGGCCGCTTTGGGACATGCAGTGGTGAGGTCTTTAGTCCAAAGTCAGGCTCTCCTGGACGTCTGTGGCAGTTTGCCCAAGAACAGGGATGGGCAGTTTCTCAAGCCTTGATTTCAAAAGGTAGCAAAACCAACATGACCAGTTTAAGAATATGTCACATCCCACTGGTCTGCGTGCTTATCTTTAACGCTGTGCTTTCAAAGGATCTTGGATAAGAACCAAAAGTAGAGCTTTGAAAATTCAGTCATACAGAATAATTGTATTTAACCTATGCTGTCAGTTCACACCACATCATCTTAAAGAATAATAAATAAGCCGTCGACATTCTTACAGTAACCTTTCACTATTCAGTACCAGGAGGCGAGGGGACATGTGCCTTCCCAGACATGAGGTACGCCTTGGTTGTGGTGGGAGTGTTTAGTTTTGTTTTCAAACTCGATGGTAGCAGTGGGGGGATGAAGTTAAAATGCAATCATTCTGAGTCAAATGGTGAGGCCTAGGAAAACAGATGTGGGGTGTGTGCCATGAGCCAAGATCAACTTCACAAAACTCAAAAGATTAGTTCTACAAAAACTGGGGGGGGGGGGGGGGGAGAAAAATTATCCAGTCAGTGTCGTGATGGATGGGAGCAGGGAAATAGCTGAGCAAAGTCAAACAACAGCAGAATCTGCAGCACAAAAATGTTAACTTTCTGGTGCCATTACTTTGTCATAGGTAGGAAATTATTTCAATAATATCTGGAGGGTATTAATTGGGTATTAATTATTATCTTCTTCTGACATGAAATGGGAGGACAGAGGCTTTTATTTCTCTGAACTGCTTCTGCACTCATCTCCAGAGCAAAGTTGCTCTCCTGCTTAAAATCCTGAGCTACAGAGCTAATCTTAGTCTCTTTTTTCCCTGGGACTTTTTGCTGTTGTAGGAACTTTTTTATTTTTCTGTCAAGAAAACACAAATAAAATGTTTCAGTTCAGTCAATATCAGTAAAGTTAATGCTTTGGGACCGCTGAACTAACCCCAAGTATTGCAAACAATTCAGCACTAGATTGTATTTACCCATTTTAATGGAAATGAGAATGGAAATAAACTTGAGCTCAGGAAGTTCCATCTAAACATGAGGAGGAACTTCTTTACTTTGAGGGTGGCAGAGCACTGGAACAGGCTGCCCAGGGAGGTGGTGGAGTCTCCGTCTCTGGAGACATTCAAAACCCACCTAGATGCCTTCCTGTGTAACCTGCTCTACGTGGCCCTGCTTTGGCAGGTGGGTTGGACTAGATGATCTCCAGAGGTCCCTTCCAGCCTTACCATTCTGTGATTCCGTGTTTTGCTTCTGGCCTAGCTACTGCATCCAGGTTGTTTCTTATGGTGCTGCTCTGCATCATGTGTGTCACTGTATTGGGAGCACCTCATCAAAAATCAGGGCTAGTCAAGGAGCAAAGGGCTTTTTCCCCAGAGTGACTATTGACTTGAAAACATGATGTGTTAGTTATTTTCTGCATGCTGCACTGTTTTTTGAGGGCTTTGCTCTTTGGCTTTGGATTAGCAGTGTCCCCATGCTACAGGTCTCTTCTCCTCAGCACAGAAAAGGTTACTAGCTCCATCTTCTATGCTGGCTTCTCTTTTAAGTTTCCTCCTATAAGTGCTCTGCAGAAGTACATCAGCTTCAAGCCCTAGCCAGCCAGCCTGCCCATATCCGAGCAAGCATTGGTTCTTTGGCACTGTCCTGTTAGCACCAGCGTGTCTCTGGCTGTGTTACCAGAACCATCTCCCACAGCAAATTATCCCTCATTGGACATGTCCTTCCTTGGACTAGCCAGGTCTGTTGTTCTGAAAACCCCATCCCACAACACAGTCTTGTTCCAGACAACTCTTTCAACTGTTGCTGAACAGTATCCAGAAACATCACAGAGCCCCTCGCGAAGGAAAATTCAAGTTGTCTGTAAAAGTGACCTATGGCAACTTCAGCTTCTGCATCAAAAGTCCTTCTGTGTTCTGCATCCAGACCCTTGGTTGTCATTGTTGACACTGTGAAAAAAGCCTCCACTGCTGTTTGTGGGGAGAAGCCCCCAGTCTGAGCACCACATTTTCCTGGAATCTATGCAGGGCTTGCAAACATTATTCTGTTTATTTATCTAACACATCCACTGAAAGCTCAGAGCAGTTTTTCAAGGCTTCCCACAAGCTAAACCAAGCCAAAGGTTCCCTGGCCGACAATCATCAATAATATTGAGTTGCTACTTGAGCTCTGCTGTCCTTAGATGATTTGACAGCTCTTCCCTTCTGGGGAAGATAACTTCTTTGTTCTAAAAAGATGAGATGCCTGTTGTCTTGTCTTCTCTGCCTTTTTTGAAGCTTTTCGGAGAAGCAATAGAAGGTGTTGAGGTATTGTCCTGAGTTGTTAATAGAGCATGTGCTTTGGAGCTTTTAAAAAAATTTTTCATCAGTTGTATATTGTTCCTTTCAATCTTCTTGTATTTAGGTGTCATCATCCTACAAACATTGTGTTTGCTGAGCTTGAGAGAAAGCCTTTTGGGGGCCAAAACTTGAATCTAGACATTCCACTTTGCCCTCAACCCTTCTCTCTTTGGGAGATGGTCGGACCTCTGCGCGCCCGACCGCGACAACAACCCAACTTGATCTTTGCAGCTGGTCACTAGCTTCTAAGAGCAGTACAAAGTGGAGTTTGGTGGTTTGGTTCATGGCAGAGGAGGGAGGGGGAGGAGGTTGGTTGTTTTTAAAAAAGGTACCAGCAAAACTGAAACAAAACCCCAGCCACTGGAAGTGTACGTTTGAGTCTGGATCTGACGTTCTCTCCTTGTGGACATTGGTGCCTTTCTGAGAAGAGCTTGGCTGCAGCAGACTTGGTGCCTTTGTGTAGGGACTCTCAAGGACCACTGATATCTGAGCTTGTTCCAACTTCCTCACAGGATGGAGATGCTACAGGAACCTTATTTACCTGTCATGGGAGGAAAGGCCAGTCCTGCCTCCTGCTGTCTTCCCACTGGCACCAACTCTGCTCAGCTGGAACAGTGCTTCTAGGGTTGTTATAGGAGCAAGTTACCACCATGGTAGAACTTGGCCTTACAGGTCTAAGGAGGGACTTCCTCAGGGGCCATGGAGACAAAGCACTTCCCAGCCTCAGCCATAAGCACAGTCCTGGTTGCTGCATCTTCTTGTGCCAGGTGAGAGGAGGAGAGATCCCTGTGCATCTCTAAGCCTTGCCCTCCCAGGGCTCCAGCCAAGAGGCTTAGAATGAGTCTTGCTTGCTCCCTGAGAGCTCTTACCCCATGGAGAGCAGTAGTTAAATCTTGCAGCCCAGAAATCCTTTGGGCTGTAAAACAGGCTGGGGAGACACTGGCCTCTAGTTGTTTGCCTCCAGAGGTAAACCACTGTTCATGCAGTCCTAGCCTCTAGTTCTTAGGATGAAATTCCTTTTCTGTGCCAAAATTGCAGCAGCTCCAGCCTACGGAAAGCTCATTTGCCATGCTTGTGCTGTGGGCTTATTTTCCTCCACAGTAGCACCCGACATCTGGCTGAAAAGCATGGCAGATGAGGCCCGGCGGGCTCAGTAAAACCCCTCTATCCCTCACCGGAATGCAAGACAAAAGAGCTGCATCTCTAATGGACGGCTCAGGCTCATATCTCCCTCTGAGGAGAACCATTACAAAAATATTTCCCAGATATTTGGCCGGGCATCTCACAAAACTATCCAGTTTCATGATGCTAATTTTCCCATTGTCTAGACAGTTGCAAATCCAGACAGCATTATCAGTGTGAACCTACTGCGCACATGCATGCACACAAAAGCCCATTTTTCTGCCCATGGCATTTACAGGTATGTTCTTGCCCGTGAGCTGCCTAGTGGTAAACTTCTGAATTGCTCCAAAGTGCCTAAGGCTCATGGGGTCCCCATCCCCCTGGCAGGGCTGGCATTTGATTCAAGTAACACTGAACCATGTAGATGCTCTGAAGGTTGAACTGGAGGATCCAGCCTGCTTTCTTCTTCACCCAGAAGAAAAACAAACTGTGCTCAGGGTTGGATAGTGCTGCAAGCCAAACCTGAACTTCCCTCCTTGGGATAGAGTCTCCTGCCATAGTGGTGTGCCAAGGATGAAAATGTTCTTTTGCGGTTTGCAGGCTGGAAATGTTCATGGAAAGACATTCTGGGGCTGTAGGCATGTAGATGAGGTCCTGCTAGCCTCTCCTGATGATAAAATGGTCTGTGGGCATTTGTTCCCTCTGTCTGACTTGAAATGTTAAGACCTGTGCAGAGGAACAGCACATTCTTGTTCTGCACATCAGGGGTGCCAGCCCACATTTTAAGGCAGGCTGTAGCACCTCCCCCAGACTTTGGCATCATCGGTAGCTTTATTTATAGCTCCTCTGTGATGCCAAGGGGCAAAAATATAGTAGGAGCAGGAGCTGTATTTACAAAGTAATAACTTCTGAATGAAGATACTTGGCCAGCAGCTGCACTTCCCCTCCTTTCTCTTCTCTAGCTTGTAGAGTTCTTCACTTCCTTCCCAGGGCCTCTTTCCATATGTGCATGGCTCTCCAGGCCCACTGAAGCGGAGGTAACCCCTGGCTTGCTGGGCTGTACCCGCAGCCCAGGCTCTGTGCCCTTTTCTTTGGAAGGCAGAGCAAAGAGTGACCCAAGTGAAATACAAAGGGCTTGACTGTAGATCCTTTCCACGTTTTTTGAAGGGCACAGGGAATGAGGAAGGGACTGTCTCTGTGCTCATGGGATGTGAATCTTGCCAAGCAGCTCTTGATTGTGGTATTACAAGAGTGAATCCCTGTGATTGAGGCAGCAATATTGTTCTACTAATGAGATTTCAGGACCTGTAGTATCTGAAGAGCAATGACTTCGGTGTTTCCCTGGTGAGGACCTCAACCAGGCTGGGTGATCTGTTTCCAGGAGTCCCTACTGGTGGACAAAAGGGAAGGAACTGAAATAACCGCAACGTAGTGGGTTCATCTTCTGCCTCAGAGATATCCGTTACCAGAGCCTGGGAGCTGTGGGCAGAGAGAACTTAGTGGGACCTGAGCAGAGCTGAGATAATGTCCCAGACAGCCAGTCCACACGGGAGCGGAGGAGGAAGAGGAAGAGGGCACTTCTAGTTCACAGTCTGTGAGAGTTTGCAGTGAAAGTGCTAGGAAAGGAGGGCTGGAAAAGTTCTCTCTTCCTCCAAGATAGCTGTGGTCTGTTCCCCAGCTGGACTCTCGCTCTGTATCTGTTCTAATCCACATCTACCCCCTACCAGCTGCATTTGTTTTGCAAACTCAAATCTGATCTCCTCAGTTTGTCCTGTGTGCCTTGCTCTGCTTTCAGGACTCCAAGTTTCCACCGTCTGAACTTCAGAGCAAAGCATCCTACTTGCCCTTCTGTAACAGAGAAGGGGAAGTACTGTGGCTACTGTGGCTCTAATAACAGCAGACAGTTGCAAGAAGTCTTCTAGTCCAAAGTATTTTGCAGAAGGCTGGCCACACCAGCAGCTTTCCTGCCGCAACTCTGATTGTGAGATTTGACTTAATGAAAACTGAAAGATTCAGCCCCATTTAAGTTTTATGTCCACGAAACATACCCAGCTCTAGGGAGGTGGCCATGTCTGTCAGAACGGCATGCAATGTGAAAGGAGAGGGTGTTTCTGGAGCTCTACACCAGAGCAAAAGCCAAGAACTTGGTTAGATTTGATATGCCCTTTCATAATTTGCTTAATGTTAACTCTGGGTCCATCCTCACTAACTCACAGAGCCAGAAGGTAGTGGGACTGGAGATATGAAAATAAAGGCCATTAATCCAGCCCTGCCAGGTCACCACTAAACCATGTCCCTCAGCACCACATCTCCATGGCTTTGAAACTCCCCCAGGAATGAGGACTCCACCACTTCCCTGGGCAGCCTGGGACAGGCCTTGATAACCTTTCTGGGGAAGAAATTGTTCCTCATGTCCAGCCTAAACCTTCCTTGGCACAACTTGAGGCTGTTTCCTTTTGTCCTGTCTTGTCCTACTGACTTCATACTTTGAACAGTGTATGGGCTCAGATATTCAATCCTTCTAATCACACGATGCAGTTGTGCAGAAAGGCATCTGAGGTTGGTTACAATAAATTTACCTAACTTAATCCTTAAACCTGTGATGCGCAAGAAATGCATGTACTTCTTTATTCTGTGCTCTTCTAATAGAATTAATGAGATCAGGTACCTCCTTAAATTTTCTTGAAGCAGTTCTCTGCAGATGAGTCTCTGATGGATTTTCCAGTTCTCTGTTGTGGATTTATCAATAGGCACTTGCTTCAGTCTGTATAATCGATAGCACTACCATCTGCTGCTGGACACATCTGAGCACAGATGTGCTTTCTTCTGTGCAAAGTCATTCCCAAGAAGGTCTCCCTGCCTTTGGGCACCCTTGCTAGACGAGGAACTCTTTGTGCACAGAGCTGCTAGGAAAAAGCTATTGGCCTTCAACCCCATGCTTGAATCTACTTGAAACCACACTAGCATCACTCTGTAAGGCCAGAAACATGATATCAGGCTCTGAGATTTGAGTGGGTTGTTCTACTCCAGTGACAGCCCTCCTGCATACTCTGGAAGAGCTGTGCCTTTGGTTTTAGTGGAGCGGGAATTAGTTACTTACCCAAGACTGGTTGCATTGGTAGGATGTGAGGGTGGTGAGACTCTGGAACTGGCTGGCCAGAGAAGTTGTGGATTCCCCATCCCTGGAAGTATTCAAGGCCAGGTTGGATGGGGCGTTGAGCAACCTGGTCTAGTGGGAGGTGTCTCTGCCCATGGCAGTGGGGTTGGAACTAGATAATCTTGAAGGTCCCTTCCAACCCAAACCATTCTATGATGTGAATTAGAAAAGTGTTTGACTAACAGGTGCCCAACAAAGGTGATCAGAAAGACAGGTCCAATGAAAGCAAAGGCAAGGCTTTTTTAACAGGTGTGTAGAACCACTGTTGAAAGACATTGTAATAACCATTTCTAAGACTATTAATATCCCTGAGGAAACCCCATTTTGGCAGCAGCCTTGGCCTTCTGTTTCCCATCAATTGTAGCTTTGTCTCTTTTGAAGCCCCCTGCTGCAAATGAGCAAATACCTGGCTGAGAAAAGATGAATGGAAAACATTGCCTGTGCTGGAGAGGTAATGGCAAATCCCATGCCAGGAGGAATAATAAACAGGAGATTATTGATATAACTGTGCTAGTCTCCGATAGGTTTTCCACCAGGCATGTAGAAGCACCTACAAAAGAGGCATTGTCTCTACTGTCACTGCCAGGGAAATGGGAGAAATGAGTTGTGCTTTGCCTCAAGGCCAGTGCAGGAAGGACAGGTTTGTGTCTGGTGAGCAAAATTGATCAGAGTGGGGAAGGAGGGAGTGTGAATCCATGGGGCTGTGAGTTCCGAGGATCTAAAGTTAGCTAAGTGTCCAACAGGCTGTTGTTCGTTAGCCAGACCCCAGCGCTAAATCCTAGGTGATAAGCTGGGAATGCAACTGCAGGTTTGAGCACAATGGCTTAAGTGCCTCTTGCCCAGAGCCGCAGTGCCCGGCTGCTGATGGACCGTTCTGCGTCTGCAACGAGGTGCGGGTTTGGCGATGTGCAGGAATCTGTGCCGTGATGTCAGCACAGCCCGGGCATGTGGAGATTTTAAGAGCGTTGCACTGATTTAATGTGTTTGTTTCTAAGAGGAACACAAAGTTAGGCCTGTACTTGAGTGCTGCTGCCAATGTCCAGCTCTGCAAGTGACATAGTGGCATTGGGCTCCCTCCCTGAGATCTTTCTGGGACATTACTAGGGAAGAAGGAAGGGTGGCTTCCATGGACATGAATACCCTGTCTCTAGGGGCTTCTCAGAAACCTCTTCTGAGGCCCCAGTTACAATCTCAACCTAATCAAAAGGGATGGGGAGGGATGTGTCTCACCAATACATACACCCTACAGTTCTGAGCATTTGCAGTCAGGAGCACCCCTTCTCCAGCCTCTCTCCCTTTGCTTCCCAAGCTGCAGAGAACAAGCACTTTGCTTCCAGTTTGACTGCCTGGTTCTTGGAAACCTGAGGCAGACAGCAGGCTGCTCTTCCAATGTGCTGTAGAAAAAAGAAAGGTGGGTGGGAGGGAGGAGGAGAAGAACTATTTCCTGCAGTGAAACGCGATCCTTTTCAACTTAAAAATAGGAGGAAAACAAATTCCTGTGGGGCCTGCTATACAAGGGTTTGACAGTTGCCTACTCTCTGCCCCACCTCCCAGAGCTCCTCATTTGTCTGATGGCGTGGTAAGAGCTCTCTTGAACACAAACACAGACCTGTGCACTGCAGTCCTGCTGCTGGGGAAGCGGCTGTGCTCCACGGTGGGGGTCAGCTGCAGGGGAGTGTAATGCACTGTGACAGGCAGCAAAGCCCAGGATTAAGCGCTCTTTGTGTGGAGCTACCATGCAACCAGGTTTTCCTGGGCCTTTTTTCCTTGCTGGGAATTTTGTCCAGACCATTTATAAAGGTGCCTGGGATTTCTGAGTGTTTTTTCAGGCCGTGCCAAGCCAGGAGGCCAGCAGGAGAGATGACACAAATCACAGCCAGAGCCCCCCTCCTTGCTTGCATCCCCTCGTGGTGGTCCTCTCAGCTGTGAGCCACAGCCTGTGTGTGTGGCACTAGGGAGCTCTGGGCACAGCCTAATCAGGCTTGATTGCCTGATCAGGCTTAATTGCCTTGTAGCCACAGCCATCTCCCTGCTCATCCCTACTGCTGGACTTCTGCTCCCCTCTCTCTTCCCACCTTCTCACTCCCTCGTGCATCGCCGCCTGATTTCAGCGCTGAGTGGCAGTGCCGCAGACCCCAACGCAGCAGGCTGCTCCCCATTGCTCTCTGTCCTGTAAGTTCTGCTCCCTCCTTTGCTTCTCTTTCTCACTCCTGCTCTCTGCTCCCCTCTCCCTTCTGCATCCTCCCTCCTTCAACACTGCATTGACAGGTTAGGGCTGAAGGCAGTGGGAGAGGCAGGTTTTCTTGAAGCTCCTGTTCCTCTCTAGGGAAGAGAAACTAAAGCTCCAGGAGGCAGAAGAGATAGCTGGAAAGACGTGTTAAGAAATGAGCCAACAACGTTTGCAATGGCAGCCCCAGCAGGAACGCTGCTGCCTGCAGTTCTCCTGCCCTGGGGGTGCTGCTGGACCTGATGTGGCCTGGGCCCATGACAGGCATTGATCAGGGCTGTGCCATCCTCTGTTCATCTCCCATCGTCAGCTGATGCTGCTATCGTGAGTCACTTCAGCTCTTGGCTACAGGCCCTGCTGAAAGAGGGAACGGCTCCCAACAGGAGTGATTCACCATGCCTCACCAGCCTTCTTTAATCTGCTTCCAGGCACATCACCTCAGGGTTGGAGCACAGGAGCACACCAGCTCCAGCGCTTTCCCATGGCCTCGCTGCAGAGCTGCTGTCCTCCTCGCTGACCTCCTTTAGACCTCCCAGGTTTGTGCTGGTAACCATTCACTGCATTCTTACGATTCTTCTCTCCTGAGTCAGTAATAAACCATTTCTGGTGCAGATCCAGGGTCTGTGCTGGCGATACAGGTTCAGAGCTTGCCTGGAACAGGTCTCTAAGTCAGGAACCACCCTCAGCCTTCATGTGAGCTTGGGGATCACAGTGCTCTGGAGCCAGATAAGCTGTTAAAGCTTAATTGCTGGAGCCAATTAACGTGACTATGTACTTTTCCAAAAGCAAAGGGGTTTAGCCTATGGGTTCAAGCCAGCTTCTCCTCTGGGTAACCACAGCATGCCTCACTGTGCTTGCAATTAGCCTTGAGCTAATGCGTTGTACTTTGTGTGCCCAACAGGCAGGGTCAGTTACCACAGCTCAGCTGATGAGCCGTAATTCGTTAAGCTTCTGTAACTCAATCACCGCAGTCATCTTTCCAGTCTTAACAGGGCCAAATATGTTCCCCCTGTGATGTCACAAGAGCACAAAATTCCTCTTTTAAAAAACATAATTGTCTGTTGTTGCTCAGCCCTGATAAAGCTTCAGCTCTTTGTCATCTATCCGGGCCAGCAACCTGTCGTTCCAAGGGCTGGTTCCACCAGAGTTGCGCCTACTTAAGGAAAACGGGCGACTTAGATGAATGCAAACCTCTCTTGTACAGATGTGTGATCAAATGCAATCGAATTATGGTTGCTCAACATGTAATTGCCCTTCAGCTGAAGCAACACCACCATTGTGTACGCACTCATAATTTGCCCAGCTCCTTCACTTAGCTTACGCAATGGGATAGCCTTGGTAAGAAACTGATGCCTGCTGAACTAATCTAAACCAGCGAGGGGTCCTGAGCCTGTGCTTGGACAATTGCCACTGGGCTGCTTCATGTGTTACTTGTACTGCAGCTTCTTTCCTCCTCTGCATCCAAAAAGTCAGTTTACTTCCCCTTTTGCAGACTGTTTAACTGTAATCAGCTGGCTTTGCCCTGGCACGGCCAGAGAGCATGCACCTGACCCCTTTAACCAGCTCCTTCTCATCCCAAGAAACAGCCCTTTGTGTAGCAGATAGCTACCTACACCCTGAGCATCAGCTTTGTATACCAGTTGGTGTACCCAACCAGTGGCTTTCAAACTAACTTCAATTAAACGGCTGTAAATTTGCATGTAGAATGACCTATGTGGATACATTCCAAGAAATCCTGCAGAAGGCAAGTGATCCATGCCTTGGATAGAGGAAGCATGCATGCTTCATGGTAGGCTGGGATCCAACTGCATGGAAGGCTTTATAGAGAAATGTGTTGGGTTTGTTGGATTTTTTTTCTTTTTTCTTTTTAGCTGGCGTGGAAGAAAAGAGAGGATAGTTTCCAACAGGGAGGATAAAACAGTACAAATTAAATCCATTCTCTGGCCAGTGTAACAATTGCAATTTCCTGCTATTCCTTGGAAGCTGTACAGCCCAAGAGGGAGATATTTCAAGACCGGTGTGTCAGGGATAGAAGCACATGCATCTGGTTATTTTTAATGGCAGCTCTGTCCCTAATTTTCAGTGCTGGCCTTGCTGAAGTGCCAGCTCTGTTTCATTAACCTTTTGTCAGTATGGCAAGGAATAAAAGGTGGCTCACAATGTTAGCACCTGAGATAAAGCTCCTTTTCCCAACAAGGTATTGGAGGACCTTAGCTATACCAGGCAGAGTTCTGGGCAGAGAAGGCAAAGAAGGAAAAAACCCTCTAGGAAGGTTTGTATAACAGAGCCTGTAGAAGTCTCATATCTGCAGTCTTCATTACTGTCTGAAATGTGTGTTAGAACCAAGTTTCAATCAAGGTAACCATTTTCCTCTAGAAGCCAAGAAAAATATTGTGTTTATTTTCAGACCATTAGGAATAGTCTCTCGGAACAGCCCTGCTTTCCTTGCTTCACATGGGTTGCTTAAAAAAAAAAAAAAAAAAAAGAAAAAAAAGAAAAAGCACAATTTCACAACCATGGCAGCTGTGAGCTGCACATGGGTTAGACCCCAACATGCAAAATCTTCTCTGTGCCTTGGAAGAGCTTTCTCAGGGCCCAAGACTTAATCCACCACCACAGCCAAAGGATTAGTGCTCCAGCCGTAGAGCTGGGCAAGTGACAGGATTTTTGTTCTGTGAGAAATGTAGTGGATTGAGGGTGGGAAGAGGAAGCAAACACAAAGTCAGATTTCTTCCAAAGCTCTGGTTTGTCGGGGTCTCAGCCCTAACAAAGCAGTACAATGCAGCTCCAGCCCCCTCCTCCCTCCATCTCCTGCTTTGCAGCTACGACCAGTTCCTACCAACCACAGTCGCTGTCACAGTTCCTACCTCCTCCCTCAGCTTTTTACGGAAACACAATCCATCACTGTAAGCGCTGCTTGTGGGACAGCAGTCTGAACAATGCGTTCAGCCCGGCTGGTGGCGGCTAGTTATGGGAAGACTCTTGGTTATGCTGTTGCATAGCTCAGCACGGCTCTTGCGCACCCAGAAGGCTGCTTTCAGAGCCCTGGTTTCCAAGTGGTGAAAGATCGAGCAGTTTGCTCTCTGGGCTGCAGCCTAAGGAGGTTTGGATTTAGCTTATCATGCAAGATCAGGATCGCTGCTCTTAAAATGTCAGCAGTGAGCTGTGGAGCAAGAAGGGGGGGGGAAAAAATGCTTGCCCAAAATTCAGGCTACTCTAGTAAATGTCAGGTATTTGCACAGAAGAAAGTCTTTGGGCTGGGAGGTTTGCTGAGGGGTGGCCTTTCTCTGAAAGCATCTCAGTTTTCTTTCAGGTCCTGTCATCTTGTACCATGGATCCCGAGGCCTCCTGCTGAGGGACAGCTCACCCAAGGTGGTGTTAGGCTGGCCAAGGGGCTGCCACAGCATCGCCTGACTGGGAGCACTGACTTACACTGCAGGCTGGTACCAGTGGAGCAGGGGGGACAGGTAGAGCCATGTTAGATACGGTGTCTTCCTCGAAGGCCTGTAGTCACCAACAGCTCTGGGGAGCACCACCACCTTGCTGGTGTGGTTGAGGAACATCAGGGATGGATGTCGCTGGTGGCTCAGGGGCCGCCATACAGGGGGACCTTCATCTAGGGGAAGAGTTTACACCATATAACTGCAGAGCAGAAAAGGAGGACTGAGGGCAGAGATCTCCAAAGCTTCTGCTGGTCTAAGTGAGCAGGGGCACAGACTTGGTACAATCCCAAGCCAAACTTGCTGTGGGAAGCAGAGCTTTGCCAGGATTCTCATTGCTGAGGGCCTGCTCATCAAGACAGGCATCTAGATGGCCAGAAGAAAGGGCTTTTGATTGTGACTCTGCCTTCACAGGGGGATGGAGTCCTGTTTGCTCCAGGCACTTCCAGAGGAGCTCAGGACAGCACAGCCCCTTTGGCACAGGGCTCTGGTTTGGTACCTCCTCAGTGCTGCCAGGGCCGTGACACTGCAGGACACATGCCTGCCAGGCCACCAGCTGCAAGCCACTCGCAGAGAGCATCCCAGGGACCAGCACAGCAGCCAGCTGAGGGGGGGCCCCAAGCCGTAGGCTGCTTTCACAGCTAGACAGAGGGACTGTTAGGAATAAGCTAAGTGTTCTTACAAAGGAAGTGCTCCAAGGCAGGGGAAAGTGAATTACATAAAGAATTAAGTTGGGAGATGCTGGAAATACCAGTTCTCAAAGCAGTGGTACAGTCCTAGCTTCAGCTTCTGGCATGTTTTAGATTGAAACACTCCCACCTCTAACTGCAAAAAGCAGCGGGGCTCTACTGCATGGCCAGGTCAGGTTAGACTGGAAGAAATGGGTTCATTTTAAGTGCAGTCACCTCCAGAAGGGCCCTGGGCTGCCCAGTACTTAGCATAGAATAACTAACCAGCCTGGTGTCTGGTATGGCAGGTCTGGGAGGGAGTCCTGGGAGTCCCACCTGCTCAGTGCACCCAGTTCTTGTGATTTACCTTGTCACACTGAAATGGGGACAAGGGCAGGGATGGGTACTGATTTGTAAGACTATCCAAGTAAAAGCCATTGGCTGGAAGCCAACTTTCTTGCAAACTCAAATATTTCTTGTCTGCAGCATTTGGCACATTCAAAGGCAATGCCAGCACACAAAAGCCAGGAACTAGAGGCCTTTAATTTGCCTTTGCCATCTCTGGGTTGAGTGAACGTTTCATAAGTTTCATTATGGTCTCAAACTGTAAACCCGCTGCAGGCAGGGACTTGGACAAAGAGAACAAGAGAGAAGCTCTTGTTAGTTGAGCCTGAGCCGGGTCTTCGGTTGAGGTCTGAGTGAACCTGGGCCATTTGGGTGGGACCCACTGAAGCTAACAGGCTGTGTGTGGTTTGGATTCAAATCTTGGCAAAACTAAGCTCCAGCCTTGAAGAGCACATCTTACTCCATGAACCTGGGAAACCCTTCCTGAACAGTGAAGGGACGGGTGCTAAGAGCAGCAGTTCCTGGGCTTGGTGAGTGAAGGAAAACCATGGCTGTTGTTCTGAGCTCTCCTCTCCCCATGCTTCTGCCCTGGTTGCAGATCTCAACTCTTCATAGGCACAGGTAGTCCTCCAAAGAGATGTGGGATTATTCTCAGTCCTCGGAGATATGGGGCTCCTTCCTAGCCCCTGGAGAAACAATCATTTCCTTCTACTCATTGTACACCAAGGCAGCAAACTTGGGTTTCTGTATGGGACAGGATTTAGTCACAAGGGTGGAGTATGGTGTTACCTTAAAGCAAAATCCCGAAGCTGCAGCAACAGGGTCTCATCAGAAGTGGCATATTAGGGCAGGCAGAGAGTGAACAGTAAATGTGGGATTATACAAACCATGGCAAGCTCCCACCAGACCATTCTTCAAGGCTGAAATGACCAGCTGCAAAAAGCATCCCCCTAGTAAGGGATGTGCACATCGTTTTGGCTTTGGATGGGCCGGAGGGATGTTTTTCTCATAGGCTGAGAGTAACAAAGAAGATTAATCTCTGTAAAAAAAACTGGGGCACTATGTTGAAGTGGGTTTTCATCAGTCTTGTGCTATTGTGTGTGTATCTCCAGTTTACTAATGATTCAAGTGAAAAGTAATCAGGAGAAGTGCTTGGAAAAGGAGATTTTCCTGTATTTATTTTGGATACATGTCCAGTGGAAAAATATCTTCCCAAGCATTTTGCTTGGCGATGTGGCCTGTTTCATTTGGAGAACAATTGATGGTGATGATGAGTGGTGTTAGATGCAATCGCTGTTTGACAGCTTTTTGACTTGCCTGCAAGTCAAAGCAGCAAATTCCATGCGACTGCACACGTGTGCTGAGGAGAGGGTGGGGAGACGGCGGCCACGGACAAGCTGCTTGGCGTGTTTGATCAGGTCTTCTCCAAACTCTTCACCAGGCACAGTGCAGCTTGTTAACGCATCGCCTGGTTTTGCAGCGGTGTCTTGCTATGCTGATCTTGCGCGGTTTGTTGCCTGTGCACTCTGCGTTTTGGTGAGATAGCACTGGACAAACGCTGCCCTCATGGTGCGGGTATGCTGCAGAGGTAGGTTTAAGCTGTTAAGAGGGAATTTGCTGGTAGCTCTGTGGATTACATGTTTACAGGAGCAGGCTGTTCCCACTGACTTTGCTTCCCAAATACCATGGAGTATATCCTCAGCTGATGCTCTCCTGGCTCCATATTCACCCCTTCCCAGAGCAGTTGTCCCAGCTGTAGCCCTGCCCATCTCTCCCCTCCTCCTGATCCAGAAAGGATGAAGGGAGTGACAGGCACAAAACCATCCTGTCCCTTAGCTCCCCGTGCTGGCCATTGGCAACTCAGCAGAGGAGCC
Organism: Eurystomus gularis; assembly: GCA_013400335.1. Classification (NCBI taxonomy): domain Eukaryota; kingdom Metazoa; phylum Chordata; class Aves; order Coraciiformes; family Coraciidae; genus Eurystomus; species Eurystomus gularis. The sequence goes on along the minus strand of VZZY01024567.1, from coordinate 202,983 downwards.
ATGAGGAAAGTTAAATCTGTGAATACCATTTGTCTGTCTTTGTTTCTGAAAAGGGAACAGCCATCTGCCACATCCATTCCCTCTCTTGCTGAGGGCTTCTCCAAGCAGTGGCCTCTGGTCCCGGTGGCACAAGGGATAAATCCAAAGCAACTTTGCTGAAGTCTCCAGAATTGCTCCCAGGGTAACTGAGAGCAGAGTAGGGCCCCCGAGAGTTTCCGAAGCTTCACAGCCATAGCCACAAGGCAAATAAAATGAGATTAACCAATTACAATTAAAATGAGAGAGAACTGCTTTTGACAGTAATTTTGAATTTCCCCTAAAACCACTTCCAGCTGCGACCTCTGACTCGTGCAGCGTTCGCCTGAGAGCTGCCCCTGCTTGTTTGTTATAACTGGTGCTTTCAAGGACGTTCAGCCCTGTCTAACAAGAGGTTTCCTAGGAAAAAAAAAAGTGAAAAATGGAAGAAGAACTGACACAGGGCATCCCTGCAGCGAGGCCCAGACACGAGAGCCCCTCCAGCAAGCAGACGGTCGCCAGTGAATTAAGCAGGGTAGTGCTTGCATTGCGTTCCCCCAGCTCCATACTACTGTGTTGCTATCACGCAACTGTGAATCCCATCCTGGGAATATCATGTTGGTGTAGAACAGTTCTCTGGTCCCACAAAGAAGCTGACTATGCACAGACCTTGCCCTTCCTTGAGAAGAGAGCGAGGCTGTGTCTACAGATTGGAATGATCACTGTTCCTATCTAGAGATATCGAAAAGTTTGCTATGCAACAGTGCTGCACAATCAGGTCTCATTTGAAGAGGATCCAATGCTTTCAGAATATTTAATTCCTTAAATTGAGTAGGTGCGTTTGACTCATTCTCCGGCCTGTGCTACCATCCTCTAAGATAATTTCTCCAGGTGCTGTTCAAAAACAAGGAGATTTTGGAGGGCTAGTGAGGGAGGAATAATATAACTGGGTGTGCGTTTTCACCCAAATATTATTAGCAACCCGCAGTCTTCTCTCAGCCAGTACGCTGCTGCTTCTTCCCATTAGAAGACTGGAACTTCCCTTTGGACAGGATCAGAGAAGAACCACACTACCAGCAAATCCTCTTCTCATTTCAAAACAACTTTGCCAACAGGACTCACAAGAATCAAGGCTCAGCTCTTTGGGCAAGACTGTCTCGGGTGTTGGCACCGGGGCAGTTTGCTGGAAGATGCCTGCAGACTTCTGCATGGGCTGATAAGTGAACACCTCCACTGCCTGCATCATCCGTGTGTCTGCAGACACGTTCACTGGCCCTGAGCCAGCTACATGCTGCAGCTCTGCCATTCTAGCACTTCCACACTCGGTCTGGGAGGAGGCTGTGGAGTGGATGGGGGGACATGAGCTGACACACTCCAACTTTCTCCATCAGGCAGTGCAGCAGGGTCGATAGCCCATGATGCAAGGAAACAGGGCTGTGAGAACCGTGACTTGAGCCAGGGATTAGCAGCACGAAAGTATATATGAAGTTGTTCTTTTTACTCTTCAGGCACAGAAGGTGAGAGGAAGAATAGAGAGAAAGGTGCATTCTCTCAAGGCTGCACTACCTCAGCCAATGTATTACATTATTTATGCTGCGATCCGCCAGCCTTGAAAGCCTTGCAGGTGCTGTAGCACTCCACTGTTGAGGTCAGTACCATAGTCACCTTTCTTTGTGATTTCCTTTGTCATTAGTGCTTTTGAAGAAACACATTATCCTTTCGAGATGAGGTCTGAAAGCAATTTTGGAGGCAGAAATGGTGTTTGTTACCCCCACAACAGTTTTATTTATTTAATTTGGAATAAATCAACTGCTATTCAGTGCTGTCACACCTGGGTGACTTTCAAAACAGTTTTGTGTAAGCGACTGTCTGCCACACTCAACAGGGTCTAGTATCTTTGCATCTGCAAACACCATTGTTTGTTTTGTAAAGTACTTGAGTTTGCATCTGAATTGCTACAGTCTGTTCTTAAAAACTTCTTTAAAATTTCCCATTGCCCTAAGTTGCCCATCCCAGAGTTTTCTATTTACTTGACTTTTCCTATAGCCCTGTCTAAAACTTCCTTGCTATAAATTAAGCTGGTTTTTTCTTGCCCTTTGGAAGGTTCTGGAGAACAGTTGCTATCCCCTTTGCAAATATTGGAAGATCATTATCATGTTCCCCTCATTCTTCTCTCTTCTAGACTAAACAAATTCACTTCCTTCCACCTTTCCTTACAGGTCATGTTTTCAAAACCTCTTTATCATCCATTTTATTCTCTTTGCACACTCTCTAGTTAGTCTATTATCTTATTACAATGTACCAAGCTGAGTGGATGGAGTCTCCTGCTACAGAGCAAATCTTTTCTGAACGCTTATCACCTTCATGACATCCTGCTTGGAGTTGTAGCCTATGCAGCCAGACAACGCATTCCCAAAATTATTTACGTTTTCAGCTGTGTCTTCTTTGGTGGTATTCAGGCCAAATTTTAGGGCACAATTAACTGTACTCTTTGTCTTCAGTTCAGAGTCCCTCTAATGAGTCTCAGTGCCACGTATCACGTATTCTTGGTTTAGTTTTTCGCAAAGCAAATCAGCATGGCTGAAACCAAACCAAAAAAAGGACATGTGTCTTAGTCCCTCTCTTTTCCTGAGTTCTCCCATTTGTGGAAAAAAATAAAAGGAGGGAGAAAAATATATCCTGGATATACTAAACAGCCCCATACCTGCCTCATAAGATCTTACAGCCCTTCAAAATATTTGCTTAATCTCCAAGTATTTTGGCAGGGTACATAGGTATTAGTGCTTGCAGGTGTTCTTATCTGCTCATCTCAAAATATTCTACTCCTTGCTTTAAGCGTGGGGAGACTGAAGTGTTTGGAGGCTCAATTTTCATAGGCAACAAAGATCCTGTGCTCCATTTAAAGTCAGTGGAAAATGTAGGTTGTGAGCCAACTGGAGAATTGGGCTTTAAGTGACATGCCGAGGTCCCCTCGAAAGTTCATACCACAGCCAGGAGTCAGAGCCCAGGTTTCCTGAGTCTGTCTAAGGTCCGATGAGCAGAACCAGGCTGCCTTCCACTCCCAGTGCAGCCGCCTGGTCAAACCCGTGCTGTCATTCCCCAAGTAAAACCTCCTCAGTCACAGCAGGCACCACAGCGCTCTGGAGAAGAGTCGGGTTGATCACAACTTGCTCACTAACTAGAAATCTTCTTGTTCATTTAGTATTTGGTTGCTAGTTGCATAGCTGAGAAGCCTGTTAAAGAAAACAAATAGCACCTGCGCCAAGCCCTGTCCTACTCCAGCAGTAAAAGATATTAATAGTTTCCAGCTCTCTATTTTGCGTGTTGGCTTGCCAAAGCTCACCTGCTCTGTGTGAAACGGGAGGCTGCTCAACACTGGTCGCTGAACAAAAGGCTGGTCTGTAAAAGACAAATCTGGGGGAATTTTTTAAATTCCCAAAATAGACAAGGGGAAAAAATGTGCCAGCAAGATGGATCTCATTTCATTTCCCAAATCCCTCTGGTCTCCAGAGTTCATTCTTTGCTCTTAATGTTTCATGCTATGGCTTATTTTAGTCTCCTTAGTGGAAAGTTTAAAACATTTACTTAAAGGCAAAGCTTCAGCTGGCGTAAACTGTCACAGCTCCCTTGGCTTTAGTTGTCTTCTGCAGAGGAGCTGCCCTTTAGCATTTGAATTGCTTAGTAGAAAGTGGAAAACTGTGTTGTTTGAAATCATCTGCGAAGACTAAGGGGAAAGGAATATAAAGGAAGGGGCCACAGTATGGATTTCAGCTGAGAAAGAGTCTTTCCACACAGACAGGTGCAAACATGGAGCACTCCTGGCATGAACTACTCTTCAAATCTTTCCTCTGATCCCCCTCCAAAGCAGCTGCCAGTAGGGACTGGTGACGCCGTGTCTTGCTGGGCAGAAGGGATGTCGGCTGCAAGCATCTCTTGCAGGATGCTACAGGCTGCTGAGCACCAGCAGTCTGGAGCCCTGGAGCCATGTTAAATGGCCATGCCCAAATGGTGCTCCTCTGTGCCAGGGAGATGTGTCCAGAAGCACCAAGGGTGTTCTAATACATGTTTTCCAAACTGTTGGTTGATTGGCGGGAGGTCTGACTTGGAACAAAGAAAAACCAGCAAAGGTGCAATATGTTTTTCTTTACAGTCAAATTTAACAAACAGCCAGCTGAGCTTTCACTGTTTTATGATGTTGAGTTCCTGCACCGTTCCCTCTGTCTTATGCATCCTGACTTAAATTGAACCAACCTCACTAATTCTCCGGTAAATCGCGTCAGCAGGGCTATTCCAGATTGACACCAGCCTGACTAAGACCAGAGGAGACTGCCAAAGCCCAAAGGATGGGAACAGTTATTTTGCCAGCACCCTGGCTGGATTCATGTCTCCGTAGGAATGCGTACTCTTCCCTTTGCTTTTGCAATGGCACCAGCATGTTGACGAACTGCAGCGCTGCTATTTATCCCTTAATTACTCCCATGACTCACATTAAAGTAACAATTTTCCATAGAAACAAACACAAGCAGAGCTGACACCATTCAAACTGCTTTTATTCTGAAACACGTTCTGTACTTTGGGTTTTGAGGGTGGTGACTCTGGAGGTTGCTGGAGGCTGCTCCATGTTCCTGGTGCTGAGGTTCACCAGAGTTAAGAGGAATGAGACTTGCTGGGTACTCACTTGCTCCAGGACAGGGTGGAAGGGTCACAGCCACTGGACTACAGCCTCCATGGGGCTGAGGACTGCTCAGCGTGCTGTGATTCCACGGGAGATGGATGATAAGCATAGCTCAGGACAGGACTGTTCCTGTCCATGGTGGTTCCTGGGTATTCTTAGGACATGTTCATCTGCTAATGTTCTTGTCGGGATGCTCCTTCTGTTTGATTTGCCCATGGGCATCTCAACCTAGGCTGCTGCTCCGTGTTTTTACTTGTCTCAAGAAGCTTGATCAGGGGGAGCAGCATGAGTGCCATCCCTCGATCTTATCTGGGGATGTTCATCCTGTTCTATGTGTTGTATCGATTACAGGTGCCACAGTTGGGCAGGATCATCCTTGGCTGAGTCAGCTGTCTAAAATAACCAATGAAATAATTAGCTGGCAGATCTCAGCTTTGGGCCAGCCTTGCATCAGTTCTTATGTGGCAGCCTCATGGTCTTCAGATCCTTTGAAGCTCTTTCACTGTGCTTGACCCTTGTGAAGAAGTATGCATATGGAGACTGGATAGTCAAGAGGGGTCTTTTTCTTTTACAAACTTGTCTGCACGTGGGGGTGAGAGCAGTGGCACTGTCACAGCTCCCAGGGCCAGGAGGTTGCCAGAGGCACCTGCTTTTCTTTGTTCTGGCTTTCGCTCTACATGGTGGGGAAAACAGAAACAGGGCATGATGGAGCTGAGGGAGCAGAGCCCTGGAAAGCTGGAGGGAGGCTGGCTTCAGACAGGCAGCGCGATGCTTTTGCAACTGCGTGTTTTAAGAGATTGTATGATTTGATGTAGAGTCTGTAAGAGCTGGCCGGTAACTTGCTTACACTCTGTCTGTGCAGATAAAGTTGCTTCCATATTCTACTTCTGTGCTCGTTTGGGGGGAAAAAAAAAAGTAAAATGCAACTTTGGCTGTACAACCTCCCCAGGAAATGCCTATAGAAACTGTCTGCACAGGAAACATCTACAAAGGGATGATGGAGGAGGGAGGTGAAGCCCAGCAGACCTGGATTCTTCGAGACCATGTGCAGCTTCTTCCTCTCCAGTTCCTCGGGGCTGTTGGCTCTCTCTTCAATTTGCTTCCCAGGCCCCACACACTACAAATGTCTTTCATGAGGCTTGTCAGCCTCCCACCATGCCAGAGTTTCATCAAATCTCTTCTCCTCTGAAGAAGAAACTTCTGAGGGCTCAGTAGCCATGACTGAAGCCAGATTTTCAAACGGGGCCAGCACTGAATAGACTGCTGGGCTTTTCTGAAAGTCTGGCTCTGAGGAAAGCCTTTATTTTCTTGGGTTTTCTCCCTTAACCATTGGAGTTGAACTGGGACTGAATCAGTAATATAAACAGTAGGCTGAATAGGCTAAATATCTCCTCCCTAGAGGACTTCTCTCTTTGTCTGCCTTCTTTATCTCTGCCAAGGTTCTGATAACACGTGTGCCTCGTGGAACCATCTCCCGCAGGCCTGACAGAGCCCCGTTCTGTGGGGATTTTCAACCCAGGCTGCAGAAAGGACTGGGAAAGAGAGATGGATACAAGCCTTCCCTGGCAGAGAAAGAGATGGAGCAATCAAACAGTTTTTTCCAGCAGACAAGGCTGTATTTAGGCGATGCAAGCCCCTACTTTGTGCCTGAAGACCTGAAGCTTTCAGGCATGGGGCCAGGATTTTGACTTGCCCTTAAACAAGCATGTTTTTGACCCAGTCAGAGAGATGGAGTAAAGTGTATCAGCTCACCAAATGTAAGGAGAGCTAGCTGTATGAGCAGAGTGGGACTTGCCCCTCTTCTCTTTTCTCTTTTTTCTCTTCTCTCTCTTCTCTCTTTCTCCTCTCTCTCTCTTCTCTCTCTCTTCTCTCTCTTCTCTCTTCTCTTCTTTCTCCTCTCTTCTCTTTACACAGTCCCTTTTCAATCAGCTTTGAATGATGGCTGGGACCAGGGCAGCAGCAGGTAGGACAGAAGAAATGCCAGGCAGGGCCATGGTGCCCATCACCTCTTTTCCATCCCACACAGGACTTGTGTGAGGCGTGGGACAGCCCCTGTTCGACTGACCACAGCACCGTGTCACGGAGGCTGTTCCATGGGCACAGAGATCCATGCAGGTACAGCAGGATCAGTGCAGTGAAAAAGAACTAACAGAAGCAAAGGAATGAATAGGTCTCTCCCCAATGTCTCCCTCAGGAAAGCCTTCCCAATTGCTGTGTCCTGCCACAGGGTTATTGCCTTGACTTCCCTCACACATTTGCTAGCTGCAGATTCTCCTTTCAATGAGCAACTTTAAAATATTTACCATTTTTTGGTGTGAGAAGACGAAGAGGGAAGGCTCCCTTGTTCCTTCTCCAGGTTTAACGGAGGGCTTAATTTGAGATGTGAAGCACAAATCAGGGCACCTTCACACCTCTACTTGAACTGGAATGTTTAGCTTGAACAGTCAGCCTGCAGTCTCCCTTGTACCGGGCGGTGGCTCTGCCCAAGCCCCTTGTCCTCTTAGGATGCAGAAACATCAACTAAATAACATTTACCTAAGTTTTCTTTTCTCTAGAGGTTGGTGTGGGGTGACACCAGCAAGTGGCTTGTGTTTTCACAGGTAGGGGCTCCAATCTTATTCCAGAAAGATCTTAATTGCCTCTCGCTTCTCCTAAATCAGGGACATCTCTTGAGCCCAGCAGCTTCAAAGACACGTCCCCCACACTCTATCATAACAACATTTAGAAAGCAGTTTGAATTTCTTCCAGCTGGCCTCATGTTACAGAGATCCCTCTCAGCACCCGGGAGGAAAGAATTAGCAAGAAAAACAAGCATCTCTTTAAACTTCAGAAAGAAAAAGAAAATGCAGAGAAAAAGGCCATATAAAAGCATAGATGTAGCCCAGTGATGTCCAAACAATGTGCTCTTTTCCTAGGGTTGTTTGAGGTAGAAAGGAGCCTCATGATTGGATTTTCTTGTGTCAGATGGAGACTTTGGACCCTAATGACAGGATTTTATCAAAGCCAGATGCCTTTGCACAGGTACTGTCCATACCACCTCCCTCCCAGCCATTGGAACAGAGCACTTAATGTGAGTATTGATGCAGGAGCGTGTGCCTGTGGAAGCAGGGAGTCACGAGGCAGACGAGCCAATACACATGGAGCTTCAAACGCATCCTCTTGGCTCTTCACGCCAAACTCATTTCATGCCCCCCCAGGGGACTTCTTGTGACTCTCTTCCCCCAGAGAAGCATCACAGTTGCACACTTTTCCCTTTTACCAGGAGATTAAGCAGTCCAGTGGGAAAGCCTGGAACAGGCAGCTTCCTTAGTAGCAGAGAACTTCCCACACCCAAGGCGCTGCCCAAATCTCAGCCAGTCTGTTTTGTTGTGGTTATTGCTGAGCCGCCTCCTCTTGAGTAGCTGTCCTGCAGCCCAGCCCAAGCCCTGCAGCCATCCTCGGCATCTTTCCTTTGGTACGCAGACTGACTTGCTGACATGTGAACAACTCCTTTTAGAGAACAGATACACTCTGTTTCAAAGAGCAAAATCCCTTGGGCAGCTGGGGAAAACTGGCAAAGGACACAGACTGAATTTGTTTTTGCTTTGCACTCCCTGTGGTTCTTCACACGAAGGCGGTGGTGGCATGAGATGGGGCTTGGGGACCAGAAGTTGGTGCCTTTGCATGTTAGAAACCATTTCCGTTAGCAAGCCTTAGAAGCACTGTTTCTGTTTCTGTATTTGTGATCCCCACAGTGCTATTTCTCTGCCTTTCCCAATACTTTCTCTTCTTCCCTATTCAGCCTGTCTCTCTTCTGCTGGCTCTCTTCAAAGGAGGGCATTGTGTTATGCCATCACTTCTCATACTGTTCTTTTCATTATGATTGGAAAAAAAGTCTGGCAGCCATCACTTCTGCTCTTTAACGAGCTTTGGCTGGTTACTGAGCGATTACTCACAATTTAATTGTCTTCACTTGCTCCATCTAAGTAAAAAAATGGATAGATACATAGATAGATATATGACTGCAGGAGAAGGGGGGCAATTTGTGGTATTACTGGCCCAAGGTGAGTTGGAAGGGGTGGGAAATTGCATCAAGCTGCACCCGTTTACACCTTCCAAGATACTGTCTTGCTCTGACAGTGAAACATTTCTCGCTACAGAATTCAATCTGTTGTCTACTTGGGTTTAGTGTGCACTTGAAGGAAAATTCACAAGATGCAATTAAAGCAAAACTTACAGATTTATGTTTTAGCTTCTAAGAGTCAAAAAAAGTGCACTTGAGCATATGTAACTTCAGAGACAAACCTAATCTTCCCCTCTTGCCGAGAAGATTCACATAGCAACAGTGAACGGGGCTTTCTTCAATTTGCTTTATCCTGTGTGTATTTAAGATAACCCTTTTTCTCCAGAATTTCATTTAGCTACTCATACTACAAACACAAGGACAGATGGTCACCAGATCAAACTTAATCAGCATTCTGTATGCTGGATTTTGAGCTTAGAAATTCATCTGGTTCTAGTAAAACATAGTCTGAAACCTGCCTGATGTTTAACTCCACCACAGAATTGTATTACATTTCTAAGCCTCCTCATCCTCGCCAAAGACTGAGAAGGGAACCGTTGGGCATTTTTTAAAAGTGGTTGATTAGGAGTTTAATTATCCGAGATCAAAATCTGCTCTGTTACTGGTGTCTCACTGGAACTGCAGTCCAGTCTTACCCATTTGTTTCTTCTTGGAAGTCCACCACAGGGCTAAATCCAGCCCCGGAGTAAGAGGATGCGGTTTTGTTTACATCCCCTTACACTACACTGAATTCAAGGTCTAGACCTTGGCAGTGCACCCTCAGTCAAAGCAATCCGACTATTTTCCCATGGCTTCTTCTCACTGCTCACCAGGCTCTTCCCTTTTCTGCCTCTCACTGCTGTTAGTTGTCAGCCTAGCGGGGCTGAACTCTGCCCGAGGGCCTGCATCCCAGGGAATGGACTTTATATAGACAGGACAAGCCACCAGCTCCCCCAGGGCCAACGACCACAGAGGAAGCTTTCAGGCTTTATCAGCCCTTTAATGCTCATGAGCACACAGGTATCCAGGTGCATCAAAAGCCACAGCAAAGCCTCCTTTGCCTTAATGGAAGACAAGGTTTCACCCTGTGTCCTTAAATCCTCTGTCCTTCACGCTGGCGTGGTGATCTTTTTGCCCTCTTCAAAAGCCCTCAGCTGTGTTATCCCTCACGCTGCAGTCTGTAAGGGATGTGTATACCACCGCATCGAACTTTGCTGCCTGTATTTGCATAACTGTGGCATGGGGCTGACTGGCTAGAAACCAGAAACCACTCCAAATGGCACAGAGGCGACAGCCATCTGTGTCTTTTTCACATTTGGTTTCATTGTTTTAGGATCAAATCCAACCGCTGCAACCTACAGTAACTCTAGACTTTTCAAGGCTCAGAGCTTTCCATATAGCACAGTCTGTGGTTTCACTGCGGAGAAGCAAACCTGGAAAAAAACTTGTTGGACTGGATCAGAAGTATTTTAGTTAGTGCAGCAGGAGCTGCCAGTGGTGAAAATAGCACTCCTGGAGCATGAATGAACGGAGCAGTGTTTCATTCTGTGCACGTTAGACAATTTAATCCTAACTCGGCATTATGGTTGCGCTGGGCAGTTCTCTCTTGAGATGTATTTCCATTGCCACGTAATAAATATAAATGCTTTTTATGAGATGCTCATGGATGGAAGGCATCTAGTGGTTGCTAAAGGTTATTCTGATGATGTATATTCAAAGCCCTCCGGTTTGGCATTAATTAGCACAATGTACTATTTTGCAGTTCCCCAGCACAGACACATCCAGATTCCTGCTAGGAATTGGAAGTGGTATCACCCGCCACCCACTCCTCCACCCAAACCAGACAGCACTGAGACAATCCCTCGCACACGTGAAGCTTGTGTATCCCCCACAACCCCATGGCAGGGGACATGCAAGGGCTTGGAGGAGGAAGGACTTTTTTTGCATTACAAAAGCAAGCCATTTCTAACAGGCTTGAGGCTGGGATCTTCTATGGGTCCCAAAAGCCTGGCGCCATCATCTGGGGGCAGTGAGAAGCTCTTGATTTGGGTGTATTTCTGACGTCCAGGTTTAGGATTGCTGATCGGAGTAAGCTGGTGCCCACAAGAGCTCAAACACTTAAGGGACTGGTGAGACCTTGTGACCCACATGCTGATTTGAACTCTTCACGTCACAGCACTGGGAGGAACTGGTGTAAACCATTCCCTTATGTGTTCCCCATTTCTCTGTGCTTGGATGCTCCAAGGCTACTACCACTGCTTCCTAATGCAATAAGGAAAATGTGTAGGAGGTACTGGGGGGGGTGGATTCTGCCCTTGCTAAGGGCCAAGCCAGAAGGGGATATTTGCACTTGTTCTGCCTTTTGCATCCCGGTTAGGTGTCTGAAAAGCATTTGCTATCAGCCCCAAGCTGCAGAGGTAATTAAATGCTGTACCAACCAAACTGCCAAAGATGAACACTGCGTGGTTTCAGTGATATTGAACATAACATAGCCAAGGAGATTCTGTAATTAGGACAGTACCAACTTACACTCATATCCTCCTGCTGCTTAGGCATCCCACCATGAGCAGGTTGCCCTGCTCTTCGTGGCTTCCGAGTTCCTTGCACCGAGCTGAGAGTGCTTTTCCACTGACTTTGGTGGACCACTATTTTGTGTCCTCAATGCAAAGGCTCTTTTTTTGCTTCTTTCTTATTAGTGGCTGTATCTTGCCTCACGTAAAGACCACTGGCGTCTGAGCTCTAATGCTGGAGCTGTTTCTTCTGCGTGAATCTCTTACACAACAGCCATCCTCTCGAGCAGGCTCTGTGGTGTGAAGTAGGTCCCTTCCCGTGACTAAGGAATCGTTGGGACAGCATGAAGCGGTGATGGGGCACAGTTACAGTCCTGCAGCTGTAGCCCATAGCACCCACCATGGGGGACTGCCACCGCTGGAGCCTTCCTTCAGCATCACCATTCCTGTGGCATCAAAACTCTGTTGCAACTCAGCCTGTCCCAGCACCATGGTTTCTGCACGCTCTCCCCAGTCCTGTAACAGGCAGGCTGATATGCACCAGTTAATTTTCTTTTTTACGCCTCCAGCCTTCCTCCAGATAAATTTATTTTTTTAACTCAGAAATACATTTGTTGCCAGTCAGATGCCAGCAGCTCGCAGTGCCAAGAAGATGCGGTGCTCCTTCTGCTTGCTCTGTTTTCCTGTGAACTTTATCAGTTTTTGTTTGTTTCTCCGTGACCTTTGGAGCCCATTCAAAGTCATCTGCCTTTTGCTTTGATTTAATTTCAGTACAGTGAGTGTTGCCAGCTGATTTGTTGCCTGTTTTTACACATCGCCAGCAAATCACCACCTCCTCATATTGTTTAGACAGTCATCAAATCTAGGCTTGCCAGCTCTTTTTGTTAATGGGCTAGGAGGGATTGTTACATCTAGCTGATGTGACCAGAAAGCGGCTTAATTACAGCTAACAAATCTCTATAGCTTCATGTGGGACTTTTATGGCTGGAGCAGGGTCTGGCCTGTGTTACGGACCTCAGGTCCACCTGTATCTCTGCTGTACCTCATCCTTCTGCTGATTAGCAGGACACTTCAGCTACCACAAGCACTGGCTCCACTGTGCTGGAAATGTATCCCTCAAGCTGTTGCGCCAGAGATTTGACTTGTGCTGGTTCTGGGTTGGAGATAGTTTTTAATGTAGAGTTGGGTGGGACCTCCTGGGTCCTCTCCTCCAGCTGGTCCCAGTTACAGGCAGCCTGGGATCAGTGGGAGGTGAAGGAGCCTGGTGACTCATAGCTCTGGTCATTCCTGCAATGTTAGCAAGAGCTGGGGTGGCCATAGGAGCCCCAGATGAGGTGCAGAGTCCACAGGCCATGTTCAGGCTCAGCTCCAGCACCACACAGCCCACAAAGTGCTGCTTCCATGCCTGGAAGGCTCCATGTTTTTCATGTACTCCTCAGGAGAGCTATATTGAGGCCCATTTGTGGTGAAAGGCAGGAGTACTTTCTCCACGACTTCTGTATGTTTTTCTACACACATGTCTGTGTTGCCTTTATAGCTCCAAGTATTGTGCTCAATTATTGTGCTCAAGACCAAGATTTCCTCTGTGGGCCAGGAGTAAAGTCCATATTTCTCTCCAATACAGAGGGGAATCAGAAGGGAAAGTCACAGCACAGTGACCCAACCCAGACTCCTCTGGGCACCATGGGCATCTCCCACTGCAGCATTCAGGACCTCAGGTAGGTATTTATTTCTTGAAGCACTGAAGTGATGGGCATGGTGTACATAGCTTTAAACTGTTCAGACTCCATTTTCTCTATGTGTGTCCCCAGATCTGTAAAGAAGATGATTTCAAGAGATAAGTGCTCACTGGTTAGATGTAACGGTGGTGGGTTTATATAGCGCCATAGGTGTGGTGTTTTCAAAGGTGGCTTGCACACTTCTTGGGCTCTCCACAGAGGTTTAACTTTTATTCTTTCTGCTTTTGTTGGTTCCTTTCCCATAAATCACCAGAAAGAAAACATGAAGTGGGGAAAGCCAGTAGCAACTCTTAAAGGAAAAGTAACCCACTATTAAAAAATACTAGCATAAACAAAACCGGCTTTTCAGGTGCCCCCCTCCCCAGAGGCATGACCTGCAAACGCTAACAGGACTGGCATGAAAAAGAAAAGCGCATTTACAGCTAGACGCTCGGGTCAGTGCAAAACCCTGTACAATCAGATCTTGCCCTGCGAACATCCGTGTCCTTGCTGGACAGCACAGGCAGGTCCAGCCCCTGAAGGAAGCAGGACAGTTTATAGCCTTAGCCATTTGCAGGATGAGGGCTTTATTTTGCTGTCCTGCGTTCAAGCCTTGCAGTATTAAGCTTGGCACCGGGTTGTGGGCTGCAGAGAGGCTCCCTTGAAGAGGGCCAAGCTGCACTGGGCTCCCAGGAGCCCAGGGTGCCTCTCCCCCTGCCAGTCCACTGCCACAGAAGTGCCCACAACCTGTGTGGTAACAGAGGGGCTGTGGGCTCCAACCCTGGCTTGTTCTGCATGGCTCAGAACCCCAGAGCCACACAGCCGAATACTGGGGGAACATCAGTGTTCCTCCAGACTGTCAGAGCAGCCAAACAGGCTGTGGAGGTCAGGGATTAGTTCTGGCTTGGCTTTGATATGCTCTCTTGAGCACCACCTGGATCTCAAATGTGCCATGTCTGCAGTTAGGTATCTGATCCAGACTGAAGCTCATTTGCTTGCACAGCCTTGCAGCAGAGAGCTCAGTTCAAGCTCAGGAACTTAACGTTTGCCAAGGTTTTGCATTTCATACCAAGATCTATGCTGCTACCATCACCCACGATGCCAAGTCAGCCCACACGTCCTCCTGCCACCCACGGAGCCATGCAGCGCTCCACAGCAAAGCCTGGTAATCCCACATCTGGGGGGTTATAAACCCCAGAGAGGACAGTCACGTACGCGTCCAGCCTGCACAGTTACAGCCTGTTGCAGCCACATCCCAAACTTCTGATCAAAAGCTAAGGAAAAGGCACTACCAGAGCCCTGGGGCTAGAAAGCAGCCTGGGACCGGCCCATCTCTTGCTGTTCCAGTGCCCACGTGTGGCCAAGCCCTGAATCTTTCCTTCTTATGCTTTGTTGCATCCCAGCGCAGGGCAAACGTCTTTGCGAAGAAAGCAAGTGTCCTCTGCTGGCTGCAAGCAAAAAATGCATGTGGTGATACCCTGCCTGGGGACAGCACTGGAGCAGGGACGTGTTCAGTAGAGTTTGTGACCTGACTTTGGTTTAAAGATGGACAAGAAACCAACTGTGGAATGGAGGCACAAGCTGGCTGCTTGCAGCGTGGACAAAGGAAAGGGGTCAGGGGCTCTGTGCCTTCAGGCTGAGGGTGCAGGGCAGGGCACAGCCCTTCTCCCTCACTGCCCCATTGCTGTTGGGGAACCCCAGGTGAGTCCCCCGGTACAGCCCAGGTAAGACCTGAGATGATGGAGGCAGCTGCACCAGAGGAGCAGGAGATCAGAGGTGCCCAGGCACAGGAGCAGACGAGCTCTTCACCAGCACGAAGCACATTTTGGGCAGTGCCTGCAGAAAGGACATAAGAGCAGGGGCCAGACTCCAGCTTGAGTTCGTTCTCTGTGTTTCTGAAATAATCCCTCAGAGATCAACAGGGTTTCACATCTTTCCCCATCTGTTCTTAATCTGTTCACTTGACAGATGCCAAACCACCATACCCCGCGTGGAAAAACACAAAACAAAATACAAAGCCTTGTATCTCCTCTAGTTTTATTCAGAAATGTTCCCCGGAATGGGCTCTGTTCATGCCCCAGGCATGTGTGGAGGCCCAGGGAGGAACCTGCACTGGGGACAGATCTGCTGTCAGCAGGGGGTTACCAGCAAGAGCCAGGGAAGCGGTAGTGGGGGCACAGGCTGTATCTGATGGAGCAGCTTTGTGTGCATGCAAACCTGGATGACTCAGGCTGGTGATTCTCTGCTGCTGGCATCCCTCTGCTGCCAAGGAGCCTCTACCAACATCTCAGTCCTGTTGTTCCAGGCGCTGCAGACTTGTTGAGCCAGAGATCGTCCCTGCCAGGCAGGAGGTGTGCAGAGAGAAGGGAACTGCCTTGCTAAAGGTCACAGAACAGATAGGGCCAGAAGGAAAAAACAGTGCCCTGAACCTCCCACGAGACTGCAGTCTATTTTTCAAGCAGCCTGTCATCCCAGTGTTCTCTCAGAGTTCATTCCTGAAAAATCTGTTGAGGACGTAAGCAACAGTGTTTTAATGGTACCCATGAATACTTTATTTAAGGCTGAGACTTGGTGACTACAGCACTGTCATTATCAATGCCTGGAATGAACCATCTCTGATAATAAATAATACAGGATAGCTCCCAGCATCTAAAATTATTCTATCCTAAGATGTTCCCATCCTCATCCTATCGATCAGAAGGTCTGAGTGTTTGCAACAGCTCATACAGTAAATGGGTTTAACTTTCTTCCTTCCAGATACTGAAACTGGCTCTTTCAGGCTCTGCCATGTAATTTACAGCTCTATCATCAGCTCCTTAATAGTTGCCAGGTTCTTTGGAGTCCTTTGAAAGTGAACGCAATAAAAAGATATGAGCCAAGACTGACCACAAGTTTCACGTCTGCAGGTTCCTACGTGCCTTTTTTTGCTCTTTTCAGTAAGCTGATGGAAACGAATTCTGTGTCATCAAGGCAAGATGATGAGGTTTTAGAGTGCCCTGACTAGAAACAGCAGAGAACTGATACAGCTCTGCAGCAGCCGAACGCATCGCTACATCTCGACCTCACCATGAGCCTCGGGTAAGAGAGGGAAGGGAGATATTTCTTCCTTGCACATCATTTGCTTAATCAATCTGGAACACAATCCAGGTTTGTAACAGTGACAGTTTGTCCAGTACCCCAAGAATGGGTACTTATATAAGGTTTGGATGAGCAAAAAAGGAGGGCTGGGGAAAGATTCAGCAGCTCTGATGGGAGAGGGGGAAATGGTGCTGTCTTGGGCTGTTAACATCACAGCATGCCCTGCTCCGTTCAGATGCTGCTTCATACCATTTAATAAATGAAAACATCCTGTGCCTCTGCAGTTTGGCAAAGGTAGGATTTGGGGTGAAGCACATCTCTTTTGCTTACTCTGCATGTTTTGCCAATATCCCCCAAATCCCTGAAATGTCAAGAGAAAGATCAGCAGAGTGAAATGTAACCTCAAAGAGAAACACAGTATTTTTTAAAATGTCCTCACAGCAGCAATCATAATAATAATACAAACCTGAGGTTAGTAAAAATCTAGCAATAAAACCACAGACATCTTTACAGCTCCCAGATACAGGGCGCTCCCCGGCAGCAAGCACAAAAACCCTCCCAGATGTGAGAAGCTAAAGTATAACTGGGGAACAGGCCCAATTGTTTTATAACCTGAAAAAAAAAAAAAAGCAAGCCACACATGACACCAATTCGCAGGTCATTACCAGTCACCATCAGGGAAGATAAAATAAAATCCCATCATTTTTCCTCACCTAGAGACCACGAAGCAGCCGAGTTGTATGGAGGTGGAATGCTACACTTACAGGCAAGCATGTGGTTTAGGTTCCTAAAGCAAGCTCAGATCTTTGCACTGTTTCTTGTTTGTTTAAAGCCCTTTTCTTTGCAAGCCAGATTATAGGCATCTGTACTTGCCTAGCTGACAGTAGGCGTGTTCTGTTCCATGGGAATAGAGATCATCTCTCCTAAAACATGAGGCAGGTCCCTGGGCAATGTAGCTCAGCTTCCCAATGTGCTCTGGCAGGTTACTTAATATTTCCATGCCTTGCCTCTCCCATCAGCAAAAGGAATCCTGTATTTGCACCATTCCTTGTCCGACAAGGTTTAAGGCTCTTCACGTGGACACTGCTTATTATGAAGAGGCCGCGGAGGGCCGTGGCAGCAGCGGCTTAGTTGTGTGCAAGGTGAGTGGGCTCACAGGAGTATAAAGCGGGATTATAAAGCACAGCACACTGTTGCTGGAGGACTTTCTGGCCCCCCCTGCAATCATTTAGCCTAGGACTTTCTTATGTGCTTGGCTTTACTCTTCGGTACAGCCAGGATTTTGAACTGCCCACCCGTTTGCCTGCGTTGCTGGGGCAGGCAGGCGATGGTACTGATTCAGCCATTGACAGCTGTGGTGACTTTTCCTCTGTCTGCCATAGAAATGAACCCATGTGGTAGCAATGATGGGAAATTACTCAGAGAAAATAAAAAAATCAATGTAGGCCAGGTCTTAAAAGTCCAGGGTAAAGACAGCCTCAGCCTAGTACCATACAACTGTCAAGTCACATCGCAGTAGGTTTCTTGATGCTGATAATTTAACGATTCTTTGGCCCAAGGGTACGTCTCCCACTGCAAATCTGCTTCTCCAAAGCTGCTTTATCACTGACCTGAAAGGAAGCAATCATGGCTTGTGTGTAAATGTATGTGGCAAGAGCTAATGCATGGTAATAGCTACAGCACATCCAGCGGGTCTGACAAAACAGACAAGGTTCTCTGCGTGTGTTTTGCTCCCTGAACATAGAGGTCACTGCCCTTTCTCCTGATGATCTTTGACAGAATACAGCAGGCAGAGCCTGGGCATACATATGTAAACCTGTCAGTGATTACTTATATACTTAAGACTAGATTTTTATTTTATTTTTTTGGTTAAAAAAAAACCAAAGCAAAATGCAGATGTCACAGGTCTTCTTTTGCCCTAGAAAAAAAAATTTGTTCTTTTCTTATTTCTAGGCTATTCACAACTTGTCCTTTTTCCTTTGTGGATTGAGTGTATAAGTTTAGCTGTGTAGTTGAAGAGCTTTTTGATTGCTGTTCTGGGCCTTAATCACACCCTTTCTGATTGAAACGAAAGCCCTTTACTCCCCAGGTTCCTGGGAAAGGCCCATGATGTAATAGAAAGGTGGGAACTGCTTTTGTCCTTGTTTGTACAATCACAGAATTCTGGCCAACAGCCATCTCATGAATTAATGCTGAAAAATAATGGATTTTCTACGGGTCTGGTTGGCAAAGTGGAGATAAGAGCTGAGTAAGGGGATGATGCCTTCTCCCAGGCAGCAATTGTAGCCATGTTTTACGACCAGGGAGAAGGTCAAGTCACTGGCACATTTAATGGGTGAGCTAAGGGCAGCCTGCACTAAGTTAGTTTTCTGGGCAATATATGGTATCAAGGATGCAAAACCCTTCTGGCTGCCACTGCTGCCTGCACACACTTCCAGAGCAGGGCCTGGCACATCTACTTGCAGGTGATGCTCTCTTGTACTAAAACTCAATGCTCCTGAGCATTCTGCTATAAAGCCAATGACCATTAAGGCAACGCTGGCCCATGTGCGGCCTCTGGGACGCGGCTGGTCACGCTCTGCTCAGCACCATTTCATTAGTGGTAAGCCACTCTGCAGCAGAGCTGCAAGAAGGATCTCAGTGTCATGCCCCCCTCCATCGACAGCTCGCGGCAACCTGCTCCCACCTTCTGCTCCTCCAGACCCAGATGTCAGCCTGGATTAGGCGGCTGCTGGATCCTTACTGGCCTTCTCCAGTTCTGCTCCTCAATAGATGTCTGAGCCTCAGTTTCAGCAGTTGTCATCAGATGTTACTTGTTCTGCAGCAGAAGGCTTCCTCTTGTACCAGGAACCCCACTGGCCTGTGTTGTGCAAAGGAAGAACAATAACTAAAACCAGGCTCTGCCTTAAGGAGCTGACAGCATCTCCCTTATTTCTCCCAGCTTCTGTAAATAAATCTTTGGTAATGTCACTGTTTTTCAGAGGTCGATAAAAGGACCTGTCGTCACTCCCAGACACTGACTTTTCCTGCCATTCACTGAGCTTTCCCCTCCCTCTCCCACGCAGGGAGAAGTTTGTTAAAAATTAGATCTCATCTGATGACTGCTAATTATCTTAGAGGCTGTTGGTAAGATGCAGCGAAGGGACCAAAGGCAGCGCTCAAGAACAGCCCTGCGGGAGGAATGAGGGCTTGGCCGCTGTTGCTGAGCAGAATTAGGCCTTGAGGATTTTAACTGATGCTTCTCCAACAGGATGTCTGATAGCAAATGTACTAAACAAGGATTAATATAGAAGTCTCTCTATATAATCACACACTCATGTACATTTGGTTCTGCTTTTTAAAATCTTCCCTTTTGCAATGGGAAGATCAACCTTCAGATTTTAACATTTTGGTTGAATTTCATCCTGGCTGTGGTTCCCCGCTCTGCCCCAACCTCTGGGAAGAACTCTGTCCAAAACCTTTCCCTTGTGGTACCCCCAGCACACGGCTTTCAGGAGCGCAGGACCCGCACCACAACCTGCGGGCTGCCCGCTTGTGAGGAGAGACAGCCACACCAGCACGGCCTCCTTCCCACCGGGGTGAACGTGAAGCTAATCCCAGATTCTCATCTCAGCCACACTGATCTAATTAATAGGAACTCTTTTGGCTTTATAGGGTGGAGGGTGCCTGGATTTAGACCTGCATTACTGGAACCAAAACTTGGCCAGCTGTGCACATTGATGTTACAGATGCACGGCACAGAGAAACAACATCTGTGTGCAGTGGCACAGGAGAGGTGATTGAACTTCTCTGCTTCCAGCCCTGCAGCTTGCTGCTCTCTCCTGTCCCTGTAATCTGTGCTCTTTAAAAAACAAAGCAAGCAAGACAGAGGGAGAGGCAGCTTAAAAGCAAAGAGCCAGCAAGAGCGGGAAGATGCACTGCTTCTAATGTCCTGGAAAATCTTTGTCTTTTCTCCTAGTAGAGCCTGGAGAGCAAACGCAAGACTGCAGAAAGCACAGGGTATGAAGCAGATCATCTGAGACAGACACGGGACAGGATCAGCCTTGCCCTAACCTCTCCCTAGTATCTGCTTGCACTCATCTCCCCTTTACTCATTAGCATGGGCCTTTTAATGTACACATGGCCCCTCCACCAAGCACACACCAGTTTCCACACATACTCTTACCTGGTGCCTCCCTCTGTCCCCAGACAGCACGGAAAGGAGGAGAGAACCTAGAGCTGGCAGGAGGTGCTGCTGCTGCTGTCGGCACTGCTGGGAGCCTCCTTCCTCCACCGGCGTTCCGCTGTCTGCCCAGGCTTTGCAGCCACTTGATTTATTTCTATATATAAACTTTGGAGCGGCTTCATGCAAGCAACGTGGCACATTTCCAACACAGCCAGGCCAGCCCGCGGAGCGCATGCGGGGCTGGGTGGCAGGGGATCAGAGCAATTCTTCAGCTGGTCCTGAGACAAACTGGCCAACCTGCGACTCTCTGCTTAGCAACAAGGTCCTGGCAATTCATGCAGATGATTGCATCCTGTCAAATCCGGGCAAATCCACCCGTGCAAGGAGTTCTCTGCTCTGCAGAGCTTAACCATATGGCTGAAGAATAAGCCGTGAAGGGACAGAGGTCTTTGAACCAAAGTCCAGGACTCAGAGGTCCTCAGATCGTGAGTCTGCTTGCTGGATTTTCTGCCTCATCCTTTCAAATCATGGGAGTCAAGAAATCTGGATTTTTATCTCCTTTTCTCTGTGGATTTTCTGTCTGACCCTGGAGTGGTTGCTTAGAGCCAGTCTTTGAAAGGATGTCTGCAGTTGTACCTGGATGAAGCACTGATAAATTACACTAGAGGTACAAGCCACAGGCAGCATAGGACCTTCAGGGCTGCTGCACATCTTATCATAGCTTTTTGTGATCTCTGATCTTGGTGGAGCACAAACAATGTGAGATTTTACTGTAAGATGCCCATATCTCAGAGCCCCGCATTTGCACTGGGCTGGATTGGGGATTTGAATTTCTGGGGGAAAAACCTTTGGCCACCTCCAAAGTTCAGAGCTGTGATTGGGGCCAGAGCTTCCTCCAGCCCAACTCTGCAAAGAGGAGTCGCTGAGCTATAATTAACTGCATCACACAGCACTCTCCTTTTCAGGATTTGAAAAGCGCTTTGCAGATATTACTGACACATCATTACCATGTTCACAGCACCCTGCAAGACACAGATATTCCCAGTTTGAACACGAAGAAACTGGGGCAGCTCAGCAGGCCGCTCACCTGGCGAGGGGCAGCAGATGCCTCTGCTGAAACAGAGCAGCCTTTTGAAGGGTGACAAATTGGGGTGACATTGGCAGGCAGAAACTTCACAGAGCAGAAAGCAGCAGAGAAACCAAGGAGACATGGAAGAAACGCTTAGGGAGTATTTCCATTTTATTTCTGAATGAATGTATTTCTGTGCCTTTGTTTCCAACACGTTTTCCTTACTTGGGTACAGGGGGATATTTCTGCTGTATGAAATGTCCCATCTGAAGGTCCATTCATAAAAAGCATTTTCTTTCCAACAATCCAGCCGAGGGGTTCCTTCATCTGTCAGGTTATTAGGGATCCATACTGAATTTAACAACCTTCTGTCCCTCCTGCCAGGATGAGTCTAATGGCAACTGCATTTCTCTTATGGCACAGGTCCTAACTGAATCAGCTTTCCGGACTAGCTCATGACCTAATGGGATCCTAAATTAAGAGTCCATATTTCACAGAAAAAGCTGAGATAAAATGGAAGCAAATCCATGAACGAGGGAGGGCTTGTTCTCTGGGTCCATGTCAGCATGGCATTGCAAACCAGCGCTTGAGCTCAGCCTCGCTTGTGCAGCGATGCCCTGAAGGAGGGATTCACGGGGCACCAGGAGCCACCAGCTGCGTCCTGTGCTGGGGAGATGCCCTGGGCACTGCCCACACCCACCCCACACTGGTGGGACACAGCAACCTGCTCCTTCCCACTGCAGAGCCTCTCTCCCCCACTGCTCCAACACTCAGATCTCCTCCTGTACCAGTCGTTTCACTTCTAAATGCCCCTTTAAAACTGGTCTTGTTTGGTTTTAGCTTTGGCTAAGAACTGATAAGTATTTCTTAAAACTATTTCCCTCTAGGCCGTGTTGAACTTCATTTTCTCTGGCTTGAGGAGCTGCAAGGTGCAAAGCACATGTAGATCCATCCTCCATTTCCTCACACACATCAGAATCACAGTGAAGGTAAGTAGATCCACCAGCTCACAGCTTAACGCTGAATTTCATTTTGGTGAAGGTGTGAAGTAGTTTCCTGTGTTGTGTACAGTGCTTCTTTTTCCTTGGAAAATCATCATCTCTAACATTTAGAAGCTTTAATCAGCCTTTTCTGCTGGCTGCTTTAAAAAAACTCAAGTTTCCATCTCTTAATTTTGAAGTCCCTCAGACTGAAGTCTTCTCTTCCCATTGGCGACACAGAAAAGACACTGTGCAAAGCTGCTCACGGGATAAATCTGATCAGGCTGCTCCTCCGCAGGGCGATGTCCTGGTCACCAGTGGTCCCCGCCTGCCCTGCCCCTCTCTGCTCATTAGTGGCGTGGGACCTTCTGAGCGTGTCTGCCAGTGGACACAGCTCGTCTGAACTCGTGTGTCTGCCAGAAATGCAGCCGCGTGCCAGGGCGAACGCCAAGCGGCATCACCTTCCACACGGTTTCACGCAGAAAATAACAGACATACAAAGACTATCCGACCGCGTGCGGCGGCGCAGCGTGGGCCTGCCCGGCTGGTGGGCAGCTTAAGGTCACACGCGTCAATTCACGTGGACGTGACGCTGCAGAGCCCGGGTGTGTGTGCAGAGGTGGGCAGGCCGCGGGAAGCCCACCCCCCAGCAGCTCGCCGCGCTGAGGGTGCTCGTTCCAGAGGGCTCGCAGGGGAACGCACACGTGTGTACCCACGGACTATGGAGACGTGTGGACGTGCTGCCAACAGCCCCAGAATCACCTATGCGATGATTCTGCACAGAGCCATCGAGTGGGTTGGGTGGGAAGGGACCTTTCAAGGTCGCCTCGTCCAACCTCCCTGCGCTGAGCAGGGACATCTGCACCTACAGCAGGTAGCTCAGAGCCCCGGCCAGCCCCACCGGGGACGGTTCCAGGGACGGGGCAGTGACACCTCTCTGGGCAGCCTGGGCCGGGGGCTCCCCGCCCTCAGCGTCCGGAGCTCCGTTCCCCAGCGCAGACCCCCGGGGCGGGCGCGTCCCGCCCGGCGCCGCCTTCCCG
>VZZY01024567.1:162739-178987 GCA_013400335.1 Eurystomus gularis | reverse complement strand
GGCCGGGCTGGGCCGGGCTGGGCTGGGCTGGGCTGGCTTGAGCCGGGCTGGGCTGGGCTGCAGCGCGGGGAGCGTGGAACGGCCGCTCCGGAGCCCAGCGCCTGGTCCGGGATGGGCTGCGGGGAGCAGAGGGCTTCCTTGTATCTCTTAGGAGCGTGAAAGGCCCTTCTGGTCACTAGAGCGGCAGAGAAAAGGGGTTGTGCTGCAGCTCGCTTCATCCCTTCTCGTTCCCTTTCTGCTGGCTCAGGGGCAAGGAGGTTTCTCCCATTTCTGGTTGCTCAGCAGGCAGCGATCGGCCCGTTCACCCCCACCCGCACAGGGCAGACAGGCTTGGGGGGCTCCAGGCTCCCACCCGCGCCCCCCGGGGCAGGTTTTACATCCCTTCATCCTTCAGAGTCCCCTTTGGGGTGCTGTGTTTTCACTGTAGAAAGCGTGGTTTTCATGAGTAACACGGGGCCCGCAAAGAGAAGGATGAATAGGTGGATGGATGGATGGATGGTGTCCGTTTTGGAGCAGGTAGGGAGTAATCCTCCTTTAAGGAGGTTTTTCCTTCTGAGGAGAATCTCTGTCGCTTGTGGCTATGGCAGCAGAGTGCAGGGCGTCCCCAGCCATGGAGATCCTTCCAGCCGCAGAGCTGCTCGCTGTCCCTACGCAGGACACGGGGTGGGACAGCAGGGAGGAAGGAGGGGCCCTCCCCACCCTGAGCAGCAGCGGTATGCGCTTGGGTTTGCCTGATTAAATGGTGTAAAGCTGAGAGAGTGGAGGGAAATGAAAACACAAGATGTCGAGGCAGCTCTGAGGGTGGAATTGTCCGTTTTGATCTGCATTGCAGGTGCATAAGAAGCATCCAGGGTACTTGGCTTTGCCTGGATGGGTGAGATGCTTAAGCTTAGAAAGCTTTATTGAGGCTTTTGCAATATAAATTATGCTCCTTAATTAAAAAAAGACAAATGGATGTGACTGTAAATACACTGCCTATTTCCATGCAACTTGCTCATTAGCGACTGTAATTCTGTAGTGCTTTATTACGACTGAGCCTGTGGGAGACAGACATTTATGCTCTTAAACTGCACATTGCTGTTTCATTTGACTACTTAAAGCCAGTGCTTTATGAACAGATAACAGCAGACTTGTAATATTGTTAATTTTTCAAGCTTTTTGGTTGTACTGAGGTTCCAGCAGGCATTTTTAGTGAAACAACAAAGCTCGGGAGGTCACAACAGAAGAAAGTATCAGCTGCTAAAGTAGAAAAAAAAAAAAGAATATTTTCAATACTGATGCGTAACTACTTGTTTTCACCCTATTACCATACTTCTGCTTAGTTGTTGAAGATGTCCCTGCTCGTTGCAGGGGGGTGGACTAGATCACCTTTAAAGGTCCCTTCCAACCCAAACCATTCCATGATTCTGTATCTGTAAAGTTTCCTCCCCCCATCCCCGTAGGAAAGACGAAGGTCTCATGACCAATCCAAATGCTGTGTGTAGTCTTCAGTCCAGCAGTAGTTGCAAACTCTAGAATCGCAATCTTAGTTCATTCCTTAAAGTTTTTTCCTTTCCTTTAGAGTTCAGATAGAATTGCATACTTTCAGGTCTTTTAAATTATTTTTTAATGCATTTTGTCGTTGGAATTACAAAAATCAAAGTGCCCTGATTCAAGAGGCTGTAGGTATTAAGGACGGTGTATTTGTTCATCCATGTCAACTACGTTAGTCAATCTTTTAACAGCAGTAGGCAGAAGAAAAACTCCCCAGTGCTACTATTGCAGAATGTGGACCATAACGTGAAGTAAAATACTTCTTGAACATTACAGCTGAATTCCCTCTATTATACTGTTTATAATAAACTAGTTCGCAAGTTTACTTTTGCTGCTGTGGCAGAATTTCCTTTCCAGGTGTCTCATGGCTTTTCTATGTCTTAAAAAATGATGTTTTAAAGTAGCTAAACTTTGAAGGATTGCTTTTATATCCTCAGGATTCACAATGCATTGAATACTTGTGTAAACAGAATACTATTATGTAATTCATCTTTTTACTCAGGTTCATGTTTAACTTCATTTTTAATAAAGTTTTAAAAAATGCAGCGAACCGTAGCTCACTTGGTACAGAGGACAGATGCCTCCATCTTTTGGAAACCGTTTATAGTGCTTAAGATTGTTGTTGTTGTTGACAAGTGACGCTTTCTGTATATATTTGTGTATCCCTCTATGTGCGTGTGTCTGTCAGTAAGGAGCAGCGGTGGGTTTTGAGGAGCGGTGATTTACTGAGAAATCAGCGTGTGCTGCTTTAGGGGAGATAGTGACTAGACACGGGCATAGCTTTTCCTGCTGCTGGTTTAAAAGCAAAGCCACAGATGAGGAAAGGAAAGAATCTAAGGATTTTGGTGTTGAAAAAAGGTAGTTGCATGGAAGGTCTCTGGTGTGGCTTCCTGCAGCCTCTTTCACATTGCTGCAGCGTGGTGAGTAGCTGTGAGATGCTGAAGAGCACAGGCAGGTCTGTGTGCCTTATTGCAGCCTTATTGTTGGTACGAATATGCAGTAAGCTAATATGTGTACCCATAACCAGTATGGTCAGAGCAGTGTCTGGCAGAGCGTGTCCTGCCCCAGAACAGTGGTGCTGAGCACCCTGCCCAGAGCTGGGTGGAGCTGAGGTGGGGAGGTGCCCTTTGTCCAGGCAGAAACCTTATCGCTAGAGCTCTGGTTTCCTTTGCGTCTGCAGCGTGCCAAAACAAACCCTCTGCTCCTTTCTTGCACACTAACCTAATGTGATACCTGCAAAAGCAAACAAAGATGATGAATAGTGTATTTAGTAGAGCCAAGTTTGGATGCTAGCCCCCCAGTTGCTACCTGCTGTACTTCACCTCTGATTCCATCGCTTGCCTGGCGAGACCTGGCTGTAGTATCTTCAACATGAGCCTGATCAGTCTCTGTGCTCGTTTTTAAGTGATATAAAAAATGTTGTCTTCTAAACAAGGATGTCCAGCAGTGTGATGATGGGCGTTTGTCAGTATCTCCATGTGAGGAGTTTTGTCTAATGATGTTTTACAGTTATCTACCAGCTCACTTCTCCTGGTGTTGTCAAAGAGCATGGAATCACTTACGTTGGAAAAGACCTTTATGGTACTATAAATGGGGGCAACGCATTTCTTTACTACCAGAAGTTAGAGGCATGACGATATATTGCTGCAAACGATGTCCTTGGAGAGTATCAGAACTTCTGCAGGGTGACTGTTCGGGTGTTTTTAAATAATCCTTGAAAAAAAGCCTTTTATTTGGATCGCCGTTTCTTTCCTGCTGTTGAGGAGCATGTTTGCGCTAATTTCACTCCTAGAAAACCCTTGGTTTGTACTTAAAATGTTAAAATGCCTTGCTGCTGTTGGTCTTAATCTGGGTGAGAGACAAGATTTAAGATAAATGATACTTAAAAACATTCCTTGACTGAAAGCTGTAAAAATTCATGGCTTCTCCCGAAACAGAACACTAGCTGTCTCGAGAAAGGCTGAAAATACGGCAGGGAACAGTAGCTCCCTGTCATCTGAGCCAGTGCCCAGAGGGAGGGCACACGAGGTGCAGCATCTCTCATCTCTGCGGAGTGGAGGGGTCGAGCTCGGGAAGGGTCCATCTGTGTGGAAAAAATCATGTAAGTGATGTCATTAGCGGCAGGATTCCTTTGTAATGAAAGTAGGCGCGCTTGTTTGCTTTCCATTCCTTGTGAAAGCTTGACTGAAGCTGTGCACAGTTTAATTGTCTCCATTTGAGATACCTGGGTTATGTAACTAAGAGTACAAAGTGCCTCTGTTTGCAATTCTTTGTCTTGGCATCCTATTTACTTTAAAAAAAAAAATCTTATACTTGCTTAAGAAAGGTCTTAGACATAGGTCATCACCACCACTAGATTTCCTTCATCAGCAGCTCTCAAAACCTTTACTTTAGCAAAGTGGAGACCAATTTTGATATGTTTGATCGTCGTTGCTATTCTAAAATAATAAAATCAATGGCTTATGAAACAGCATCACAGAATGCATTAGAGAAAAGCATATTCCTCAGCCTGCTAAACCTGCCCGAACGATGGTTGTGCTGCTCTGTAGAGTTGCTGTTCCAATAGCTGTGCTCTGTAAATGGATCTCTCCTCGGAGGACAGGTTTATTTAGCTCGCTGTAAGGCTTCAGTGCCTTGTGATGTCTTCCACAAATGTGCCAGGTAAACTCAGAAAATTATCATTTCTGCAGCTCTTGCAGTAGGAGCCCAAGCTCAGGTGAGCACCTGGGGCCGGTGCTGCTGCATGAAGCAGTTCTGCCTGTACCCCCCTGCCTTGGTTACTGAGCTGGCTTTATTTTTATGTTTTTTTCCACCTGCCCCATCAGCTGCACAAGTGTCACTGAAAAATGGTCGGTGGAAAACCAGGTTTGTTGTCAGCTGGACCAGTTCCCTGACCTGGTTCCCTGAATGACCAGGAAGGTGATTTTGGAGCATTTCAGAAACACGGTAGTAAATTTTTGCTCAGTGTATGCAGGAGGAAGGGGCAGGAGAGTCGCGGCTGGGTAGCAAAGTAGCTGCATGTCTGTGTGGCCACAGGTTATTTTCCTGTTATAGAGGGCAGAAATGCCCAACAAAGTCACCTAAGTGAAACCAGTGCAGGAATTGTTTTGGTTTGCATTGCCTTCAGAACTAGGAAATTTTTTTAATTGGCACAGATACATTATCCTTGAGTTCTTGTGCGATTCATATGTTACTGGTCAGAGAGAGTAAAATTCAAAGAGAACATGAAGTGTTCATAGGCGAATATTTGATATCTGGAACTCTATCCCCCCTTGGCTTTTCTATAGTATTATTTCTAAGCATGGATTTGGAGTTGTACTGAACATATCGTTGTACAAAAACCTCCCACAGCACCTTAAGTCCTGATTCAGCTTTAGCTGCAGCTGGAGAACTTTCTTAATGACTTTGAAAGCAATAGAATCAGGCTCAGTTTTACGTGTAACACTGACGCTGTGTTAGTCTGGGGGAGCTGAATATGAATTTTCTTGTCATTCCCCTTCTGATAAAAGAAATGGGCTTTGCTAGAAAGACTGACATGTCTTTGCAATATCATAACTGACTAGTTGTGATTGGGGCACCGTCTGGGTTCTGCAGCTCTCATGGAGGTTATGTTAAAGGCACAAACTATTTTCTCTTCAGAATGTAGAGGTGAGTAAAATAGAAAGGTCGTTCCTCAGGAGCGAGTGCTGGAATTCCGCTAATTCCACATAGCCTTACTCATGAGGGCTTGTAGGGCCACTTAAAAAAAAAAAATAAAAAAAATTGACTTCACCATTGTCAGAGTCCTTTTGAAGCAATCGGCGTTATTTAGATGATACATCCTTTATTTCCCCAGGGTGAATTATGCCCAAATTAGGTCATTCTCCATGTTTTCTGTCAGAGTAAGCAATTTTCCTTGACAGCTGTACAGCCGTAGCACTGGGTACCCTGGTACCGGTCAGGATAATTGTCTCTGTGTAGAACGGCACTGCGGGACCATTTGGGTTGATTCTCGTAACAGTCTGTGTCCCAGTAGTGATCTTAACATCTGATGGCTTTTAGTCTGCTTCCGTTGTGACAGCTCCGGGACTGGGTGGTCTCAAGGACGGAGGAGACTCCATGTGAATTATTCCTGTCAGCCCTCGTGACTTCAGGTAGACAGTCTGGCACGTGAGCACTCAGTTCTTCTCAGTGCTCTGAACAGTTCGTTCAGAGCACTGAGAAGAACTAAGTCGTTGCTACCAGGGGTGTGTCGTGTCCACTTAATTATTTTTCCTGCTGCCAATCAGTTGCTGTAGGAGTAATAAATTCTTTTCTCACTAAAATCTGTACTTCCTCAGGGACATTCAGAGATGTGAAGAGTCTGTGGAATCTCATCAGAAAATGAAGGGGAAGGCAGGCAGAGAAACAGCCGAGTAAAATAGCGTCGAAAAGCAGCAGAAATGGGAAAGGAGCTGAGGAAGCAAAATCCTCCTTCCTCTGGGAGGAAGGTGGCGCGATTCCTTTTTCCCCTTGGCTGTCTCCAGGAAAGAACTACTGGTTTTCCTTGGCTTAAAACACACAAACTAAAAGAATACGAGAACAAGTTATTGGAACGATAATTGCATACAAGTATTGCTCTGCCTTAACGGAGGAGGAGGGGGATGGAGTCACAGCAAGATGTGCTCGTTACTGAGAAGGGGAAGGACGTTGGGAAGGTGGTTGTGTAGGCCAGGAATAGAGTCTGAAAAGCATGACTTCAAGAAATACGAACTCGTTACAGTGGTTTAGTCTCGTGCCAGATGAGTGAGGGGCGAACATAAATCTGAGGCTGTGTAATAGGCTGTTATTAAGCTGTATTATTGCGGATCGACGTTAGTGGAAGTATAATGGGACCGGGTTAGGGGCACTTAAAGCAAATGTCCAAGCAGAGATGGCAGAGCACTCGAGCTGGCTGTGGAGACAGCAGGGTTTCCTTCATTATGTCCTTCGAAATAAGCTGAACAAGCACTTTGGGGATGGCATAGGAGATGAGAGCTGGTCTGAGCAGGGAGCAGCTGGGTGTCTGTCAGTTGGGCATTTTAACATTGGAGCTACTTGCTGTGGAAATGTTTGGTCAGTTCAGTGACAGTCTTTAAATTGGAGACTGGCTAACACTTGGAAGCTTCTTCCGAGAAGACTCCTGTGTCTTTAATTAGTTCTTGAAACTGTATTTTATATAGCATGCAAAAAGCATCTGGGCAGTTCTGTCATGATTTGAGGGGGCACTGCCTAGATACCAGTTGAGAGGAGAATGCCAGCCTGGCCCATGCACATCCCAAGAAGATTTGGGGGTGTGTTGGCTGGGAGCTAAAGCAGCTTCTCAGGTGATAGTCACCCCATCTGTATAAAAGGAGGTTATTCAGTTTTGTGTAGTGGATACCCAACAGGAATGAAAATGTTAAATAGTGATGGTTGTCTGGGCTTCGTTCCAGTAGCTTCCTTTGGACTGTGTCTAAAGTCGTAGATTAGCATCTTCCTCCTCTTATCTGGCAACAGGGTACAGAGATGCTCTAATTTTGTGCAAAGGCACCTTATATGCAGCCAGATCCTCATTGCCTTGAAATATTTTGAAGTCTTTCCAAATCAGAAAAGGCCTGGAGCCTGCGCATCATCTGCGAGGCCACAGTTGGCTGTTAAAATGTTAGCGATTGTTTATGCATGTGAAGAAGTTGCATTGTGGAAGCTCTTGAGAGAGGAGACTGAGCAGGTCCTTTGTAAGGTGAGCCTCCAAGAATGTTAATTAAAGTTACCGTCTGCACTTTACTGGCAGATGAGGGCTTAGGTAGGTGCAGCAAGGATTGAAGTGTTGAGTTAATGTTCCTAAGGGAATGCTGTTCAGTTCATCACGTTTGTTCCTCCTGGACTATATTCAAGAGAAACTGTGCAACCATTGTTTGGAGGACTTGAGGCTCAACCTTTGAGCTCTATCTAGAAACATTTTGTGGTGGTGATGACGCTGAGCAATGAGAAATTCTGAGTGTTTTGATGGGCAAATGCATCGTTCCATCCGGACGCAGCGTGTGTGCCGGTGTCCGGTCGGATGCCGGTGGTGTCCAGCCCAAGCCCCGCTGCGGTGGAGGAGGTGTCAGCATTGCAGCGGTGAACTCGGCAATGCCCCTTTTAATGTTTTATCATCCTTATCAAATGACATGTGCATTCCTCGCAGGAGCCTGCCTAGCTCGGCGTTGCCCAACTCCTCTTGTATAAGAGCATAGCAAACGCTTTTCTGTTTAAAAAAGTTGCTTTGGAGACGAGGGGAAAGGGGGCAGAACCACAGTGACGTAGCTGTTCTGTGGCGTATGCAGCTTTCTTCCCAGCACTGCCTTAATTTATCTGATGAAATCCAGCCAGAGAGTGGTTCCTTACAGAGCTGTCCCACCAATTTCCATGGCGAGAGAGTGGAGGTTGCTCATCGGGGCCATTAAGGGCTCAGCTGACTCCTGCGTTTTGCTGTTTCCCTTGTGCTTTTTGATCGCAGCTTTATCCTGGGCTGCACATTCTCTCCTGTTTCAGAGAGCAGGAGATGAAATCAGCTTAGTGCAATCCCAGAACTGCTTTGTAGGATTTCCTCTTCCAGACCCCGGTGGGAGACGTACCTGAATAGATTTTTCATTGTTATTATCTTTAGACTTACCCCTCCCAAGACCATGTTTTCTGTAAGACCTCAGCTGCCCAGAGAGCAGTCATTGGATGTGATCTGTGCCCGTGCATGCTACATAACATTCTTAACCCTCTGTTGCTTGGCAAGGGTTTTGAGGTAGCTGTAAATTCTGCTGGCCAGAGTTCCTGGAACTAAGTCAAAGCCTTTGCACAGGGAAGAGGTGGGAAAGTGTTCACTGACTTGTCATAAAAGAACCAAGAGTTTCTTTTTAACGCTTGTTTCTTTTTCATTATATCTCCTGCATCTATTCCCATTTTAAAATCTGTCTGACTGGATTGCGTAGGTCGGTAGGTC
This sequence comes from Eurystomus gularis, assembly GCA_013400335.1. Lineage (NCBI taxonomy): Eukaryota > Metazoa > Chordata > Aves > Coraciiformes > Coraciidae > Eurystomus > Eurystomus gularis. The sequence goes on along the minus strand of VZZY01024567.1, from coordinate 170,499 downwards.
TCACTTGCAGCATATCCAATGAGCCGCTGACAAATTTGAGACTACCATTAAACAAAAGGTTTTATGCAATCATAGCGTTCACTGATGGTCTGCTGGAGAATGCGGAATTAAAGAGGTGCTGTTCATTTTTCAGAGCTTTTCCAGTTCCAATGCAGGGTTTAACTTTGTGACAGCTGTCAATGTGTTTGGCTTTAAGAATTAGTTTGTATTTTTTGCATGGTGTCCTTTGATCTTTACATGACCTGAATTTACAACTCATCAACTTCCTTGTTTAATGCCATGAAATGTACAAAATAGGCAGATTGAGTGTAAGTGGGGAAAACAGAAATAAAAGCCTTACATGTTTTAATAATCCAGTCATTCAAAGAAAACAGTTTGTATGATGTGACTTCCCTGTCATAAATGAGCATATCTTCATCTTGCCACTTCTTTTAAAACAAACAAAAAAAAAATCACCACCCCACCAAACACTGTTTTCAGCCAGTATGTTTCGAATTGGAATACATAGTTTGGGTGGGCTTTTTAAGAACATCATCACACTAAAACATAGCAATTTGGACAACAAATAACAAGTAAGGTCCCCTCTTGCCCTGCCCTGGGGAGCATCTTGGATGTCAGCATCCCCAGGGGTCACAGCCAGGACATCCACTTCCAGGTTCTGTCCCCCACAAAATACAAGTGGTGGCTCCAGGCTCTTTAAGATCAAATCTTTATTCAGCTGTCTGAAGAGACTTCTCCTGTCTGACCCAAAAGCAGAGCAATCGCCAGAGCAATTCTGCAATGTCACGCCGAGGGGGGTTTCCTCTCCTTTTAACCCCATGTTTCTGATCTTCAGAAATGGTCCGTTTGGTAAATTTGCCCAACAAATCAATTGACGAGGTTGTTGGCCTCACTTACTGTATATTCTGTCTGTATTTTCAATCATTTTTGTGTCCAGTTCAGTTGTATTTGCTCTAGGGGCATAAAACTATTCGGTATTATTCTAGACAGAGAAATATTTTCTCTTGAGCTGCATTCTGTTTTGGCGCTTTGGCCAACTTTTTAGTTAGACACTGACTAAAAATGTTCCTACAGGGAAAAACGTTGCTGGACTTTGAGCTGGGAGAAATGCAGGTGATCCCGGATACCTGAGAGCGGGTCAGGCTGCAGGTGTGAATTCTTTTTCTTACCTCATTTGTGTGATAGAAATCACCTTGTAAGTTCTGCTGCAAAAGCAAGCAAAAATATTTTCGATCTTGTGCTAATCAGCTCGGTTGACAGACGATGTGTATTCAGTTGAAATCCATTTAATCCAAATCTCAGACTTGAATAAGATTAGGTCTAATTTTGTCTGTTACGATTTGGTGCAAAATAGGTACAAAGTGAGGAGTGCCTTGGAATAGATTGTTGTTGATACTGCTCTGTGCAATTCTAAGCAGATTTCCTAGCAAAGGCATCTGCATCCGTGCAGGACGCCTTCCCCTTTCCCTGTTCTCTGGTAGATGGCTTTGGCTGTTGCCCAGAACACGCGTGCAGGGATTGCAGGGGGTTTGTGTGCGCTGCGTGAAAGGACATGACGGTTTGGGGAGCAGGGTTTGCATGGAGCCACTGCCCATAAATCCTGTGGAAGCTCCAACTTCCCTTTCCCTTGAAGGAAAGCAGAGGACGGGCAGACAACCCGGCTGCAGCGGGGAGGAAAAGCATTGGAAGGTTCCTTGTGGGAAAGTTAGCCCTCGGAGCCTTTGTCCTCCGAGGAGAGGAACTACTTGGAGCAGAGGGGCTGCAGCTGAAATCATAGAGGACTGATTTAATTGCCCGCACTGATTAACTTACCAGTGCTGCAGGGAAGATGATGCTCTGGAGCTGGTAATTTTTTATTTTCTTCCTAAGCATATAAAACTAGCCTGCCTCTGATTATTATTTTTTTCCTTCGGTGTAGGTAATCCTAGTGGGACCTTAAGATGCAAGAGATCAAGGTGAAAAAATGATTGAGGAGATTAATAGCGATGGCCTTGGTTTGCTTTTCCCAATGTTTAGAAAGCAGTTGTTAAAAAAACATGTTTATTTGCAAGGCTTGAGTTAGGGACACTTACTGTCTGCTGCTGGTGACCAGGTCTTTTTCTGTGCATATTAGAGTTACAGGGCTATCATGTGTAGGCCGTTCTTTCACTGTCAGGGCTCAATTTGTTCTGGAAAATTCATTTCTTGATTAAAAATCCCCTCTGAGCCTTGGCATACGGTGCAGTCTGAGCTCCAGCTATGGCGAGGGCTTGGGCTCTTGGAGGGTTGATTCTGCCAGCAAGGATGTAATGGTCACTTAAGAAATTGGATGATTCCAGAAAGATTCTGTCTGTCTGAAGCCAGCTGTGCAATCACCATGAGGTCACTTTGAAAATGTAACACAGCTAAAGTCTCATCAATCCTTCACAATAACGGTGCCTGCAGTAATTGCTAGGGACCATGTAGTCCCTCCTTGGGTTGTCCTCCAAGGCTGTGGGCAACGAAGGGGCACCTGTGGGACAGTGACAGAGTGTCCTGGGGTGTCTGCTGATGGGGCATGGAAAGCAGGCATGGCTCAGAGCGGAGCAACACCCTGGATGGACAATGCAGGTTATTTCTTATTTGGCCAACCCACAGATCTCTCTTTAGAATATTTTTAGTCCATAATTTTTGCTTTTTTGTTAATGATGGTGATTGCAAAATGAGCTGTTCCACTCAGCGAAGCATGAGTTGGCTCCGTTAGCCTCATTCCTCCTGAGCACTGAATTTAATCTCCGCTCTCTGTTATAGAGTAACCAAGAGCTCGGGTTTGCCCCTTGCGCTGGAATGTCTTCCTTGAAACTCTTTTACTCCTTCACTTTTTTACAGTCAAATACACGCTTCTGTAGGCTAAGTCAGTTGCTGGTGATGTCTGTTAGGGTCGCACATGAAATCAGGAAGGCTCCGGGGGGGATTCCCCCCCAGGTGCTTTAGTGCTTTGCCAAGGAGCAGGAGCACTGAGTCTGCTCTTCTGTGGGGGAGTAGAAAGCAGAAAATGAAACGCAGGCCTGAGTTATGTTGAGGAACGGCAAGAGTGCGTTACTTTCTCTGGGTGAATGCTCCACCAAACAAACTTGTAGAATTGAATTTTTGTCATAAAATTTCATACGGACAAGAGCCCAGTGAAGAACACTTGACGTGGCAGGATGAACCCCTTGAGGTGCCCGTGAGGCAGCTACGGGACAGGCTCAAGGTCTGTCCTTACCACAACATGTGGTCCCATAATTACAGACGTGGTTGTGATGCCACAGCAGATGGTTGTCCAGGCAACGGGAATCCTGATTCTTTACTTATCTCTGTAACCTAAATACTGTAACTGCTTTTACAAAACCCCACAGATAACTGAGTTTAGCCTTTGGTGCTGTAATGAGGAGCTAATGCTCCTGTGCCTCAGCAGGGCTTAACTCCCCATCTGAACCCTTGCTCAGCCTCCCACCATCTTGGCTGGGTTCCTCAGGAGAGGGCTGCTGGGGCTCCTGGTCCTGACAACCCAGCTTGTCAGCTGGGGAGCGCGCAGAGGCCCTGCATGGACCTTTCCTTCTCACTTGCTCCCTGCCAGGGGCTGTGACAGTTCCCTCTGCTGCTCTGTCCCACTGAAAGTACCTCCTGAGGGCCTGGGCAATTCCCACCCAGTACGTGCTGCTGCCTGTCCCTCCAGTGCCCCCATGAGCCCAGCTCTCTAGAATTTGTCTGTGCGCCTATTTTTGTGCTGTCATCGTGCTCCTGAGCTGCCCAAGAAGGCAGCTGGCTTCACAGAGTTTTCAGAAAGCATCCCAAGCAGGGCAGCTTAGAGTAGAGTCAGATAACGGCTGGCCTTGATGATCTTAAAGGTCTTTTCCAACCACAGCAACTCCGTGAATCTTCTCGGTAAAGAAGTTTAAAGTGTCGTATGTGGAGTTAGTAAGGACATAGGTTTCTGGAATGTTCTGCTCACACAGACCCATCAGCCTCTATCTCTCTGTGTGCAGTGAGGGGTAGAGATCACACGGGGACATCCAGGAACTACTCAGGTATCCCTGAGTGCTGTTGTGCTCTGAGCTGCGGGAAGCTTGTGTACTGCCAGCGTTCCTTTTTCTCATTAGCGTACTTATGTTCGCTAGGAAACAGGATAATAAATAAAATCTTGTCTGTTATCTTGTTCCGTGTCTTCTCCAGTGCCGTGGAGCCTGCACCAGGTACAGGACGCTGGGGTAGCACTGAGGAAAGCAGCACGTTGTCCTGTGCAGGTCCCAGCGAGCACATCCTGGCTGAGGTGTCCCACAGCAACCACATCACGGTCCGTGATGGTGCTGCTGGGACGGGCCATGTGTTGGGCTCCATGTTCTGCGTTTCTCATAGTGTTTTAGTGCTTCCTTCCTTGTTCTTGCCCAGGGACGTTGACAATTCCTGTACCCCTGGAGGTAAGTGGAAGCCCCCAGCGAGGCACAGGGACATACTCGCCCATTCCTCAGAACTCCACTTTTATCTTGTAACAGGATTAGTGACTTAGTCTGTCTGAAGTTAATCCTTTAAATGTGTTAACTCCAAACAAATGAGTTCCCCACCCTGCTCTGGAGTATAATTAGGCTTTCTGTGAACTTAGAGCACCTCTAGCTGAAATGGTCATGAACCTGCTGTGGCATTTGATCGTGTATCGCTCCATTAATGGCAGAACTGAGCCGTTCCTGCGGAGCGAGGATCTCTGTACGTGAGCAGTAACTCACCGTTACAATGCTACATCTGCTTACCGGCAGGGTCGCTGCGTGCCAGGATGGCGACATCAAACCTGGAGAACCAGCTACAAAGTGCCCAGAAGAACCTGCTGTTTCTCCAGCGAGAACATGCCAACACGCTGAAGGGCCTGCACGCTGAGATCCGGCGCCTGCAGCAGCACTGCACAGGTACCTGGCAGGGGATGCTGGGGTCAACTCGCTGCTTCGTTCTCTCCACGGGAACAGAGCAAGGGCTTCCTACCTCGGCAGCCAAGCCCACCACCGGGGCGTGGCTGGGGTGGTCAGCGTGTATCTCGGGCACATTAAGCAGTTTGTTTCAAAGCTGATGGTTCCAGCTTTGCAGAGCTGGTAGTTTGCTGTGGATCTCCTGTTATCGCTCAGGTCGGGGGGAGAGTTGGTTCTGTTGTTCGGGAGGTGTGCCGGCGTAAACAGGCTCACCAGGTGGGGATGGGGGTAGATGACGATGTTCTAACAAAAATAAACAACTTTTTTCCTCAGATTTAACCTATGAGCTGACTGTAAAGAGTTCAGACCTGTCAGGTAAGGAATACAAAGCATCTCTCATGTTCACCTTCCTCATCTTTTTCACTGTTTGTATCTTCTCCGTTACAAGTAGGTGAGGATACTCTGCACTGGGACACTGACTCTATAAATTCTATAGGTGTAAGAGTAGTTTTCTGCTTTTCCAGACTGACTGTTATTTATGAAGTAAATGCCACAAGTTCTTTACCAGGAAATCTTTCAAAGAGTCGGGAATAGAGCGTAGAGCTGCTGACTTCTCTCTCTTATGAGACAGTGGGAACATGGGGCATGGATTCTGGGGGCAGAAGAGTGGGGCTGTTATTAGAACTTGGCTGGTACTGTAGTTAAACCTCAAAGCTTTTATTTTTTTACATATACACACACTAGATTCTAGTTATTTTAGATCTATTATCAACAGGTGAAGCACAGAAATAAGATACTCTCTGGGAATCATCTCCCAGCTCAGGGCTAGCGTGGGACAGGACGTGTGCCGCAGATAAGAGAGAACACAGCAGCTGAGCAGCTTTGCGTGTGCTCAGCGGTGGTGACTGACACCGCAGTGCTGCTCCGCCGCCATCTCCTCCCGGGATTTGCAGAGTAGGTGATGTCACTGTGTGTGGATGCCCAGCGTGGCGGAGACACCTCCTCACACTCCAGTTGGCAGCCCTGCGACACACGGTGCCTGGTCCTGGGGGGGTCCAGGCTGCTGGTCCCTTCTAAACAGCCGGGAAGCCATCCTGCTGTAACAACCAGGGAAAGTGTGGTGAAGTCGCCCCAGACACCCTGTGGTGTGAGGCCAGGGGTGCTGGGACGGGTCCTTCTGCCTGTGTGTGTCCTCACCAGCGCAAGAACCCCGCATGTTACGGGGTGCTGTGTCACGCTCTTGTGAAGAGAGGGCAGCCAGGCTCAGGCACCTCATCCCACAGAGACTTTGGCGGCAGCAAAGCCTTGGTGAAGAGGCTTAAAAATCTGCCCTAGTGCTTCTGAAGATGAAGCAATTTTAAGAGTATTAGCTAAGTTAGTCTTTGGGATTGCTCTAACGGCTTTGGGATAGCAAAGGGAACCCACCCTATTGCACCATTGTACTTGGTGGCTACTGTTAACTTGAAACACTTCTGCTTCTCCTGTTCTTCTAGGAAATGGCAGTTCAAGAAGTGATGAACTCAAAAGAAAGTGCGAAGATCTTGAAGCTCAACTGAAAGTCAAAGAGGCTGAAAATAATGAATTATTGAAAGAACTTGAACAAAAGAACGCAATGATAATGGTGCTGGAAAACACCATTAAAGAAAGAGAAAAGAAGTATTTGGAAGAGTTAAAAATGAAAAGCCATAAGCTCAACATGTTGTCGAGTGAACTAGAGCAGAGAGCGAGCACTATTGCTTATTTAACTTCTCAGCTGCACGCCACCAAGAAGAAGCTGATGAGTTCAAGTGGGACTTCGGAGGGGACCCCTTCTGGCAGTCCCGTGTTGTCCAGCTATAAGCCGTCCCCTCCCAAAGACAAACTCCCGGAGACACCACGGCGCAGGATGAAGAAGAGCCTGTCAACACCGCTCAACCCCGAGTTTGAAGAGGCCTACAGAATAGGGTCGGATAGCCGGAAGCTGCTGCTGAGGGAGCCTGTGGATCCCATGCCTGATCCCACCCCGTTTCTGCTGGCCAGGGAAACGGCAGAGGTGCATCTTAAGGAGAGGCCGTTAGTGATTCCACCGATTGCTTCGGATCGTGCGCCCGGCGAATCGCACAGCCCAGCCCGAGAGAAGCCGCACAAGGCGCACATTGGGGTGGCACATCGCATCCACCACGTCGCGCCATCCCAGCCCCAGCCGGAGGTGGAAACGCTGGCGGTGGATCAGGTCCATGGAAGCAAAGTGGTCAGAAAGCACTCGGGGACAGACAGAACTGTTTGAGTCAAACACTGACACGCTCTCCTCCGTGGCTGTTTATGCACTGTGATCCTGTAGGATGACTAGCACCTGCAGTAAAGGTTCTTTTGATGCCCCATGCATGCCAAACTTCTTCCGGATCCATCATTAATCGATTCCGCTCCTCTAACGAAACCCAATAGGACTGTGTTCATATGGCAAGGTATTTAACTCCTCCATGCTGTGGCCAAATCAGGGGTACCCGACTGCTTGCTTCTGAGCGCTGCTCCCTTTCTTGTAACTACACCTGTGGTTAAGGCGCAGGCTGCGTAATTAATCCCTGTTAGTGAAAACCAACTCGCCTGTGAACCTGCAGCGAGCTGTACTGGCTGTTAACGCTGCCCTTGCCGTGGTTCTTTTGTCTCCACTATCTAAACACTTGACCTCCGGACAAAGCCTTTCTCACAGCAGCACTGGCAGCAGTGCAGTTGTACGTACGCGTCAGAACAACCGGAGGACACCTTCCTTCACGCGCACACGCTCTCCATGGCAAAGGGTGTTCCTAGTGTCTCAAAGCCCTGAGAGTCCCAGCCAGTGTTACTTGGTGAATCCTAAATATTTTGGTTTGTGGCTTTAAGTAAAAG